>FR990092.1:1192500-1720676 GCA_905404285.2 Erannis defoliaria
ACTCTGAGATTCTCCAAAAGGCCAGCAGTTAAAAGACCAATTAGTGCACAAACTCATAAAAAAAATGCTATAGTTTACTGGTTATCGATCGAAATGTAGAGAGCGGAAGGACGGCAAAATTTGAATAGTGATTTTTATTTATTTTGCTGGCGGCAAATGTGTAAATCCTAATAAAATACGTCGCCAAACCAAGACTTGATCTACTGCCAAGAGCAACACCAATCTCTATTCTATGTCGTTTATCCACTAACAACTTAAGTGGAGAATCATGGCTCTTAAAACAATGGACTAAGGGTCTCTTTGTGGTTAAAAGACGTATGCTCCGAGATAACAGCTGGATGCAAATTTAATTAGAAACTTAACTAAGATATGAATAGTGATGGGGTAAAACAGATTGTTAAGTCTTGTAACTCTAACTTCCGTCTTGTCTTTGTTTCAGATAATGGCTTTAGTTAATGGTTTCTTCTAGTTCACAAACGTTTTTTAAATCAAAATTTTAGATTATTAATATTTGCGTTTTTTCTTAAGACAATCACAGACAGAGAAGATAAGGGAATAATTTTGTGGAATATTAATTTATAAAAATTACATATCAGAAATATCATCGTAAAAGAACTTAGCTTAGTAAAAGACCTACATCAAATATTTCTTGTACTTAATTCAACGGAGTGAGGAGAGCATCGCTCGCAAGTCGGAGTAAGTGCAATCTTTAAATTCTTACCCATAATAATTGAGTGTCCATACCAATAAACCCATAATCGAGTGACTTTCAGAATTACAAAGTTCAAAGTCTAATACCGAAAAACTGAGTGCGTATGGCAGGTTGTCGTACAGTGTGGCGGTCTAAGAACGAGGCCTTTGTTCATCAATGGGCGTCTCCGGGCTGATGATAATGATGATTATAACTGTCAAAGTTTGTATGTTCGGATATTTCTTACTCAATCACGCAAAAAAAACGTCTTTGCGGACTTGGATGAAATTTGGTAAAGAAGTAGCTTATACCTTGGAATAACAGGAATCGCTGGTGAAACCACGACGCACTGCTAGTTATTTAATGAATCGAGACAAATCAGGGTTTCTTTTGTACTCTCTTTTGTTTAATCAACAAATTAAGTCTTGAAGTTGCTCCAGCAAGTCTTGCAGTCTTGTTAAATCTTCCACAATCCCTCCCTACACAAGGAAGGCAAGGCACAAGTGGGTTTGCTTATCTCGATCCCGCCTTGCGAAACTTCCTTATTTTAGAATACTCTAGGCGAGGATATTGCTTTCACAGAATTATAAAACGTTAAACAACCAATGTTAAGTTGCTGATAGCAAGGTAAATGAGTAAAATAAGTAACTTTAATAAAATTACAACTGACTTCTTATTAATGTGGGACCGACCACCTACGGAGAATAACATTTCAAATAAAATAAAAAATTCAAAATCGGACCACAATTGACGGAGAAATCGGTAAACATACATTAAAAAAACATACATACTTACCGTCGAACAAAGAACCTTCTCCTTTTTCGTAGTCGGTTAACAAAATGCAAACCAGCGCTGCAGGAACATTGGACATCACTAGCAGTTTGGCCGTGCTAAAACTGTACCCTGGTTCGCGACGGTTGCTGAAGCTGTTTGGGCGACCGTGAGTAGACTAATGGTTGCTTTTTTTTGGAGTTTCCAAAATGCCTTCTTAAGCTTATTGTTTTCACTCTTTGAAAAAGGTCAGATGTGATCGAAACTATAGTCGGAGTACAAATAAAACTATAATGTGTCAAAACTACGACGGGTTTCATAATAAACTTGCCGGGGTAGTTGCGTTTGACCCGCAACTCCTATTGATGAGCGACGATAAATTGATTTACTAGCTTGCTTGCTTATGAGCTTTTTATGACTATCTAGAGTTGCCTTACTCTAGGTACTAACGTAGGTTAATGGACCTGGGTATGTCCTTAAACTGCAACCAGACCCACCAGAGGACGGGCAGCAGCGTCCTCTTGGTTAACGGTGGTGACCATTCTGCGATCCCCAAGCCGCCTGTCAAGCGTGGGGATTATGGCAACACCCCTCTATTAAGGGGGAGGCCTTCGTCCAGCAGTGGACATTTTATAGCTGACGACGAGGTACTTACGTACCCAGCGACAAGTCAGTCACACACAACATATAACTACTTACTACCAAGGGCTAAGTTGTCAAAACCTTCTCAAGTAGTAGAAGTAAGGCGTCAAAAGCGCCACTTAACTAGTTACTACTTAAAGCGTCACTTAACTAGTTACTACTTTACAACCTAGCTGATAACTTAATTCCAAGCGACAGCGCAGGCTGAAAATGTAGAGATTAGATTGCAGATTGGATGGCCAATAGCCGGTAGCCTTTGATAACATAGATTCTATTTGCCAGAGAGCATATTCGATTTCTACAGCGCAATTGTTCTTTTGCAATGCGAATCGCAGAGCCACCTTTCGTCCGCTTCACTAGATGGCGTTCTTCGGACACTAGTCGTCTATTCATCCACGCGGTAAAACAGAGGTCAATGCAATTTTTTTCTTATGTTCAAACGTCAACGTCGGGTTACCGCACAACTTTATATGAAAGTGTCAGGAAAGAAGTTTGTAAATATGACGTGTAATTATTACGTGTTGGACCAACCTAAAAAAACTAAAGCCACGACTGTGTCGCCATCTACCGAGAGACACAGTTTGTTTGTTTTAAAACGTCTTTTTTTAAAAGCTGATGTCTTTTAGTAGCGCACGAGTAGAACGTGACCCTAAACTTAAACTGGGGCATCACCGGCGCGTTTTGTTTTGGCGGAGTTTTAAGGTGTCTACATAGACATGTCAACAGGCTTTCGGCGGTTAGGGCCGCCGGATCTGGTCCTACCTTTAAGGGGGCGACCAATGCCAAAAGTGAGTAAAAGGTGTATTTTTAAACACATAGTTTAATGATTAAGAACGTAAATATTCTGATTTAAAAAATACTACAGGTAGGAGAAAACCCCATAGAAGTCGAGTAACCGAATAGAATTTTGAAAAATAATCTCGCTTAGTATAAAAATATAAATATTCTTTTAATTCAAATGCTCTAAATTATCAGCGACAACACCACATTATTTTTTACGAATTACACAGCCAGATGAATGTTTTAGTAGAGTAACCGTTATTTTTATGTCATGCCTATATATTGTATAATTACATATAATCTCACCTAAATTACTCAAAGCCATTATCATGATCAATTATATCATGCGATTTTCGACTCTAAACTAATGCAAGACAAGCTGATGAGGGTGAAAACTGATATTTTTCTGGCATTAGGCGCACTCTTAAGTCCGTGCGAAATCTTTTGTTTCTTTAATCGAAGCTGAACACTTCATCACGAAAACCATTTTATAATATGGTACGCACATCTCACATCAGTACGCGTACTATGCCAAACTCTAGAAACTGGTAGCTTACCTGCAAACAAAGAGAACAACACATTAATACAAATATTACTATCGGTCGACATATTTAGTACTATCTAGCGCATTAAAACTAACCTAGCAAGCAAAGGCAAAAAATCTTCTTTATGTATCTACTTTTGTCCCGTGAAAATAGGACAAAGCTACGATTAAGTGTGTCTCTCGTATTCCCGTACGATACAAATAATAGAGGTTGGTTTTTTTGTTTTTTGTTAATACCGAATTACTAACGAAAAATTACGTTCGAGCAATTTTTTTTGTTTGAAAGTTACATAATTTATCGCGGCATACATTAGGACTGCCACTATAACTTAAAGAGTGCAAGAACCGAACCGAGATGAGCAAAGAGCTATAATTAATTACAAACAATTAATAAACGCGCATCTAACAGTCTTACTTCAAAAAACTTTTCTACCTTAGTCACTGCTTAAACTTCTCTGTCCTTTTCTAGCACGTGCAACTTCACGTCAGAGAGAAGATGGCAGAGCATCTTAAGACTAACGATTGAGAAGTTTTTTTAAGTAAGGCCGTATATGTCTCCCACAATAAATTATACTAAGTTTGTAGATCAAAATCAGATAGTATTAGAGAGCCGAGCTTACAATCGCTCCCGCGTCTGAATATCTTAATTCGAATTCCAAGATTAAATAAAAATCCTGTATTAAAAAAAACGCATAAACATCAGACCAATAATAGCATCCGCGCTAAAAACACTTTTAGTGAAAAACATGTTAATGTGAAAAGTCGAATAAAATAAATGATATTAAAACATTGAGCTAATATCTAAATTCTAAAGAGTCACAATCTCTAAGTGGAAACAGTCAAAATCGTCCGGGTGCCGTTGTACAAACCTATACGTGCATTATATAGTTCACAATAGGGCGATGACTGATGTTTATATCGTTGAAACCAATAGCTTTAATGAAGAATTTAAGTAAATATAGTATGTTTATTGAAAAAAATATTTAAATTGGTTAATAATTTTCTGATATATGAGCGTTTAAAGTTTTTGTTAGAGACAACTCTGTCCCTTTCCCACAAAACAAAAAAAAGACGTCACGCCTTACTTGTCAGAATAAAATTTATATGGCGAAGTGACGTCACGATTTGCTGTATCGCCTCTCTATCTAGCATGATATTAAAATGGTTTAAAAGTTGCTTAGTTTTGATCAGATTTTTATTTTCTTTTCATTAATCAGCTATATTTATGGGCCACGTTTTAATAGGACAATAAAAAAAAACAGTCATCTAGCCTATTGTTCGAATTTAGACGTTATGTCGCTTGTATAGTGTTCATTGTATACTTGAACGCTTGTGTCTTATCTTAGTTTAAGTTTTGGCGCGGACATTTTTTTTGCACGTTTGTGACTCTATAGATATTAGCTCAATGTATTAAAAGTAAGTAATATGACATCCGAGCAAAATAAATACAAAATTATTTTGGCTTCAAATCAATCAATTCAATTGGACTTCACGAAAATCACGAAGCGCAGTCTTGCTTTAGTTAAAAGCTAGAAAACGTTAAGACAAATGAGGTTTAGAAGAATCGCAATATTGTAGTAGTCTCTTATAGTCACAATGGAAGGTGTTCTTTGTTAAAATCCACTCGTAATTAGAGTTGCAGCGCTCTGCTATCATGGAATGATAGACAGTTATAAAGTTTTGTTTGTTAAAAGTCGGAATCGGACAAGCACCTATCTCGGTCTGAGCCATGGTAAGTTAAGCAGCATGAGCGAAATAAAAGCATCGCTCGTTGAGTCTGGACTCAAAACTTGGGAGGTGTTATAAATCAAGTGTAAAATGGTAAAGGATTTACCCACATCCAGTAAGAGAAATACACCTCCTGTATAATACTCTTAAATTATTATTTTTTATTGATTTATAGGTTTGCGTTTGACTGCCATCTCGTCTGATAACCGAAAATGCAGCCTACGATGAACACGCATCCGTAGAATAAACCGATTTACACGCGACTTGAAGACAGCCTGATTATAATTAACGGGAAACACCCACTCGGGCAGCGCTACCCACTGTTCAGCAGTTCGAATAAAGAAAGTGGAATCAAACCGTTTCGTACGAGTTTTTGGCACCCTTCGTACCCTGCCCTCTCTCCTATACCTTTGGCTGGTATGACAGAAGATGTTACCACAGTAAGCAGGATTAGGAGGAATATTTAATTTTGATGATTTATTTAAAATACAATACAAAAAAGTTTATTCATAACAAAAACACAGATACATACAAAACCAAAGAAAAATATTACAAGAAAAATATTACAAAACAATAAATTACAAAATTTACCTAGTCACATCTACAAGATAGATACATAAGAAGGAGTATCTATTTCGCAATCTTATTTATTTTTGACAATTAGGAAGAATGAATCGATGGTAAGAGATAGCCCCTGCTAATTACCTTTTCATCACACTTGCTCGTAATGTGGATCTTATTGCATCGGTTTTAGGCTCATAATCCAAGCTATTACGCACGCGTGCATTTTACTTTACATTACGACACTTGTGCTATAATAGGTATATACATTTTTTGAATTACCAACAAAGAGTTCTTATGCCGCTGAAGTAAATGTCAACCTGCGCGCGCATTGCTAGTTGGGCGCCATTTTCCGCAAATGTTTGTTGACGTTTTCTCTGTGTGGTTGCTTATTATCAAAAAAAGTTTGTTTTTTCCTCGCAAGTGTGATGAAAACAGTCTTATGAATTTCTTGTGCTATGTTTCAATACACTCTCGGCTTCCTTATCGCGCTCGCCTGCGGCTCGCGCGCATAATACCGCCTCTAGTGTAATGACCAACATAGCACACTTGTATCATAATGTACTATTACAGCGATACCCGGAACTGTGCGTCCAGGGTATAACTTAGTGTCTCCAAGTAACGAGAGCCACATTACTTTGAAACATCCAATGGTGAATCTTATTATTGCAGTAACGCACGAACCTTGCTTTATCTAAGTCGTTCCGAGTCTCCGAATTGACCTCTGTCACTGTTTTCCATTACCTCATCTAGTCTCTAGTGTATGTTTTGTAGATTGTAGGTAGTTCCAACTAATAGGATTAGCAGTCTTCCAAGAGAATGCTAGATTCAGAGAAATCGGGGGAAAAGCTCGCATTACTCTGCATTCTCTTTGTTATGTCAAATTTAACAACGATGCCGGGAAATGCATCTCTAGAAATGTATATAAAATTATCATTGAAAACAAGCTGCGCTACTTTACCCGGAGCTTTTCAGTTTCCTCGAATTTTCCTGATGTCATTTATTATACGCTCTATCGCGAGATTTTAGTTTAGTCCGACGTTACTAGTTTTTTATATAAATGCTGTAAAAGTACCTACTTAGTATAATAACTATACAAATTTTGTAGTGCTTTGTACATACCCAGAAAACTATATACATCAGAAGATAAGCATAATGACTGGGCACAACATATTGGCACCCAACATTGTGTTTGGTTAACGAAATTGGCGCCCAACATGGTGTTGAAAAAACACCATGTTGGGCGCCAATATGTCGTCGATTTGTAAGCTTACGGTATTTTACAAGGATTTGATTGATGGTGTTGTTTAATTTTTGCTGTTTCTGCTATTTTGTTATGTGAAAAGTTATTCGTGAAATAGTATAACGTGTGTTTCCACAGAACTTAGATATGGCTCCAGCTATTTGAAAGATATTTAGTTTAGACAAATCTAGGATTGATTCAAAATATTTTTTGTCTCAGACTGGCTAAAATAAATAACTATACCTCCATGACAGCGCGTGAAACCGACCACAAACTAACCGCAAAAATAAAAATGTTCTTTAGTGGTTCAATAAAATTCAATTAACAACTCTTGCTTAACTGCAGTTTCGAGAGCGAATTAATAACCGAACGTTGCAAGTAATTAATAACCCCATGACGTCACACGCCGAAAGACCAATCGAAGCGCACCGCGGGTCGCGCGAAACAATTTCGTTCAACGATGCGTGTCCGGCTGACAGTCAATTATTGCACCGGTGAATGAACAGCATGAACAGGATTCTGACGTGACATTAATTTGCAACTTCATAGGCGGTCAGTTGACTGCCTTATAGATCACATGCTACATGTCTAGCTTCAGAGCTGTAGCTGTAGGGCGTGGGTTAGATTCCGACCAAGGGCAAACATTTATGTGACGAACTTAGATGTTTGTTCTGTGTTTGGGTGTAATATGTATTATAAGTATGCATTAACAAAAAAAAAAACTATCAGCTATCTGATTATTCCAAATATTCCAAGCTTTGCTAAGTTAGGGGCTAGATGGCGCTGTGTGAAAAATGACCACCGTTATTTATTTATTTTCAACCGACTTCAATAAAGGAGGTTCTCAATTCGACTGTATGTTCAATTCGACTGTATGTATGTTCAACAATGCTTGCACACTACTGTTTGGCTGTTGAATATTTGGCAAACTTGTATGTGGCAAACTACACGAACTCACTTTATATTGTCCTGTGCCCTGTCCTTTCGAAGTTATGTAACAAATCATTGAGTTCTATGCAACTTACCTCTTTCAGTTTCCCTAACTCCAAGTAAACAAGCCCTAAGCCTTGGACAATCCGCTCAGTTGCACTACCGTACTGTGTGACTCGCCCGATCCGTTCTAGTGAGATTTGAATTTAGAACACGGGATCTAAATTCAAATGGGGACGGACGATTGGATTATCGCCCGACCAATCAGGCTCCACGCTGCGGGAGTTAAGTTATAGAGACCAACTTGCTTAGTACATATAAAAAATATATTTTATGAGACATTTTTGAAATTGTTTGTTGAAAATGCGATAGTAGCTCCAACTATTCAACTCTGAAGATACTTCGAAACGAGGATAAGGCTAAAATGCAGTGTAAGTGAGAGACCAAACAGTACATATCTATGTAACGCGGCGTACGGTATGACACTGTAACCGGCCGACGGCGTTTATAGGAGACCATAACCTTAAGGAATAAAATAACACCACTTATAATCGTTAACACGGGAAAAGGAGTTTTGGAGGAAACACGGAAAAATCATGTCGTTGCATTCTATTATTTTCTTAAACTTGTGTTTTTTCGCGAATTACGGCCTTACCTAAAATAATCTCGATTCTCTTAGTCACTGTTTAAACTTCTCTGTCCTTTTCTAGCACGTGCAACTTCACGTCAGAGAGAAGATGGCAGAGCATCTTAAGCAGTGACTAACGGTTGGAAAGTTTTTTTAAGTAAGGCCATTTATGATTAAAAATGGTGGTGTTTTTTTAATTAAGTGTTGAATTACATGCACGAGTGTGGTCAAGTGATATAATTTGGTGAAACATATGTAATTTCGGGTTGTTTTCAAAACTCCGTAAAAGCTCATAGTAAAGTCGCCACAATTTTACAATGGCATGATTTGGACTCGACTATGACTAATTTCGTGTGACTGACTGTGATATCATGACATATTTGACTTGATTTTAATATAAATACTTGAAAATTCATAAACTTGACACTGGCAGAATGCACAACGTGCGATGCCAAAAACTAAGAAAAAAAAACACGGGAAAAAATTACAGTTTTGGAAAATTGTACAATGCAGCGATATGATTTTTTCGCGTTCCCACCAAAACACGCACATTGTGCGGAAGCTTTTAGGAATATATTTATACGGTTATTACTTGTATGGTTCACAGTCAGATTAATATCACAAAGAGAATCACGAAAAACATTATCTCAAATGTCATAATTATAAATGTACAAATACCATGACGTCTCTATTATACCGAATACCCAATATTTGTCCTGTATATCTGTATGACTGAACGGTACATTAGTGTCAGATTACTTACTACAAAGGCAAACGCGACTTAAATGCTAGGAATAAATATAATTTAGCCCACATATTTTTGCCCAACGACGCCGACAGCGACGTACCGTTTTCTTTTCTCATTCAATAATACGATTGGCATTATTTTATTATTATTAACAACTAATTTATTTAATTTCTTAAATTAAAGTTAACGCAAATACACAAGAACAACAAACAATAACAATATTTAAAAAAAAACCTAAACCTAGAGTGCCGCCGGCAGCAGCCCAGGGCTCAAGCTGCCGGTGGTTAGGGCTGCAGAGTGAGGAACCTCCTGACAATGCGTGCCGTGTCAAGTACCACTGCCTTTTGTATCTGACCCTTGACCCAACCGTCTAGCGAGAGCCTCTTGAGGTATTGGTCGAGGCTCTTCGCTATAAGACCGTTCACTGAAACGACTATCGGAACATTGATCGTCGAGTCAACATCCCACAGGCGGTTATCTCGAAGGTCAAGTCAAGGTACTTGCTGAGTTTGTCCTTCTCGGCCTTCACGAGATTTTCGTCATGTGGGATGTTGACGTCGACGAGCACTGCCTGTCGACGTCATTTTTTTTAAATTAATTTACTATCATATGTAGCATGCATACTTATAGCTATATAGGTATTGAAGTATATTTGCCTAATAGGCTAAATGACTGGTTTTTTTTATTGTCCTATTAAAATGTGGGCCATAAATATAGCTGATTAATGAAAAGAAAATGAAAAATTGATCAAAAATAAGCAACTTATAAGCATTTTAATATCATGCTAGACAGAGAGGCGCAAATCGTGACGTCACGTCACGATTTGCTGTTTCGTTGTACGCCATATAAATTATATTCTGACAAGTAAAGCGTGACGTCATTTTTGTGTTTTGTGGGAAAGAGACAGAGGTGGCTCTACCAAAAACTTAAAACGCTTATATATTAGAACATTAATCATCATCATCAGCCCGGAGACGTCCACTGCTGAACGAAGGCCTCCCCCTTAGACCGCCACACTACGACAACCTGCCATTTGCATCCACCGGTTGCCCGCGACTTTTACAATGTCGTCGGTCCACCTAGTGGGAGGCCTTCCTACGCTGCGTCTTCCGGTTCGCGGTCGTCACTCAAGAACCTTTCTTCCTCATCGGTTGTCAGTTCTTCGAGCGATGTGGCCTGCCCATTGCCACTTCAACTTGCAAACCTTGCGAGCTATGTCGGTATCTTTGGTTCTTTGGCGAATATCCTCGTTCCGGATTCTATCGCGCAAAGTAACTCGAGTATAGCTCTCTCCATTGCCGGTTGCGTGACTCTGAGTTTCTCCAAAAAGCCAGCAGTTAAAGACCACGTTTCAGTTCCATATGTCATCACTGGCAACACACACTGGTCGTAGACCCTTGTCTTCAGACACTGAGGGGTTTTGGACGAGAAGATATTACGCAATTTCCCGAACGCTGCCCATCCGAGTTGGATTCTTCGGGCAACCTCTTTGTCGAAGTTGGACCTACCTAACTGAACAATTTGTCCAAGGTAGTTGTAGTGGTCAACAACTTCGAGAGTATCGTTTCCAACGACAACCGGTACGGGCACAACATGGACATTGGACATGATCTTTGTCTTGTCCATGCTCATTTCATCATGTTCAGAACATTAATAACCGATTTAAATAATTTTTTCAATAAAATTAACTATATTTACTTCAATTCTTCATCAAAGCTATTGGTTTCAACGATTTAAACATCAGTCATCTACCCTGTTGTATTAACTTGTAATTTTGAATCTGGGCCCGTCCTTTCATTTTATACATGCAGCTGTCTTCCCCCTTTCTCCTCTAGGAGAAGTTACAACAAATTCCTTGTAATAGCACGTTTGTAACAATTAAGCGCACACCCACTCTTACATAGTATTCACTTAGTCACTTAACGTCTTAAGTTAGTCCAACGTTATAAAGTAATACGAGTTCCAGGTCTTTAACTTCACCTATCAACTTAGCAACTAAGTTGCAACAAAAAGCTTTATTTTAAAAGTTTCGCTGCTAACAAGAAATTGCGCTTAAATGATTGGTATTTCAGTAAAGCTATTGCTACATGTAAGACTTAGTGCATGTATGCCATTGTGAATCACACTTCACACTAATATTATAAAGGCAAAAGGTTTGTCGGTGTGTGTGTATGTTTGTTACATCTCCTCGCCAAAACGTATGCATATTAGTAGGACATACAATTAATTGTAAAACTAAGAGCCTAGTTTAGGCCTAGATATGACCAGACCAAAGCAAAAAAAAAAAACAGGTTTTTTTTGTATGTTTATAGGCTTGCATTTGACTGCCATCTCGTCTGATGATAAACGAAGATGCAGTCTACGATGGAGCACGCTTGTCTAGAAGAAACCGATTCACTCGCGACTTGAAGTCACCCAGATTATAATTATCGGGAAACACCCACTCGGGCAGCGCTACCCACTGTTTAGCAGTTCGAATAAAGAACGTGAAATCAAACCGTTTCGTACGAGTTTTTGGTATATCAACCATAACACGGTGTCGCTTTTTCGAGGTCCTGGCCGTCTGATAGAAGAATGGGCAGGGGGGAATAAGATCATGCAAATCCGAAGCACACTCTCCCAAATATATCCGATAAAATACCGATAGGCTAGCTACTTTTCGACGATGATCGAGGCTTTGTAGCTTGGTCCGAACTAGACAGTTGTTGCCACTGATTCTCCTGGCACGTTTCTCGATTTGTTAATTAACAGCTATATGATGACATGTTTAAGTACATTGACATCAAAACTCACTCTAGTAGTCCGTATCGTTATTCAATAAGGCGTATAATTTAATACCATTTCGGGCAGCGAGCCCAACACCCTTTGTTTTAAGATAATCTAATCACGTGCGATCCGGCGCCCTTCACTTGAATCCCATTTAACTACGGAGATGCAGAGATACAACTCCAGATAATATCGTGAAGTCGGGTGACCCCTCTCGAACCCTCTTTACAGAGATGATATATTAAGTTGGGTTTTCAATAGTCATATATTTATTTATTTATTTGATACACAAAACAGAATACAACTCTTAAAAATTTGCATTTTATATATGTTTGGATGTATGTTTTTTTGTCCAAGTACATGGTTATGTCCTAAAACTGCATACAGAACCACCAGAGGACTGGCAGCAGCGTCCTCTCTGTTAACGGTGGTGATAATAATTATGAAACTTTTATACTTTCGCGATTTATACACGTAATTGTAGGGCTTGGGTTCGATCCCCACCCAGGATAAAAATGTATGTGACGAACATAGATGTTTGTTCTATGTCTGGGTGTAGTATGTATATACGAAAAAATATATATATAAGTATTCTATCAGCTATCTAGTTTCCATAATCCAAGCTTTGCTTAGTATGGGGTTAGATGGCGCTGTGGGTAAAATGTCCCCCAATATTTATTTAATTAAGTTTATTGCCGGAACTTAATCGTAAGCATTATGCTACCACCAAGCCGCCTGCCGAGCTATTAAGGGGGAGGTCTTCTCCCAACAGTGGACGTTTTCTGTCTGTTGATGATGTTCGGCCACGCATTTCTCCAAAACTATTAATAAATTGTGAGCATTCTTTTAATGGGCTTATATTTACTTCTACTTAGGGACGGTGCAAGTTTCATCAAAATCGGTTAAGTAATTTTTAAGATGACTAATGTAAGCAACGTAACGTGTAACTGTGATTGATTGCCTGGCTTATTTTGTTTGAAAGGATATATTTTCGAGGTGGTCTAATAATGTCCCAAGTTCGTAGTTGGTTGTTTTTTTTAAAAATAAGTTTGTGTACATAGTTACTTGGAGTAGTCCATCTGTTTTGTTTATAATCTGCGTCTATACAAGTCCCACTTTAAAGTTTGCGCGGGGAAGTCCCGAATTTGTGGCGCCGCGGCCCGCCGACCGAGAGTGCTGTTTTGGATTCCTGCAAACTACTTAAAGCGGCTTTGCTACTGAACATTTTTGATCAATGTGAGTTTCAAGTGCTCATTAGCCCTGACTTAATCCGAGGTCCACTTTTTTGCACGGTTTATCCCACTGAAGAGAGAAGTGAATAGAACGGAAATGTGCCGGGCCGCGGTAGCCGGCATTAAGTGCAAATGCGGTTAATGACAACTCTACCAATATACATGTTTTTAAACTTAGAATACTCAAAAAGACAATTTAAATAGACGCGTAGGAAATCAAACCACATTGCAACGTAATTATATCAATTTTATCTGTTGCAAAATGGCATTTCGAGTGTTTTACTTCAAATACGCGACCAATGATTGGCATTTTTTCGTTAGTTGGAGGGTGTGGTGGGGGGAGGGCTGAGGGGGTTTGGGGGAGTTGGTAAATTTTGTAGAATCGGTAGAGTCGGTAGAGTTTTGCAAAAAAATTGCTCTGGATGATTTAAGATGAATGATGATGAATTTTGGGAGCGGGCCGAATTTCTTCCGTACGCGGACGAAGTCGCGGGCGACGTCTAGTTTATAACAATATTAATAGGGGATCATTGTAAATTCACCACACATTTTTAAATTCTATTGAAAATTGAAAACTTGCCTGTCATTTGTCTATTTTTGTCATGATTAATGGGGTTATTCACCAACCCGACACGAGGGGAGAGTAATAGTTTTACTTAACATCGCTATTAATATACAATGTATATTGTATATAACATGTAATGTTATGTATTGTATTTAAAAGGTTCAACAATACTCAAGGGTATGTATGTACTCATCATTAAGAACAACTTTTACTATAGAGCCAAACTTGAAATCACGAAAAAAATATCTGCTGTTACATACATTTTGTCCGAGCTCAATGAATGTTTTGTATGGGACAGCTGTTTTTTTGTCGTTTTCAAAGTTGACCCCGTAGTAAAAGTTGTACGTAAAGATGAGTACATACATACCCTTTAGTATTGTCGAAGGTTTTTGTTACAAATTGTAGAGTTACGCTGAACGGTAGTATTAAGCTTAAAGAAGGTCGTTGTATGGTCATTTTGTAAAGGGTGAATGCAATTTTACAATGGATCAGCTATTTTTTTATCGCGATTTTATGGTTGGCCACTTAGCAAAAGTTATTCACACTGTTGATCTAGTACAATGACTTCTTTTTAGCTAAGTTATGCCTTTCCGAGTAACCTTATATTAATAGCGATATAAAATATAAGTAACATTATTTTGTTACACGTGAAATAAAGAAAACTCACTTTCTTTAATTATAGTAAGTAAGTTCATATAGGCTGAATGGCAAGCCAGAAAGATGTACAGAAGATACATGCAAAAAATCAGAACCTGCCATGTCTTTTTAAACTATTTATAGGCTTGCTTTTGACTGCCATCTCGTCTGATGTTAAACGAAGATGCAGCCTATTATGGAGCACGCTTCATTAGTGTAGATCTTTTGTAGGCTCCATCGCAGAATGTCCCTTTCCTAAAATGTCTACTGCACGCAAAACGTCCCTTTCGCAAAATGCCCCTTTCGCACAATGTTGTACAGATAATAGTGCCGAACATATTTTTCTAAATTAATATTTCAATCTCCCCCACTTTCCAGTAGGTATTTCACTCTGGCCTCTAAATTAAGTCGTTAATTCAGGTCTGATTGCTCGACAAAGGCCGACTTCAACAGGTACTTGGCAGTCAGTGCCAATGCCAACCAACCGACTCAATATCCTGTAGACAGGAGTCAAGACGTTCTACATTATCATCAGCCAGTAGACGTTTACTACCATCCATCGACCCTTACTATGGAGGGGTTGCCATAATCCCCACGCTTGGCAGGCGGCTTGGGGATCGCAGAATGCTCACCACCGTTAATCGAGAGGACGCCGCTGCCCGTCCTCCGGTGGTTCTGGATGCAATTTTCGGACATACCCAGGTCACGTTCCACACATGTTACAATTCTGGAAATTCCACACGGTACCGTTTTGGCACTCATTCCTTCCTTCCATTCCATCTTTCCATTTCCAAGGTATGGAATTTCTTTCCTGCGAAGATCTATCCGTAGAGTAACAACATGGAACGTTTTAAAAAAGAAAGGCGAGGCATCTACCAGACAGACCACTAGTATTGCCAATGTCTGATAGGGGTTGGTCAACAACCATCACGTGGACCACAACTACTGAGACAAGCAGGTGAAATGCGCTGGGATTGGATGAACGCTGATTGGTTCGCTCAATGTCTGCCGTGCGATTGGTCGATCCATAAGACAATTTTAAGCAAATTTCTTGACTGAAGAATCGTATGCAAGATCGGGGCTTTTAGGCAAATGCGTCGACTGAAAGGCTTCTATTATGTAAGGTCTCTAAGAGTCAGTTGTTGACGGCACCAGCATACTGTTGTGAAGCCAAACTAACAATTCGACAAATTGTCGCCAACGTTTCATTTAGTCGCTCCTACCGTACAGCTTGGCACTGTTATCCACGGACCGGCACGGCAGTAAGTGCTGTTACGAGTTGGTAGAGTCAGCGCCAAATTTGAAGTCTTTAACTTTTTAAAGCAAAATATCTTCAACGTCTATTAATTAATGAATTATTTAATAAAACATAAAGCTAACACACACAAACAAGAATTGAATTATACAATAAATTGTACAGAAGTACATACAAGCGAGATAAGTACCACAGATATTATTATGTAATATATTCACAGGCTTATCACGAACTACCTTTGTGGTCCTAAACCTCTAGGAACCTAAACTTTGAAGGGTTTCTTATGTGGTGAGAACATGACCTACCTACTCAAGATAAAGAGGAAGTCGAACAAGGGTAAAAATCCCATGCAAATAGTGGAAAACAACTTATTTAAACAACTCTTGGCCGGTGCAACCCTGTCTTTGTAGTGTATATGGGCCTTACTCAACAATGCTTCTTAAAGTTAGGTGATGTTAGTTAGTATCACGCACTTGAGTTTTGTATTGTGTATGACGTTTGTTAACTTGAGCAGCGTTTTTAAGTAAGTAAGGCCCTCTATGGCTAGGTAGTATTAGTCTTTTAGTAAGCATCATTAAAACAGTGTATCATTAATAATAATAACATATTGTTATTCTATCCACAGATATCAATAATAAAAATATCAATCGAGGAAATCCATCTTTGAACCTAGAATTAAAAGAAAAATAATGTTACCGCCTAATATCAACCTAATCCACATGGTCTATTTCCGTAATAAAATAAAAATAATTTCAAAAACACGACGATAAACATAAAGAGTAACGAGAATTGCATCTAAACGCAACTTTTCTTCAAAACGTCCCATCAACTCGGCCGGCACTTCTAAAACACTGATATACAACCAAAACTTGTTACAATTAACATAAAAACAGACCCCTCGAGGCGTCAGCTGCAGATTACTAGTTTCTAAGCTTTCTAAAGTTGAATTCTCGCGCCTATAATGGATCTGAAGGAGTTTGGAGTGTTTTAGAGCAGTTTTGAAGCGGTTCAGACCAGTTTAAGGCGGTTCAAAATGGACTGAACCGGTTTCCGGTCGGTAGGGAATGTTCCAAAGTTTCGCTTCGCGCCAGTTTGCCGCTCAGTGGCGAATTCCGATATACTGCGAGGGGGAAAGTTTTCAATGGTTACGGGTTTAGCTATTGCTATTTTGTTCCTCGATTGAGTACTTTTTTTTTACTTAATCCTATTCAATGATATTATATATACAGGATGTTAGTGATAGTATGTTGAACACCGTTACGTTCATTATGAACAACTTTTACTATGGGGCCAACCCTGAACTCACGAAAAAAAAACAGCATCCCTTTTGCTCTGATAAAAGTGCTTTTTTTCGCACTCCGGCGCAACTCGTAAACATGACGCGCCCGTGCGGGAGTCATTATCAAACGTTGTTTTATTACGCGACGGCGCATTTTTCGTAATCTTTGATCCTATTACAAACATTTCAAATAATTTTCAAGTTTTCAAGTTCAAGTTGTCTGATTCTTGTTTTTTGTCACATAAGCACACAACAAAGTGTTTAATTGTTAAAAGTTAACGAAGCGTAGTTAAAGCTTCGTATGAAATGAGAATGGCGTCATCTAGTGTGTAGAACTGGCATCTCTCTTGTTTTATTCATTCAAATAGTTAGCGCACTCGGCACTCCGATATGAATAGTACAAACTATTCATACCGAAACGTAATACTGGAACAAGCAGGTGAAGGTAGCTTAGACACTCTTGTCTCGTCTATCACAGATACCGACAGACATAGAATGTAACTGAGTAGGTACGTGCTGCGGAAATTGCAGCGTCGACCCGCAGGTGATCGAGGGAGCTTGTCGATACAAAAGTACCACGAATACGGGACTTAACGATCAACATTATTGACGTTTCAAGTGTGTTTATTTATTTATTAGTAGGCGTGCATAGAAACTCAGAGTCACGCAACGGGCAAACAAGAGAGCTATGCTCGGAGTTACTTTGCGCGATAAAATCCGGAACGAGGACATTCGACAAAGAACCAAAGTTACCGACATAGCTCGCAGGGTTTGCAAGTTGAAGTGGCTGTGGGCAGGCCACATCGCTCGAAGAACTGACAACCGATGGGGAAGAAAGGTTCTTGAGTGTGCGACCGCGAACCGGAAGACGCAGCGTAGGAAGGCCTCCCACTAGGTGGACCGACGACATCGTAAAAGCATGCAGCAAGCAGTGGATGCAAATGGCAGGTTTTCGTACAGTGTGGCGGTCTAAGGGGGAGGCCTTCGTTCAGCAGTGGACGTCTCCGGGCTGATGATGAACGGGCGTCCATCAACTCACCTGATGTTAAGCCAAAGATAAATCACGCTTACCTAGAAGAAACTGATTCCTTTTTTTTTGGGATTGAAGACATCCAGGTTGTATTTATAGGGAAACATGTCGGGAAGTGCATTCTGTTAGACTGTGCATTTTATTAGACTAGTTAACTTAAGCAGCGTATTCTGCTCCTTAGCGTTTTGTATAGTGAAAGTATAAAATCAGATCATTTTATTCGGGTTTTTAAACTTTTGAGGGTTATCTTAGGAGTATTTACCGTATTAACCGTATACCGTATATTACCGTCTAATATTCAAATTGTTATGTAACGTCAAACTAAAAAAAAAGGATAAACGTAAAAAAAAGAAAGAGCAAAAGAGAAAACTATTCCGAATAAAGAAAAACTTGCCACCAAAGCTCCGGCTTTTCCAAGTCCGGTCCGCATTTTTAACTTGAATGATACGGTTTCATTACCGAAACCCGAGAGGCTATTAATAACACATCGAACCGATACCGGTGCCGGCGTTCCACAGCGTTCCACGGTACCCCGGTAGTGCACGCTGACCCTAATGACGCTCTTGCACACGTACTCGTATCTCTGAGATTTATTACAGTGGAATGCTAAACTAGATTGCTATTGGTTAGCTGTTAAATAAATCAGCTTTTTAGGATCGTTTTTCTGCTCTATGTAATTTTAACTTCCTATTCTGAATATACGCTAAGAAATTGATGAAGATTGTACAACGGTGACGTTTCTAGTGCATGTAATATGTTTTCAGAATAAAAAGATTTTAATTGAAGCCCTTCTATGAAAAAGATAAGCATACTTTGATTAACCTGAAATCACGAAAAAACATCACATGTTTCTCGCTTCGTCGAATGTAAAAATGTTATTCGCAATTTCCGGAATCATAATGAAAAATCCTATGAGACCCTTTTGGCTTAGTATTTTAAGCCAAAAAAGGCCCTTTAGCGTTATCCGAATAGCCGGTATTATACGAAATTACCATCATCATCATCATCATCAGCCCGAAGACGTCCACTGCTGAATGAAGGCCCCTTAGACCGCCACACTGTACGACAACCTGCCATTTGCATCCACCGGTTGCCCGCGACTATTACAATGTCGTCGGTCCACCTAGTGGGAGGCCTTCCTACGCTGCGTCTTCCGGTTCGCGGTCGCCACTCAAGAACCTTTCTTCCCCATCGGTTGTCAGTTCTTCGAGCGATGTGGCCTGCCCTGCGCCACTTCAACTTGCAAACCTTGCGAGCTATGTCGGTAACTTTGGTTCTTTGGCGAATATCCTCGTTCCGGATTTACGAAATAATACAAAATAAAACGAACACAATATAATTTCTCAATTTTTTTTCAATAGGTTGTTAAGTTGATATTTATTCTTAAATGAAAAGAATCATGACTTCAAACTGACTGACTGTAATGTATTTACATTTTCCAAAATTGTGGCTTGTCTTATATTACAATGATAATTTGTACATTTTAAAATACTTTACTTGACAAAAATGCCAATCCAAAAAAATATCAACTAGTATATTAGCTAATATATCGGTATATACAGGGTTACTGGTAACTCGACGTATTCCAAGCAGGATCGAAAAGGGGAGCCAAAAGAAAAAAAGTTTGGGAAAATAACTTAAAAAGTAATAAAAACAAGCAATTTTTTATATAAATTTAAATTTTAAATATTGTAATTATTTCTTATTTATGGTTTAAATTGATTTATATTGAATACTGTTAACTTACGGCTATACATTGGGCGGATAAATTTGATGCATGTTATCCGGTCCCGCCGGGAATACGTCCAGTTACCAGTAACCCTGTATACTCGTACCTATCGATACTAAGGTTGCTATCATTTGCTCACCGCCTTAGACAGTTCCGCCCAACCAGCGTAGCGGCTAGCTAAGATTAATGGTCTGACATATGAGTATTCTTGGACGCTTAGTTACAATTTGAATTTGAAAAAAAAACAGATTGTAAAATATACCCTATGTACTCCAAACATTAAGATGAATATGGACAATCTTTTACAATCCAAAATGTCTTAAACTTAAAACATTGTTTTAAACTATCACGGTTGTTCATTACATTAAAGATCTATATTTATGATTAGTTCGAGAGCTCACATAATCACGATAAATATCCTGTGAATAAATTATAGAACTGTCTTAGACTTGGGTTAAAAATAGCTCAATATGAGAAAAACTTAAACACAACGTGAAAAATAATTTGGCACTTTTTCTGACACGCCGTCTATCCAAAATAATACCAATATGTCAACATTGTACCGTGTTCCGGAATCCACAGTGATCCATCCGAATTGTACGATTCCGACCGCTACTGAGATTTATTAGCGCTAATCGCATTAAGGCCCTATCTACACGAATCACTACCATAACGTGAGACTACGGAAATCACGACTAACAAACACGCATAAAGCCGAAAAACGTTACCGTCCTTGGGTCAGGCCAAAACAGTTTTGTTTTACAAAAATAATAATACTATAAACTCTTGGATTAGAGACAACTTTGTATTCGGAGCCTTAGAACATGAATTACAGTTATGTTTAAATATGATTTATTTATTCCAACAGACTAAATATTTTTTTAATTTAGAAATAGCGACGACAAACAAGCAGACGTTTGTCAATGGTAAGCGCCATTTTAAAACGTTCCATGTTGTAACTCTGCTGAAAGGTCTCCTCACGACGGCCGTTCCACATCTCCACATCCTCCATACACACCGGTATCAGCTTTGTACGATACCGCCGGATGCGCGGTGACCCCATCTTCCGCTTTGTACGTATCTAAGATTTATTAACGCTAATGGTCGCATTAATGCCCTTCCTACGTAGGAATCATAATCATAATATGAACAGACAGACATACGCCTCCGCATAATTTTATATGACAGTCATGAGTAGAAGTGATTAAGCGTGTTTTGACGGTAATATTAATATCATTTAGGCCGGCCACACAATATAAGAAAAACTTGATAGAAAAACCGGACGGTCGCGCCGGAAGGCGCTCCGTGCATACATTTTGTACTAGGTCCCGCACACCGTAAGAAACGTCTCGTGACGGCCGTCCCGCTCGCACCTGTCACTGTGCGTGGTGTGCGACGTTAATGTACGGCTGGCCTTATACAGGGTAATGCTTGGGGTGTACTTAGCCGTCATTGTAGTCATCATCGTGAACAAATTTTACTATGAGGCTAATGCTGAAATCGCGTGAAAAAATCCTGTTACAGTTTTTTTTAAATATTATTCACAATAAGAATAGAACAGCTAATTTAATTTTCTAGTCCAGAGTCTAGAGGCAATCCAAATGATTAAACCCACTATTATGACTAGGTCGTCGGCCCGAACTGTGACTTCGCGACCCCTATTGCTATTGATATTGCTTATGTTTGAATTTAAAAAAAAAATGTACTAACAACCTGTCTACAAAAGTTTAAGAAAATCGGATCAACGGTATTCGTCCCTCTGAGTCCGTCCTCTGAAACTGTCGAAGACTTTTTTAAGTGCGTTAGGTTCGTCCTTTATGACCTTAACCTTCTTAGTTAAGTCTTTTTGGGATCCAATAGTTTTTATGTGGCAGTAAACTTATATTTGATCTAAATCTACTATTTGTAGTAGGTATAATACATTAGACAAACGCTTAAACAGTGATATTATCTGGGTGTTTTCAAGTTGGGAGTGAAGGTTATTCTATGAAAGCGGGCTGCATCAGAGATCGCATTTTCGCTAAAGCCTTCCCCATATTATACTGACACACATAATAGGCTAGATGACTGATGTTTAAATCGTTGAAACCAATAGCTTTGATGAAGAATTTAAGTAAATATAGTATGGTAATTGAAAATATTATTTAAATCGGTTAATAATGTTCTGATATATGAGCGTTTAAAGCTTTTGTTCGAGACAACTCTGTCCCTTTCGCACAAAACAAAAAATGACGTCACGCCTTACTTGTCAGAATAAAATTTATATGGCGTCCTGACAAGTGACGTCACGATTTGCTGTTTCGCCTCTCTATCTAGCATGATATTAAAATGTTTATAAGTTGCTTATTTTTGATCAGATTTTCATTTTCTTTTCATTAATCAGCTATATATGGGCCACATTTGAATAGGACGATAAAAAAAACAAGTCATCTAGCCTATTAAGTAGGTATGCCATGCCTTTATGTGTTGTGAGTTTGTTTTAGTGTGCATTCATACGAACAAGTTTTTTTTGGCTTTTTTTGGTTGTTGTTTTGTTTATTATTTTGCATTGTTTTTTTTTATCGTCCATATTATTGTAATTTATATGTGTTTTAAAAGAATATGACTTGAAAAATTTGTCGAAATTAAAGGGTTTGAATTAGTGTGAAAGTTGTTGTTGTTGTTTTTAATAGTTCCTGGCCATGGATACTAGTCCTTCAGCCGAATACATATTTCTTCATCGATCCTTCTTTCATCTTTCTTCAGTTAATGTAAGTAAATGAGTCGTAGTCACAGTCCAAGTCACACACAGTAAGTCATGGTCAAGTCCAATCATGCCCTAGTAAAGTCGTAGCAACTTTACTACAAGCTCCTTCGGAGTTTTGGAAACAACACGAAAAGACACGTTTCACTACATTATATCACTTGCACACACTCTTGCTTTAAAATCAGCACTTAATGAATAAAACGCCACCATTTTTATGCATTAACACTCGAAAAAACACAAATTTTGGAAAATAATACAATGCAGCGACATGATTTTCTCGCGTTCCCGCCAAAACTCCTAGTGTGAAAGTTTACTTGAAAGTGTGCTATGCGTGTTTACCTCGTCCCCCGCAAAAAGTGGCAGAAAATCGCCAGGCTTCTCCATTGGTATAAGCGCTAAGAATTGTAGTAATAATTGTGGTTAAAATATTTTTAGGCGAGTTTTCTTTGGGAGTGAGTTACCTGTATGTTATCTGTGCCTTACACAAGAAAAGTATATTTAGACGTGCTGCGACGTGCATAGTATTTTTACAGTATTTAGTAGTGCCAGGACTACTGCAGAGTCCGCCTGGGGAAGTACCACACCTTTGCCAGTTATTGAACCGCCATGGAGTAGTGTGCAAGCAAAACTGT
Source organism: Erannis defoliaria (assembly GCA_905404285.2). Taxonomy (NCBI): domain Eukaryota; kingdom Metazoa; phylum Arthropoda; class Insecta; order Lepidoptera; family Geometridae; genus Erannis; species Erannis defoliaria. The sequence continues at coordinate 1,215,637 of FR990092.1, forward strand.
GTTCCGGTTTGAAGGGAAATCTTACCAGAGAAACTACTGAGTATGAAGATATCTCATGGTGACGAGCGCAGTGCAGTGCGGCGCAGGATTGTATTCGCAAGTTTACAATTCTGGCACTGCTACTGTTATGGACAGGCGTGACGCTTACCACCAGGCGAACGTCTCGTTAGTCTCGTCACTCGGATGCATAAAAAAAATATTCTTATAGTTGTATTAATTTCGTTAAATTGTTGTCTCTGGTCGCTAGTTCTATATTCCTATAACAACAACCGTCAAGCCATATCCGAGGCCTTCGGGCGGCACATTAACTGTGACACTAGGGCTGGCCTCACAACCTATACTAACTTATTTATTTTCTCTATTTGAAACTTTATAAGTATAATACCATCGACCGACGACATTGTAAAAGTTGCGGACAACCGGTGGATGCAAATGGCAGGTTGTCGTACAGTGTGGTGGTCTAAGGGGGAGGCCTTCGTTCAGCAGTGGACGTCTCCGGTTACCACGCGAAAGTCTCACTAGGCTCGTCACATTGCATAAAAAATAATTAAACAAACTTGGCGAGTAAGGCAGCTAACATCAAAGGTTCCTTCTTCCGTAGCCCAGTATTTACCGCTCGCTTGAGTGCTGTAATCACATAATACCTGGTCCTCACTTTTTAAGCTTCAAGCCGTCTCAGCGACGAGATCAAAAGGTTTCTCCTTGTCGCAGATTAGACAGAGGATAGATGGTAAACTGCGGGGATACGGCGAGTCTTAGCATTATTTCGTTTATTTTTAATTCTCTATTTCCAATGTAAACATACTACCTTGTATGAACTGGGCCAAAATGTCACATGCAACAACATTGTTGCGGCTCCACACAGGGGCATCGCCCGTATCATGGAGACCAGATATTCGAAAAATAATTGATATGACTAATTTGGAGGAATTCTATAATCACATAACTTTTTTTTTAATATATATTTTTTATACTGTCAAGTGACGAGACGAGCAAGACTTTCACCTGATGGTAAGCGTCACGCCTGCTACTAGCAGAAGCAGTGCGAGAATTGTGAACTTGCGAACACAATCCTGCGCCGCACTGCACTGCGCTCGTCACCCTGTGATATTAGATGTTAAATCTCTACATACCCAGTAATTTATCTTGTAACATTTTCCTTTAAACCGGAACACAGTAATGCTTGCACACTACTGCTTGACGGCTGAATAACTGGCAAAGGTACTTCCCTAAGTGGACTCTGCAGTAGAGTCTTACCACTACAAAAATGCAGTTTGGATGCAATAAAATAAAATAACAGAGTGTGTTAATTCCCTATTTTACGCAACATCGGAAGCACAGTGCAACTTGATTTTTGGCATGAGTACCTACAAAATAAGGGTCGAAGAGTGACACGATGACTTCAAATATCGGAAAATTAAGCCTACTCTAGGATAACAAGTGAAACCGGGCGCCCAGCAAGTTAATCATATTTTTTTTTCGCTTTCTCTTCAATTACAATTTTACTCGGTGTTGTCGACGTCGTTTCGGATTTATCCATCTGGTTATATCTAATCTCTGCTCCACAGAAGGTAAGCTTCGTTTGAGGGCCCCGTGAGAGCGCTTTTGAATTTTTCACATCGGACCAGGTACGTGATGTCTTTGCGACAAACTAACGCCCTATGGTTTTAAGATGTTAAAATTAACAGGATATATTTTACTTTTTAATATTTTTATATGAAGTGTTTCCATACTTTTTATATTGTATATGTTTGTTTTAATTTAGGCCTACTTTTTATAATATATTCAATTTTTTTTATAAAACATTCAGTAATGTATATTAACTAACTATATATAGATTTAGTAAAAACATTCATAAAAGTTGTTATAATAAAAACAACTCATTTTGATTTTACTAAAAACAAACCGCGCCGATGACGATGCACGGATATTTACCGTGATTATTTTGTGAAGCACCATTCTGCACTATCGACCCGTGAACATGGTGCATGCAACTGCGTCGACATATCGGGAGCTCGTTTCACAACATAACCACAATAAAAATCCCGTAAAAAACATCAGAACTCTAACTCGAACCGTAATTGTTTACCCAAACCCGGAACCGAGAAAAACAAATTAATTACCTACCGAGCCAATAAATATAAAACAATATAAATCAGGCACTACGCACTAATTACTTGTAAAGCGCGTTTAAACTCGCCCTCTGTGAGGGACGCTATTATAAATCACTAGGCGTAGTGATGGGACGACGGCGTTCGATTAATTATGATTAATTGTCGATAAATTTTGTTATTATTTTCAGGCAGGACCGGACAGGCAGTAAGTAATATCATTTTTCAATAACCGTAAGGGTATGACGATCACGTATTGTTTATTATTTTTTAAACGTGTATGTAGCTTCATTATGATCAATTAAGGCACTGGCAACGCCTACGTCTGTGGTAGCTTAGTGATTAGTAGGTAGCTTAGTGATTAGTAGTTACCTAGCGAGCCGTACCAACCTAATACTAATCAACCAACCAAACATAATAATATAATAGTAAGTAGTATAAATATAAAAGTGCTTCTTCTTGCGGCGGCGTCGTGTGTCGGGTCGCCCTCTTCCCTCCAATATGGTTGAGGAGAGCGATGGCTGGCACATGCGTCAACTCGTGAACGGGTGCTGCTTGCGGGAGCTGGACTGCTCGGAGTATACACGCAATTCTAGCAATAATTAGTAATACTTAGTTAGGTTCCTTTGGTATATTCTTTTTGTAAAGCCTTCAGCTTTTAAGTTATTAAGTGTAAAATTTAGTTTATAAAAATATGTAAAAGTTGACAAAAGGCACGGACCCACAGTCCGTGGAGCTAATAAATAATTAAAAATATATATATATATATATAAAAGTGAAACGTGATAGCCACGTTGAACCATGGTAACCTAGTTGACCCAAGGTAAACAGGTCGAACCATGGTAACCTAGTCGAGTCATGGTAGCCCAGTTGAGCCATGGTATCCCAGTTGACCCAAGGTAAACAGGTCGAACCATGATAACCTAGTCGAGTCATGGTAGCCCAGTTGAGCCATTGTATCCCAGTTGACCCAAGGTAAACAGGTCGAACCATGATAACCTAGTCGAGTCATGGTAGCCTAGTTGAGCCATGGTATCCCAGTTGACCCAAGGTAAACAGGTCGAACCGTGATAACCTAGTCGAGTCATGGTAGCCTAGTTGAGCCATGGTATCCCAGTTCACCCAAGGTAAACAGGTCGAACCATGATAACCTAGTCGAGTCATGGTAGCCTAGTTGAGCCATGGTATCCCAGTTGACCCAAGGTAAACAGGTCGAACCATGATAACCTAGTCGAGTCATGGTAGCCCAATTGAGCCATTGCAGCACAGTGAGTCGTGTGAACCTAATTGGAAGAAAACGCGCATCCTATTCGTGAAGTTGTTATTCCTGGCCTTAATTTATAAGTATTTATTATTAAATTTTGTAACAAGTCTAATAGTTATCTTGAATTCGTACATAGAAAGGGACATTTTGCGAAAGAGACATTGTGCGAAAGGGACGTTTTGCGTGCAGTACACATTTTAGGAAAGGGGCATTCTGCGACGGAGCCAGTCGTAGAAGGTGATGGTATTTTACAACTAATCGATAAGCTTTTCATCGATAAAGGTGAAAATCGCAGATTTACTTGGAAAAATATTATTATAGAGAGTTTCCTCATAATTAAAAGAGATTTTGATATCCTCATGAAAATTAATCTGTCCTCATAAATAATCGAGCTAAGTGATGGGACGATGACGCTCGATAAATAATGAGTAATTTAGTCGATTAATATATTTCATTAAATAGGTCAGACGGCAGAGAAAATTCTCGCAGTGTCTGAGGGTCTTTTCCTTGTAGCTATAATACCTTGTACAAATTATAGAGATTGTTTTCAAAGAGCTGTAAATGATTGTCTGTTTTTTTATTACTTGACAACATTTTATTTTGCATTTCTTTTAATTGTAAAATTATTATAAATACTTAACGGATTTGGAAGAAATTTGGTATAGATGTAGCTTACACCTTGGAATATGTTTGGCTACTTTTTATCCCAACAATCGCGGATAAAACTGCGGGGCGCGCGTAGCATTTTATACTTGTAAGCTGAAGTGGCAGTGGGGTTGTCATATCTAGTATGACGTAGACGTGTTCTAGAGTGGACACCACGAACCGGCAAACGTAGCGTAGGACGTCCTGCGACTAGAATGGAATGACGATGTACGTAGGATAGCTGGCAGTAGTTGGGAGCGGAAAACTGAAAATCGAGTGGCGTGCCTTGAGATAGGCCTATGTTTGGCTACGACTGGACAACGATGGGCCGATTATTATCATGTTTTTCGTATTACAAGACCATATTTATATTTGGTAGCTGGATAAGTGGGAAGTCGACCGCGGGTTGGGATAAAAACGGGAGTGGCGATGAATGGGGAAGAGAGAAGTGAAGAGAACGGAAATGTGACGGGCCGTGCTAGCCGATGCGGTTAATTACAATTCTACCAATAAACATGTTTTTAAACAGAGAATACTCAAAAAGACAATTTAAATAGACGCGTAGAAAACCAACCCCACTTTGCATCGCAATTAGATCAATTTTAATCTGTTGCAAAATGGCATTTCGAGCGTTTTACTTCAAACGCGCGGCCTATGATTGGTTTTTTTTGTCGTAGTAACTATACAATTTTGTGTGAAACTGGCGACAGCGGTTTTCCATACAATTGCTTTACAACATTGTTTTGACAGGCGTTCTATCTAAGAAGTGGGGCTTTTCTGTGACAAAATCGCTTTCTGTCAAGCGAGTTGGCGGTCAAACGTAAAAACAATAAAAAAAAAGTGCTAGCGATATGATGCTCCTCTCCGTGCCTATATACAGTTAGTAGTATTTTGGAGTAGGTAGGAGTAACGGTTGCGGCGGTGGATGTTACGGTTGGCATGAGGTGTTTAACCACAACTCACCTGATGTCGAAGACGGTAAACACACCTAGCCTGGAATAGGAACTGGCTTTCAAGTGACTCTCCTGAATACCGTTAAACTTGGCATTTCAAATCCATGCGGTAGCTAGACAGCCGAGAGGGTACTAGAGAGTACCCTACCATGTTAGTAGGGTACTATCTTTCACCCAATGTTTTCCAACACCGTCAAGCTCATTCTAGGGATTTGAACCCACCTTCCGACGTCCGATCCTGAGTTGAACCACTTACGATGGTAACTTATACCATCGCTATAAAAAGACACTGAATTCAGAGCTTCAGAAGTTTATCTAACTTTCCGCCTTCAGCCCTTATAATAGGTAGGGTAAAATAATTATGCTTTATACCATAAGCACCAATAGACCACAATCAAAACTTTTAAACGACACAATTTCGTACAACTTCCCGGTACACGACAAATGAACTGTGGTTCCACGTACAAAATACCTCCAAAATTCAAGTTCAGAGATTTGTTGCCATTGTTTTGCATAACTGCAAAAGTTCAGATAATTTCTAAGGTTGACAGTAAATTTCAATAAAGGCCTTTCGTCGAGTCCACACCCCGCTCACACAATTTTGACAGCCTTATAGCTCAGTTGGCAGCATGTTTGCATCCAGAGCTGTAGGGCGTGGGTTCGATCCCCACCCAGGGCAAACATTTATGTGATGAACATAGATGTTTGTTCTGTGTCTGAGTGTAGTATGTATTTACGCAAATATATATATATACGTATTCTATCAGCTCTTCAGCATCAGGTTTCCATAAGACAAGGTTTGCTTATTATGGGGCTAGATGGCGCTGTGTGTAAAATGTCCACCAATATTTATTTAACAATTTCAGGTTTTTATGATTGCGTACCCGAAGTGACCAGACAGACAGAATGTTGTGTAAACCCAGACACAGAAGTCACATCTGTGTTCGTTACATAAATATTTATCCTGGGTGAGAGTCGAACCCACACCCTTTCAAAGCAGACATACTACAAACTGAGATATAAGGCAGCCAAGTCAATTTGACACTGGTAGGTGTCTTTATTATAAGAAAGTTAGTTACATCGTACGTGATAAGTATATTTCCACATCACTATTTCAGAAATTAGGCTCCTTTTAACACAACGACACGGAACAGCGTAACGGTTGAAATAAATTACAACAATGACGATGTAATTTTGTTATTATTCACCCCGGGCATGGAATCCAGGGCTCAGATGTTTGTAGATTCTAAGGGCCTGCGCAGACGGCATACATTGCAGTCCGCGCTGCAGAACATTATATGTATATTACACAAATAACAAAAAATGACAAATTTCAAACATTACAAATAAACTAGTAGTTCGCAGGGAACGAAGACCTCACGACCCCCATATCTTCCAAGCCTCTCGACCAATTTGCTATTTGTATTTGTACGAACTACTTGCTTACAAAACTTTACAAAGATCGGATGAACGGCTCGCAAATAATCTTCAAACAAAAATGTACATAAAAACACCGATTAGACTCAGCAGAGACATTCAGCGAAATTGACCGATTCTCTACCGATTTTTGAAAATAACTAAATAGGAAATTTCTTGAACCCCCTGGTTGGGGACCAGTTGGAATAGTGGGTATTCGTGGACCCCTCAGGGGTTCCAAAGGAGCCCCCTTTTCAAGTGGAAATAACGGGGGAAAAAACGTACGGTTTTGTAGTTGGAAAAAGTACATCTACCTATTTTGCATTTTCTCATTCCAGAATACTGGAGATATTAGCTTCGCTTCGGCCTACAAATTATCCTCCATGAAACATCTCATTGACAGATTCATTACGTGTTATAAAATTAGCAAACAGGACAAAGTTTTGCAGGTGACCCAAGTCCAGTTAGCATTAACATGCAGATTGGCTTTAACTCTCAACTCGCTCGAAAAGTTTGTTCAAAAAGGGGACAACTTTAGAAACTTTCCGAAGGTTTTACGTGACCGAAGTCCCCTAGTAGCTGTTACGTAATCTATGTAACTAGCATAACTAGCGCGATGTTGAAACTTTCTAGATTTTTTTTATATGTCGCAATCGAGTCGTATCCGGAACGCCAGCGCCACCTGGTGGCACTCGATGGAGTCGGTGACGTGCGCGCCGTCGATCGGTGACTTCACTTTCCCATTGGCGAGCGGCGCGTGCGGTGGACACTGAACCATCGCGCGTTCTGTGATACCTACCTACAACTTATTTGTGCCTACCTGATTACTGTACTGTGCCTGTGAAGATTGTAATTAGAAGATTGATTGTACGAGCTTGTTTTATTCTCATCCGACACCACCCACCAACGACGCCCACTGTTACAAGGATCAACGATGAGTGCTGATGATGATGGCGAAAGGGACCCTCCTCCGTCATAAAAGGACTCCTCCTCCTCCGTCATCAGAAGTGGGATCAGTGTTGGATCAGAACCAAGAAGACGGATATGTGGCGAGCCATGTTTGAACAACAAGATAAGAACACGTGAGCATTGATTGAGGCGCTGCAATCACCGAAACCAGCCTACCGTGAAGAACTACCTGCATTCGATCCTGAAAAAAAGAGATACCGACGCAAGATCATTGTGCGTGACGGCAGATTTGTGTTACGCCAAAAATCCACCAAGCGGCAGTCGTCTTGTTCTGGCGGTCAGCAAGGCGCTAAAAGGTAAAGCATCGACGTGGCTATCACAAATCGCCTACGAAGGAATGACATGGCACGAGTCTATGATAATTTTCATGCCAAGGTTTATTTCGACCGAGACATTGGCAGGTACCCTCATTAAAATGAAAGGCGCTAAACCGAGTGAAAACGAAATACTACCCACGTGCGTGAGTCGTTTGATTAGTTCACTGATTAATCATTGGAAAGATGTGAACAAGGAAGAAAACAAGGAAGAAATTGCCGTAGCAACAGTACTCGCACACATTTGACAGTTTGACCCGTGACTTCAAAGAATGGCGTTCACTACAAATGTTATACCGAGGGAGACAAACTGCAGCAGGAACTAAACGCATTTTCACACTTGAAACGCTAGATCACCATCGGACAAAGCGAATTGAGTGCAAAAGCAATCCCATAGACTCGAGTGGCAGACCTGCACCACCTACATGATCAAGTCAAGCAGCGCAGCAGCCGACAGCGAAGCCCTTGGCGTGCTTTAAATGTGGCACACAATGCAATGTGGTGTGTGGGCGGGTCACATAGCCATCCAGTGCACGAGCGACGGCGGCGGCGGCGGCGGCAGTGGCAGAAGCGGCGGCGGCGGCGGCGGCGGCAGTGGCAGAAGCGGCAGCGGCGGCGGCGGCAGAAGCGGCGGCGGCAGAGGCGGCAGCGGCAGAAGCGGCAGCGGCGGCGGCGGCAGAAGCGGCGGCGGAAGCGGCGGCGGTGGCGGCAGCAGTGGCGGCGGCAGCCAGCAGCGGGCGGCTGACGTCGGCGGCACGCGCAGCGAGCGGCGCGTTGATGTCTGCGTCGTACAACCACCATCGGGCGTGTTACATCACAAAGGTGAACTGATATGCTTTGCTTATGATTCTGGCGCTAAATGCTCGTTGATAAAAGAAAGTTTCGCTTCGAAATTTAGTGGTAAACGTTCTAGTAATGTTGTTGCTATGACTGGTAATTGGTCAAACACGAGTGTTCAGTACAGAGCAGATTTTATTGTGTAGTGATTAACGTTCACTCTCTCTCGAAATTTTGTTGCATGTTTTGCTCGACAACTATTTGCAAAGTGACAAGGTTGCGAGATTTTAAACCAGGGTTTTTCTGTAAACATAAAGGCAACGGAGCTTTCGATAACTAAAGTTCTTTGTGTAAATTCGATGAGTCATAATAATGATACCACGCTTCAATCAGATTTAACTGCCATGAGAGATTTTTGGATTCGAGTCTTGACTTCAGAAAATGCCAGCAGGTCACGTATCAGTCGAAATCGATGTAGATGATGTTAACGATGAAGTTCAAATTTGATTTCTGATTGAAACTTGAGTAAGGGGACTCTAGGTGCTATAGTGAGTTGTGTTCGACCGTGCCAGTAGCTATTTCGTAGTCGTAACCCGGTAGAAATCGGTATCTCTTGAGGCAACTCAAGTAGTCCGTGGGAGCGCGGTGTGCGTTTGGCTCTGGTCGAGGTCGGGGTCTGTAAAGACCATTACGTGTGGTCACGAGGGGGTGACACACGGGAGATCTTTGAGGGATCTGATCCATTCGCTGGATGTGTGAGAGCAATGCGATTGCTAGTCGGCTGGATAGCCGGGGCTCTAGATGTCTTACTCGAGAGTTTAGAGAGTTTGTAGAGTCTGAAAAGTTGATTCGAATTACTGTGGTACACGGCCCAGGCTACTGATGTTTGTATTTTCGGTTATTCTAATGTCACATTATTGATTAAGAAAAAAAAAATGTAGAGTTCGTTTTTGTTCGTAGAGTTCGTTCGTTATTCATCTGGTAAATGTATCTAGAGTTTGGTCAGGAGTGACCGAGTGGAACAAATTTCTGTCGTAGACTATTTGTTCGCAGGGTAACCATCACACGAGGACGTGTGCAAGCAGGATGACCGTGTCGCAATCGAGTCGTATCCGGAACGCCAGCGCCACCTGGTGGCACTCGATGGAGTCGGTGACGTGCGCGCCGTCGATCGGTGACTTCACTTTCCCATTGGCGAGCGGCGCGTGCGGTGGACACTGAACCATCGCGCGTTCTGTGATACCTACCTACAACTTATTTGTGCCTACCTGATTACTGTACTGTGCCTGTGAAGATTGTAATTAGAAGATTGATTGTACGAGCTTGTTTTATTCTCATCCGACACCACCCACCAACGACGCCCACTGTTACAAGGATCAACGATGAGTGCTGATGATGATGGCGAAAGGGACCCCCCTCCTCCTCCGTCATATATATATATTTCTGGCGTCTGCAGTTCTCTCGCTCGCACATTTTCATTTGTCTGTTATTCAAACGCCAAGCGTAGCGTAGTAGCCAGTAGTAGTCAATAGTAGTCAAAGTACCCAATGTAGCGCTCGTGTCGTAGCTTGTCTAGGTGATTCTAAACGATCACCGATGTTAAGCAACGGACGGTCCGGTCAGTCTTCGGATGGGTGACCGTGAGTGGCAATTATTTCTGAGCGCTACCGTGGGTCGGATGACACGTTAAATTGTTGGTCCCGGTTGTTTGTTCTAGTTTCTATAACAACAACCGTCAGCTATGTCAGAGGCCTTCGGGCGGCACATTAACTCTTGACACTAGGGCTGGCCACTCAGCCGAACTAACTAACTAACTAACTAACGCCAAGCAGTAGTGCGCAAGCATTACTGTTTTATTGGTCAAAAGTAGAAAAAAAAGAAATTACTGAGCATGAAGAGATTTGACATCTAATATCTCAGGACATGGGTATGTCCTAAAACTGCATCCGGAACCACCGGAGGACGGGCAGCAGTGTCCAGCTCGGTTAACGGTGGTGAGCTTTCTGCGATCCCCAAGCTGCCTGCCAAGCGTGGGGATTATAGCAACATTCGGTTCGGCATCAGCGAGTGCTATAAAAACATATTTTACTTTATTTGTTATTTATTTATTTGATACACAAAACAGAATACAGTCTTTACATTTGCATTGTATAGGTTATAATTTACACATTACGTACTTTCTGTTACATTACGTTAGGTAACATGGTTTTGTTACTTACAACCGTAATTTTAAATCAGCGGTTTTGTGTTTTATATAGAGTTCACAGTTTACTTCATAGAGCTTTTTTAAAAAAAAGAAACAAAAGTCATTAACCGTGTTTTAAAGAGGCTTAATACGAGAAGTTATTCGTATATTAGTAACTAACCTTGTATAACGCTCAAAGATATTCCATCAGATTTCCTCCTAAACCTCTCTATCACAAAAACATTGAGTGAAATATGTGTGACGCGTTGGACTTTAACGTGTACACTTCGCAGCAGACTTTGGACTACATTAGTTTTTTTAGGGTTCGATCAAGTCTCTCGCTTGATCCGCGTTACGAGAATTATAGTCACATTTTTTAACACTATTAAATAACATTTCTTGTATTTCTTATTGTAAAAATGTTGCAAGAGTTTCGGTAATATCTTTTCATCGCACTTGCTCGTAAAGTGGATCTTATTACATCGGTTTTAGGCTTGTAATCCAAGATATGACACAAGCGTGCTCATTACTTTATATTCACAGTCTTACTTAAAAAAACTTCTCAACCGTTAATCACTGCTTAAGATGCTCTGCAATCTTCTCTCTGACGTGAAGTTTAACATGCAAGAACAATACAGGGAAGTTTAAGCAGTGACTAAGTTTTGAGCGGCGTTTTTAAGTAAGGCCGTAAGTGTTATAATAGGTATACAACCCAGTTAAGTTTGTACCTCACTACAAGTTATATGTATGTATATGACATACGAAGCATTCTTAACGTAGCCGGGTAATACTTACAGTTATTTTGTAATACCAACAAAGAGTTTTTATGTGCCTAAAGAAAATGTCACCTGCGCGCGCATCGCTGGCTTGCGCGCCATTTTCCGCAAATATTTGTTGACGTTTTCGCTGTGTGATAGATTATTATCAAAAAGTAAATAACAATTCAATTTTGTTTTTTTCCTCGCAAATATGGTGATAAACGTCGAATGGAACGCGTGTGCTTTTGGGAATTACCCTCTCGGCTCCCTAATCGTGCTAGCCTGCGGCTCGCGCGCATAATACCGCCTCTAGTGTGATGACCAACATAGCACACTTGTATCATAATGTACTACTAACATACACTGGACGTGGACAAGCCCTTGTCTGCATAAACAGGGTTTTATTGAATTTATTAGCAATATCTAGGAGGGTTATTATTAATTATTAACTCATCATAATGAACAACTTTTACTATAAAATCAAAGAGAAAATCATGAAAAAATGTTGTATTAAAAAAAAGCGTATCATAGAGGGCACATTAGCTTTACTTTGGCTTCAGATTACGTCACAAGCCGCGCATCTGGACTGGATAATCAATGGTTATTATGTATTGGACTTTGGCATCCAAACATGACCCTGGCAGACTTTGCACTACACATTTTTTGCTGCCGTGTAATATTTAGAAATTTCGTTGCTTGAATATAAACAGCTCAAACAGATTTTCCTCTTGATAAGTGGTATTTTTCCTGTTACGATAACTTTGATGAAAACCTGTTGCGTCTCTACCGGTTTGGAATAAAAATAAAATGGTTTTATAATGTTTTTACACGTTAATTTTATGTTTTGGACGATCCTTACTTATAGCCCTTATTGTGCAGGGTTACAATGAACGGTAGTACTAAATTCAAAGGAGGTCATTATACTCATTATCGTGCACAACTTTTAGTATGGGCCAATCCCGAAGTCACAAAAAAAAACTGCTGTTCCATACATTTTGTCGAGGGTGAAAGACATTATTATCTAAAAGTAATTGGCTTAAAAAGCCGTACTTACACAAACTTCAAAGTGCTCATTGGTGCGGGATTTGAACCCACGTCACGATTCCCGAGTCTACTGGTCTCCTTAGGCAATTTTCTTATAAAACTTTTTTCTTGTTTTACTGACTTTACAAACGCAGTATTCTGAATCCCTATGATCTATGACAAAAACTGCCAAATCCAAAGTGAAACGAGTCGTGTCAAAAAGCAGTGTTCTAAAACGAGAAAATAAAAAACCGGTGGTTATTACGTTTTCTAACAAAAAATCGGGATATATAAAAAAATGTACCAACCCCAATGTCATCTTTTACCTGATGACGGGTGGAGAGTGAAATAAAATGCAAAATCAGTAGACTTGCCCTCTAGTGGATTTCAACTTTTAAAAAAATCCGTACTTTCTTTCATATTTAATTTTCAAAAATCGGTACAAAATCGGTCCATTTCGGTATAACGGCAGGACAGGCCCAAAATCGGTAGAAATTCTGAATAGTCGGTAGGTTCGAGACCACTGGCGATAGCGCTAGCCTCGGGATCTCGCCTCTCGCCACGACTCGAAACGACAAGGCGCACCTAGGGAACCGGTGGCCTACACTCGGCCAGCTAGGCGGGCGATGCCCTGCGTAGGCGAATTAGCTGTCTACAGGTCTACAGGCACACACGACATACAACAGACGATACGCTAAAAGTAACGTGTCGTGATACGTTTTCTCATGAGACGACCCGACAGCACTGCACGGCAGACGCGGCTTGATAAAAAAAACGAGTGCCGAATGAAGTGCTGTGTCGTGGTCGTGCACGAGACCGTGAGCAAATCCATGCTTGTTCCCACAGCCGCTATATCGTGACAGTAAAAGAAGCGTCAGATTCAACGACACCAACGATATATTTTGGGGCACGCGATCTACAACCATATACCAGCTTCCATTCGGGATGCTCCATCCACCGCGTGCTTCACAACCACGCTCAGAGCGTGGTTACAAGACAGTTTGTTTTATTCTTCTTCTTTTCGAGTCGATGTTTCGTTTTCGTAGCTATATCATGTGTTTCGACCAAAATTTGTTTTATGACATTGAAGCTTATTTTAAAATAAGAGATGTGTTTCTTTTCTTTTTTGTTTTAATCCTTTGTATGTATGTTTCTTTGGTGTGAGCAATAAAGAATTAATCTATCTATCTATCTATTTTTTGTTATATACATTAAAAAAAATTAGACGTGTAACTTTGGTGTTATCAATAAACTATTGTATTGTATTGTATAGCCGAAAATCGTCCGAAAACGTGTGTCGTGCTGTGTCGTGTCGTTGTGTGAGAAAACGGTGTACCATGTATAACCGGCTTTAGAATCAAGTGAAGCCCCGAGCGCCAAAACAAGAAGACTCGCGCTAAAGAAACCTCGAGTTTCTCGAGCAAATTGCAAAATTAAAAATTCATCCAGTCTCCGCTGCTATTAAAGCCGGAACAAAAGCGCGCTTCGCAAATGCAAATGCCTAGATTTCCTGAAGCTTGAGACTTCCTGAAGTGACGTCACAGGACAGGAAGTGTGGACGCATAAATCACACGGTCAGTTAAGACGGCCTTTTGTGTAAAGATGCTGTCAGTTGCGTTAACAAAGCTTTGCATTTGGGTCGCGCCGAACACGGACACGGACGGACAGCCTCTTTTTAAACGACTTCAAAAAAGGAGATTCTCAATTCGACTGTATGTTTTTTTTTTAATTTATGTTACGCGATTACTCCGCCAATAATAGATTTTGAGGATTATTTATTTGTAAGGTCGGTGATACTACAGAGGTGGGCCCATATAAATTTTATCGAAATCGGTCCAGTAGTTTGGTTTTTAAGTCAAAATTACTGGAATAAATAAATCAAAATATCTGGAAAATATGAACATGTCATCAAGGTAGTAGAAATTGATGCCGGTTGTATTTTTTTTTAAAAGCGTAGTACTAAACGACTTAAAAAAGGAGGAGTTTCTAAGTTCGACTGTATGTATGTTTTTTTTGTATTCACCAATTTCTCCGTCAATTGTGTACCAATTTTGTAAATATTTTTTTTGTTTAGTAGGTGATACGTCAGTGGTGGTCCCATATATCCCAGTTTCTATTGGCGGAAACTTATAAATGGCCCAGTCATAAAACCAAGTGTTAATATTCATTTATTTAGGCTGTTAGTTTCCCTAAAAATGAAAAATAAATAAATTATCTATATACAATGTGTAACAAAAAGGTTCAAAAATACGAAAGGGCATGTATAGGTACTTATCATTATAAACTACTTTTACTATAAAATCAGCTGTTCACATACACAATATTTCTCGTTTATTTATACCTAACGGAAGGTACAGTGTATAAAACTGCGTGGCGTTTCCGCGCGCTTATCTGCCGCCAGCAGCATCCAAAGCCGCCATAAATCAACGCTATATCGGATATTGTGAATAATAACCGTAACGGTACGGGCTATTTTGGTTATTTTTACGGGCCATTTAGGCTATTTCTTCAGCCATTCTTTAGAGTTATTCATTTGCTTATAGTTTATAGTTTGTCCATCGTGAAACACAGCCTCATTTGCGAGCCAGTTTCCGCTCCAGCCTGGGCATGTTTTCTGTTTACCGTGTTTAAGCACATCGTTGCTTTACCACTCGGACAGCGCATTCTACTGTTTAGCAGATAGCATCTGACGTCTAAGATTTCATCATATTTTTGCAACACCAGCATAACACTGAACATGAATTCGAATCAGGATGATTTGTAGATCTTTTTACAATTTTCCATTACATTCGTATTTTACTATAAACTAACTCAGTGCAGAGACGCTAATGGGATGATCAGTCTGAAAGATTCAATCCGGAGATGAAATTTCGTCAGCCACCCGTCTCGTTCGGTTTATTCATTTATGGGTGATTTCACCCAGGTGAACAAAGTGGAAATTAAAGTCTCTTCATTTCACCTCGGACTCATTGCACCTAGGTGATATCACCTACGTGATTTGTTTCGACATTATTGATGTCCTTTGTTCACCTTGGAATTAAAGCACCCAGGTGAACAGAGGCGACTTTTTTTATTATTCTTGTGGACTTAGTATTATTATTAATTAATATTATTATTAGAATATTAGTATTTCGCCATCTGGACACGCATTCACGCGTGAAAACATGTTTGAATAACGTGTCTGTTATTGTCAACTGGACATGATTCTGCTTATTAAAAAAAAAAGTACAATCAGGTTAAAAAACGCTTACTTTTTTACTATAAGTTTTCAATATAATCTCAATAACAATCAACCTCGTGGATGAACCTGCCTCATTTTTAACCGACTTCAAAAAAGGAGTAGCTTCTCAATTCGACCCTATGTTTTTTTTACGATAAAGAAAGGAAAGTTTAAAAAGAGTCTTTTTCGATTACGTGTAAAATAATACGGTTTACGCGATTTTCAAGCTTCGTTCGTGCCAAATTTTAGGACCGCCACCCCTCGGAACTTCTAAGGGTGGCGTTACGTACGTCAAGTTCCGATCGGTCGAATAATTTAGGCACCAGATAGCATTTTGTAAAGTTTCACTATTTTACTAAGATACCGCGTAGTCGTCTTATATATATCTATTAGTGGCATACGCCGGTCATTATGTACATAGAGAGAGGTGAAGGCCACATGGCGATTATGGCATATGTTCTGCCACTATACTTGATTGTGCCTTGCTGTGATTTGCAGCGACTTTCAAACTTTTTTTATTTTGTTCTAAGTTTGGCCACCAACTTGCCTTCTATACGTTGGACAATGGACAGTGGTCAGTGGTTGGAAGCGATTACCGAAAAACCGGGCGTACAGTATGAATACGTAACATATTATATTTACAATCATGTAATCATCATCAATATGGGTGTTTGAAATTCACTGTACCCTTATGTACAGCATATAACTATACATATATATATATATAAATATATGTAGAATAATATATGTTCACCATTTAGTTTCCATCAAATGAAATCGCTTTTTACAATGTCTAAATATGCAAAATAATCAAAATGGTTCTAGCGCGATTTCTTAGTAAAACGACCCCGTTTAAAACAACCTAGCCCACTCCCGCTAATAACATTAGTAGCAAAGTAATTAAATTTAGTAGTCTACCTATAATTTATCTTGATTAGTATTTTTTTACCTTAATTTTATATGAAGCCTATCTCTAGAGAGCTATTTCGAATTTCAACCTAGCCCGAGTTCTTATTATAAAGTGATCTCAAAATTCCGTGCTGTTCGCTGTTCTGGAACTGTAGCCCAGTTGGTAAAAGACTGCGTGAGGTTAATGCGGGTTGCAGACCAAGAGCTAAGCTAAGTTAGTTTAGCTTAGCTCGCATAGCTGACGCAGTTTTCCATACTTGTGTGCAGACCGCAAACTATGTGAACTAAGCTATGTGAGCTAACTAAAATATGCGAAGCTATGTTAGTTGTGTATGCCGATGCGCAGCTACGCGAGCTAAGCTATGTCCCTCCCGCCTTCCCCGCACGCCCTTCGCACATCCTTCGCCAGTGCTGTCCAGTGTCCTTTGTCGCACTAACTGAGCTTTGGCTTAGCTCTTTGTGTGCACGCCATTTATTTCTATCTTAGCTTAGTTTGGCTTAGCCTAGCTTCCCTAGCTTAGCTTTGGAATAGCTTAGCTTTCGGTCTGCAACCGGCTTAAGAGTTGAACCTATGAGTTTTACAGAATTTAACGGAGAATAGAACAGATTTTATAAATCATATACATACACTACAGCTTTTTGGTGCAGTGGAACTGTTTGAATGGTGGAACAACGTTCCGCTGATCTTTATGCAAAACTTTTTGCAGAAAGTTTTTTAGTTTTTTAAATTTTGGCTGTTTTTGTCACGTTTGATGGGTCGCTTAGTCTCAGATGAGTTGTGATCATAGGTCAACTTAGGTGGTCAAACATGGGTGTTTGACCACACTCATCCAGATACAAAGTGAGGGTGTGATGGAAGGTGCAAATACACCTATCCTAGAAAGGGCACTCAAATAAGGCTGCCAGAACACACCGTTAGGTGCTTGGCAACAAATTTTCGGCTTGAGGATGGTAGCTAGCCAGTCTTCCAGCCAAACTCTAAAAGCCAAACCCTATCACCATACAAAAGTAAGGAAACATGTAAACGTCCTATATAATTATCCTATCCTCAAGCATCCCACACAATCCTAGATGAAACATCCACAACAAAAACAATACCCATTTTCCTGAACCCACGGTTTGACAATCACTTGCAGACCACGATGGACCGTGTTTACAAACTGCAAACCGGTCGAGCGGCGACCATTCATAATGACTACCTGACAAGGTCAACCAGTCAGTAGCAACCGACCGTCGCAGCTAGCAGACGTGTTTACCTCAAACGAGAGAACTCGCGTTGACATGAAAATACCGCGGATCACTTGTGAATCGAAACTAAATCTCGCAGTGATTACTACAGGAAAACAATGGCGACGTTAGACTTAACTGGGTCATCTGGAATCAGCGCCGTCGGTTTATCAGGAAAAGTCGCAATTATAACTGGAGGAAGTTCTGGAATAGGCGCGTCAACAGCAAAACTATTCGCCAAGCACGGAGCATCCCTGACTATCATAGGCCGAAACGAAACCAGACTGCTAGAAGTCGCGAAATGTTGCGAAGAGGCAGGAACCAAACCGCTATGCTTAATCCTAGATCTGACTATTAACAGAAACTGCGAAGAGGTTGTTCGAAAAACAGTGGAACAATACAAAAAGATCGATATTCTGGTCAACTGCGCTGGGAAACCATCGATGTCTTCTCTATTCGATAACACAATGGAAGTTTTCGACGAGCTGGTCGCTTTGAACCTCAGAGTCCCTTACCACATGACACTGCTCTGCGCTCCGCATTTGAAGCTTACAACAGGCAACATCGTGAACGTGTTTGGCGCACCTCTGAGAGTCCGACCCGGTTTTCTGCCCTTTGCGATGATTCGAGACGCTCTTGAGAGATTCACCAAAGCCGGAGCAGTAGAACTTATAGCTGAGGGAATAAGGATGAATGCCGTGAGACCAGGATTGGCGAGGACGAATTTTTTGGAGAACTTAAACGTAGATCAGGATATGATGGACGTGGCATATGAGAACCTAGCAGCCTTGATTCCCACTAACGTGATTCTGCAGCCAGAGGAAGTGGCCAGGACTATATTATTTGTGGTTTCAGACATAAGCCCTAATTTGATAGGTTCGAGCATAGTTTTGGACGGCGGTGCGTCTTCATACTTTTAAGTTAAATATTTTTTAGTTCATAAGCGTTAAAATGCAAATCAGATTGAAGATAGGTAAACGATTAAATGTAGTAATTTGTAATACAAGTTGTTTTAAGGACTTTTGTTACAGGAATCTTAATTTTACTGTTGTAACTTTAACAACAGTAACGTATGCATTTGTGTACGGCATCGTATTGAATGTATGGCATCAAATGAACCTATTTTCAATGAGAGTATTCTTAACCATTAACACGAGAGTCGAAGTTTTTAAATTGTAGTAAAATTGCGTGTAAACATGTGTACAAAAGAATAACTATACCTTATGGTATAAATGCAAGGCAAGCGTAGTCCTGGTCGATCCCCAACTCGCTGGACCGATTTCATAAAAAAGGCCACACAGTCGACCGTAGTGCAGTGTGCTCGCGATGCAACTAGCCGCCAGAAATGGAAAAGCACTGCGAGACGAGCGGCAGCCCTGGGGAGGGAAGACGACGGCGAGGAGTCTACCTGTACTATCGGCGCAACCACGACCACTCTGCCAAGAGTGCACGACTAAGAAGAAGATGGTATAACTATACCTTATGGTGGCTGCACTGCACTATATTATATCATTATCACACTACACACTGTTACACATATCAAGGCACGCTATTCAGCCTGACCTACCTTAATGTGTTTTTTTTTTATAATGTAAATAATCATGCGATGTAACATTACAATGTAAACAAGGAAATCATACAAAATACATGTATTTGTAAAGTCATCGTCATTATGATTCAACAATAACATAAATACCACACTCGGCTCGAGCCGATGGAGTTCAATAAACGCTTCCTTTAAAATTATTTATATTTATCATAATCATCATCGTAATCAGCCTATCATAGTGCACTGCTGGACATATGCCTCATAGGCCTCTCCCAATGCAGCTTCTTAGGATTTTCGTTTCCAGCTACTGCCACCTGTCTATTTATATCGTCACTCCACAGTGCCTCAGGTCGGTCGATACTAAATTCCAGTTACGATCACCTACAGAAACGCAGAGCTTTCTCTTTCCATACCACGGTGAGCGTCTTTGTACTTGTGAACCGATTTAAGGCCGGGTATTCCACGTTTCAAGCACATGTTTTAATGAGATCGATCATTAGTCTAAAGCTGTATGAGGTAGGGCCACGTTTAGCGGAGCAAAAAATATGGCGGTTACGCAGATTCGTGCGTGTCAAGCTTCGATTTTTGAAGATTATCTCAGATTACTCGATAAGTATAGAAATTAATAACTTTTCAACCGTAGAATGCTCTCCAAAATACTTATTATCTTTAATGTGATTATGTGCTGTAATTAGGACATAAAACTAAAAAAGGATTAAAAATAAACACTGTTTTGGTATTTTTTTCGATCGAGGAAACTATAATCAATCGTGTTTTCATCCGCTAAAGTTACTAAGACGGATGTTCTTCTGTAACATTTTATATTTTTAGGCTTTAAATATAGTAATTTAACTAAATAAATTTGATTTAGCGACGGGCAAATTTGGAAAACTGAGCGTCCACTTTTCAGCGCCACGTAATTATGTTATAACTGGTTAGAACGCACTGATTAAAGACTGCGATATGAGGGACGATAAGACTCGACGCCACACGCGGTCACCCATCCGATTTCTGACTGGATCGTCCGCTAGCTTCGGCTTTTTAGGACTCACCTAGTCGAGCTGTAAATCTTAATCAACACACACAGTATCAACACAGTTGCCGATAACTAAAAAACATCCCACACTCAACACGCAAACAAAGTCATGTATGGCAAAACATGAACATGACACACATACAAAGCACACGTAATGAAAAGCGCACTGCTTACAACCCATATTGTTTCGCGCAACATATTCACAGGCCGTCGAGTTTTGATCTATCTAGCTGCTCCCGCCTCGACACGGGCACCAGACAAAAAAAAACATTTTTAGGTCACTTTTAGGGTTCTTTTGTAAACTAGGGAATCCATTTAGTTTTTCCGTGCCCAAATGTGATGTTCCTCCTTCGTATTCGCTCGATTGCATGAATCGAGCGAATACGAAGGAGGAACTTGCGAACAAAATCCAAGTCAATCCAGTGGCAATGGGCAGGCCACATCGCTCGAAGAACTGACAACTGATGGGGAACAAAGGTTCTTGAGTGGCGACCGCGAACCGGGAGACGCAGCGTAGGAAGGCCTCCCACTAGATGGACCGACGACATTGTAAAAGTTGCGGGCAACCGGTGGATGCAAATGGCAGGTTGTCGTACGGTGTGGCGGTCTAAGGGGGAGGCCTTCGTTCAGCAGTGGACGTCTCCGGGCTGATGATGAACAAAATCCTGCGCCGCACTGCACTGCGCTCGTCTCCCTGAAATATTAGTATTCAAATCTCTTCATGCCCAGTAATTCTCTGGTAACATTGCCCTTGAAACCAAAACACGGTAACGTTTGAAACCTACTGTTGGGCGGTTGAATAACTTGGCGTACTGCACTTATTATTCTACATAACAGTTACAATATTCAACCCAGAAAAAGCGAAAAAATCAGCTGTTCTATACATTTCTTTGAGTGTGAATAAAGTACTTAAATGTATTCTATCGGACAGCTGTATTTTTATCCCGGATCCAGTAGAAAAAGTTGTTCACTGTGATGAGTAATCAAACGACTTATTATTATCATTGTTTTGCGGAAAATTTGGTGACGAATCTGCTTAAAGGTAAATATTTAACAAAGATAAACAGTGCTTACATAATAAAATATTAAGATAAAAATTCATTAATAATTTGATGAGAAGGTATGTTATGGTTAGCTTACCAATTGATCATGTAGGGTTTTTCTTTCCAACTTTGTTACCGTCCCCAGGTCTAGTTAAAGTTGTTTTAAATATGTAAGTAGCTACAAAACTTTAATGACACCACAATGAAGACAGACAAACAAACAAAGCAGACGATCTAATTACAAATGAAGTGGGGATTTATTTACGACAGAATAATTAAAACAAAATAAAAATAATCATGAAAGAAGAAAAAGAAAAAATCACTGAAAAGAAGGCGATAAAGGGAATTTCGTATCCATTTATTTCAGTTTCGTATGCCAATTCGAACAATAACTACAATAATATGAAGAATCGGTAAACCTGTTAAACATCGCATGACACGTTTAACGCCTTCAGATGATTAAAGATTAAATTATGAAACAAAATTATCGTGAAGCAGTCATTGAACCGCTTTGCAATTACACAAAATCAATACAATCCAGGTGCCATCAGAATACACACATGTATAGATAGCAACGTCAAATTTATCGCAAAACACACGTAGCCTGAGGCATACTTCTGAGACTAGTAAACACTGTAAATAACATTTATCATTATTTATCACTGTGTACTCGTATAAGGAAAAAATAAACAGCTAAATGCGGCGATAGCTCATGACCTCGACGAAATATCAGTAACGAAGCGACCAGCGAAGAGAGTAGACGTGTTTTCAGTGATAACAAAGTCGAGTGACTCAATTTAAAGATAAGACTGAATTAGCGGTTAATCATAATACTAGTGAATTGTGTTACGAGGTCGGATCCGATATGATATCCATTTGGGCAGACGGATTAACGAAAAAATTATATCTCGAATAATAAGAAGAAAAAAAACAACGGAGAATAAGAAGCAGAGAAAAACAATTTGAAGACACAACACGAAGACTGAACAAAGAAAACATGGAAGAAATTGATTTAGTAGACAAAGTTGCAATAATAACAGGCGCTAGCTCTGGAATAGGAGCAGAAACAGCCATAGCCTTTTCAGCATATGGAGCCAAGTTAACCCTTGTTGGGAGACATGAAGGCAGACTCATGAACATAGCAGAGAAATGCACGACAATGAATCACGTTCCCCTTTGTTTACTGCTCGACCTGACAGAAGAAGGCAGCAGTGAGAAAGTAATTAATAGAACAGTGGACACGTTTGGAAAGATTGATATACTAGTGAACTGCGCAGGCAAAATAGTATTATCTTCACTTCACGACCGCACTATGGACGCTTTCGATGAAGTCATGAACATAAACTTTCGGGTGCCCTTCCATCTATCACAGTTAGCGTTACCACATTTGATCAAAACCAAAGGGAACATTGTCAATATCGGGTCATCGCTATCCAAACGTTTCAAACCAGGATTCTTACCTTACATAGTGACAAAATCTGCCTTAGCATTAATGGCAAAGCATTCAGCACCGGAGTTATTAGCAGAAGGAGTGCGAATTAACACAATAAGTCCAGGAATGACAAGGACGAATATATTATCAAATATGAATATAAAAGACGCTAGTCTGCAGAAGTTAGAGTACGACAGAATAGCAGAGAACTTACCGAATGGACAGATAATAGATCCCAAAGAAGTGGCTAGCTTCATATGTCTTATAGCTAGTAACGTATTCCCTGGAGTCAACGGCGCAGAGTTGCTTATAGATGGTACAGCGTGCATGACGTAACTTGATAACTCGTTGATATAAATAATAGATAATGAAACTGCGATATTTGTTGTGAAATTGCGCATCGAATATGTCACTTTGGGTATTATTGTAAGAAACATTATCCTCCTTGGACAGAATTTTAAGGATTTTGACTAGCTGCCCCAACTAATAACGATGAATCGAAGGCAAAGAATGCTTTGAAAAACTAATAGTATCTGCTGCACTACATTAAGTTATGGACAAGCACAATCGACCGATTAAGTATTCCGCTTGGTACAAGACAAATAGAAGAAGTTAGAAGTTTAAGTGGGACGGTCGGCCAAACTTTAGCAATGGAGAAGCACTTGAAAAAGAAGAAGAAACGACCTAACCGTAGTCCGATACGTTAATTAGACCATCTCAAACGCCCAAGTGAATTGTAATCTACAGTTACACTGCATTTCGCCAAAAACAATGAATAACAAATTTTACAAAGACATTTGCTAGAACACAAACATGCTATAGATGGAGTGCTATCGAAGGAATAGAAACGCAAATGTAAAACATATTCAATGTTATATTGAGTGTATGTATGTCATCGTGAAGTTGTCATATTGACAAGTTTTTATTATTATTTATAATTTTGTTGATTGTTAATTATTTTATACGAGCCCAACAGATAAGGCAAAGAAGATAAGTAGCGTAGAATTGTTTATCGTACTTACAGTAAAATTCATTTCCATGGTTTTTCCGATGATATGAGTAAATTTTTGTTACTACAATTTGAGCTTTATTTCATAAATTAATACCCTAGAAAATATTATGTTTTTGGCACACATTTCAATCATCAATCGCTATTACAAAAAAATCGTTACGTAAAACTCCTAGGTACGCTCATTGCCTTCATAAGGACAGGGCTAGTAGACAGTTTCATAAACTTGAACTAAGGGGTAAATAAAGTTGGCGTCGTTTTTAATTTTGGCGGCCCCTTATGAAAATTATAAATTTTGAAAGAGCAATTTAAGAACTAATTTTACTATGATGTACATTATACCTAAGTAGTATCGGAGCCGAGATATCACGCTTTAGAGTTTCATCATAAAAATCAATAATTCTAGTCAACAGTGTTGAATTCAACGGAGAAAAATGATTATAATTAACAACATAAATAATTTTATGTAATACATGTTTTAATTTTTTGGACAATTTGGACAATCTACTATTTCATTGTGCGAAAGGGACATTTTGCGTGCAGTGGACATTTTAGGAAAGGGTACATACATACTACTACTACTAACTACTACTTACTAACTACTTACTTTAACTACTTACTTAATTCTTGTAGAAAAACATAAAAACTGCTACTGATTAGGTTATTACAAGTTACAACTAAGCAAGATGGGTTTGTCTCCACGAATCCCGGAATCAAAATGAATTAGCACGGATCCCAGAGCACACAAAAAAAAAAATGGCCGCTTAAAAAAAACAACGACGCCACTAGTCCATACGTGACCCATACCCCTTTTGTTCTATGACTTCACAAAACAAAATCTAAGTATACAGTCAATATCGTACAATGACGTAGCTACATCTGTTGCATTCAATTGCCAGTTTGCTAGATTATAGAAAACGAAGCAAGAGAGCCACAGAAACGTAGTAATAATCAGGTGTAAAAAATATCCTATAGTTTCGGCCTTTTTTTTTGTTATAGGATTATTATATTTCCAACTCATACGTCTTATTGGCATATAAAACTTTGTTTGTGTAAGCCACTTTATAACTTCTCTCTCCTACGTCATTTCACAAGGGAGAGACCTTCAGATTCAGATTCAGATGTTTATCATCCTTCATCCAGCATTGGTCGTCTCCTGGCTGATGATGAATTGGAAAAATTTATCGATATTAAAACGTAGTTTCTTCACTTGTTACGTCATAATAGACAACAAATCATGAGTTTGTATTTGACCTTTTGCAAATACTAAAATTCTAAATCAGTGGTCTTATATCTTCAACAATATGATAATTTTCGATCAAAAGAGCGGCAAATGAGAAAAGTCCCCACATTTATTACATTGCGCTTAATAAGAGCCTGTTACTATCTTATCGCGTCTTCAATTACAACATCTCTATGATTCATAGTGGCTTCAATACCGTGGAAAATGCACTAAATTTATAGATAGGTAAGGTATAATATCAAAGAAATACAAACCAAACAAGCCCTGTACCTGCATATACTAGAGCAATTATAAATAGGGTGACTTGCAAATCGGAGACCAGGGCTGGAATAACGCTGACTGGAACTTACCTGGAACGGGGAGATAAACGGTTTTACAATATGAACGGTAATAAAATATGTCGTGACAGGGCAACATTTTCAGTGAAAAGTTTCGAGGGTTTAGTAGACTGATAACATTACCAGTTGCTTTAACTTAGATCGTGTTTACTCCGAAAACAAAAGACAACACCATCTACCTGCTAGAACCAATTTAGCATTTACACAAAAGTTTGTTTCACAAAACAAATGTTTATAATATGTGTGTATCAATTTATAACCATATACCTAATGATGACATCAAAATGTTGAACGGAAACAAATCTAAAAATCTTTGACTGATTGGCTTCTTAGCAATTGTTTCTATAGTGTCAAGGAGTTTATGGAATTTTCAAATAAATTACAATAACTTTTATATTAAGTCATACAATTAATCAATTATAATTAGAATTCGGACATTTGCACGTCTGCTTGCAGACTGAATACAGTGTTCTGGAAACAATATTAGTAAGATCTTTTATGTACTTGTATTGATGCAAATAAATTATTTGATTTGATTTTAACTCTAACGCAAAATGATGCCGAACCTATAATACATTTCACAGCTCCTTGGATGATCTTGATGTAAGACATCAATATCATACAAGGAGTCATTGTTTCCGTTAATTGCGGTTTCGTTCCTTTTGTAAAATTTTACTTTTTACTAATTTTGTTAACTAAGTTTTACATTTCGATTGTATTGTTTGTGTATTTGTCTGTTCTGTTTTTTCCCAAATTCCCATTCCTACCAATGTTTATAGCGAAAATTGTATACGCTTGTTTAAAAGGTGATCATCACATCAGATCCTTGAATTATGTAGAAATAAAAAAACGTGTATGTGTATGCATATCTCGATAAATAAATAAATAATTATCATCCACAGCCTTCCTTATCTCCCTGCAACATATTGACGGCCTTACTATAAAATGCCGTTTAAACTTCTGTCTTGTTCTCGCACGTGACATTTCACGTCAGCGAGAAGTTGTCAGAGCATCTTAAACAGTGACTAAGGTTTGAGCGGCGTTTTATATTAAGGCCGTTAACGTCTGAGAAAGATCAAGCTTGTGGTTAACCGCGGACTTATTAACAAGAAGCGATTTATAACTAACAACTCATCACCCAACGGAGCGATACCTATAATCGAGTCGTTCATTATCTAGCACGCATTAAATGTACCGATCATCCCATCAATCGCTTGCCAACACTGTAAACCAGAAATGTCAAATATTGACATTTCTCGTTGATGTCATTGGAGACAATTCTGCTAATAATACAGTAATAAGTATTATATATATAAGCGGAAGTTTGTATGTATGCTTTTACCGGCCTAACTGCGAGAATGGTGATGTTTTTTTTTTATTCGACTTGCGTTGGACCTCCGGGACGCCTCTTGTACTCTTGTAAAACGAAAATGCAATCTACTAAGGAGCATGCTTGCCCAAAGGAAACCGATTCACTCGCGACCTGAAAACAATCAAATTCTATCCGATGTTATCTTTCCGATGAATGAATATGAAGACACGAGTATGAAATATGTTTTACAACACATTTGCTCAAAAAGTGAATTTACAAAGCCTGTATACATCGTTCGAAAGTTAAACATGACGCACCATACAACGGAGCGTGCGGAAAAGCCTTTACCGCACACTCCCTTGTATAGCGCCGAGCGTAAACTTTACGGTATTTTTTTAATTTCCATAATAATAATTTAAGAACTCCACCAAAAAGTTTCACATTACGAGAATAAATAAGCTGAATGTTCGAACCTTCTTGGAAGCGCTTTTGCTCAATACGTTTGTCTTAACAGAAAATGTTACGAAATAAATTCTCACCACTACTTTATTTTTTTTCTAATTTTCACTTAGCGCCATTTGTTAATTCGCGCCATTTCATCTTACCTCCTAGGAGGATTATGGCGTCGCACTTTGTGCATTTGCCAGTGTCAAGTATTTATTTGTATGAAGTTTTTTATAATTTTCATGTCGAATGAGTCTAAGTCACAGGAAAAGTGATGTCACACTTAGTAAGTCATGCCCTAGTAAAGTCGTGGCAACTTTACTATAAGCTTCTTTGGAGTTTTGGAAAGAACACGAAAAGACACTCATATTAGAAACGTTTTAACGAAGACGAACTTTAGAACGAAGTCTTTTTTTCTTCTTTCCTCCTAGGAGGATTATGGCATCGCACTTTGAGCATTTGCCAGTGTCAAGTAGGTATTTGCTTGCGACTTTCCGTCCGATATAATAAAAACAAAATAATAAAGTTTGGCTGTAATAATATAATAATCTGTTTTCTCGCAAATGTGTTGTAAAACATTGTATGGCACTCGTGCGGTATTGATTTTTACAAACTCGTGACTATGGTAAGTCTCGGGGTCTTCGTCTCGGGCTTACATTCGTCTACTCGTTTGTAAAAACCAACTTACCGCACTAGTATCATAAATAACTAATATTACATGTTATTTTTTTCAACTTATTTTCATTGTCATCTTCTATTTTGACAGCCTGATAGCTCAGTTGGTAGCATGTCTGCCTTCAGAGCTGTAGGGCGTGGGTTCGATCCCCACCCAGAACAAAAATGTTTGTGACGTACATCGATGTTTGTTCTGTGTCTGGGTGTAGTATGTATTATAAGTATGTATTTACGAAAAAAAATATGTATATAAGTATTCTATCAGCTATCTGGTTTCCATAATACAAACTTTGCTTAGTATGGGGCTAGATGGCGCTGTGTGTAATAAATGTCCCCCCAATATTATTATTATTATTATTATTGTTCTTAACGTATTAAAAATTTTGGGGTGCCACCTAGTTTATTGACTCTATAGCTCTAGAGCTTAATGTTATATGTGTCTTTATAACTGGACTCGTTAGAGATTTGCATTTTATGGCAGGGTTTTTGATATTTTTGTATTCTGTACGACGACGCCAGGCACAATCTATCGGCCCTTCTTTTTTTTATTGGTTGCTCTGACCCACGGACTCCAGGCTATTATTTCTTGTGTGCTCCAGGGTCCGTGCCTCGGCCCGTCCCTAATGACCTATATCTTCTTCACCTACTGTAATAGGCAGCCGGTAGATATATATTTTCACACAACATACTATCTGACTAGCTAGACAGATCGCAATGTAATTTTCCATCAGGCGTGTTGGTGGTCAAACGCAGACCTATTTTATATTTAAAAAAGGCATGCTGGTTGCCAAAAGAGGTTAATAAAATGAAATAATTCCAAAAAAACAATGTTTATTAAGTAAATGTATCTTAAATAATGCCAATCAAGTCAGAGTCACACTCGGAGTCATGTAAAGAAATTCACAGATGTATTTATTTATACAGATTAACGCGAGTCAAACCTAACGAAGTGTGTAGTATAAATTAAATATCCAAAAAACAAATTGTCGTCCAATCGTACGTGCATCTGGTGCCAGCGCAACGGAGACAAAGGTTTTATTTAGTGACGGTATTCAAAACGCTGCCAAAGGAACTGGAGCGGAATTCGTCGCGTGGCCAGACTGACAGCGATTTGTTGGCATTTTGTTATCCTGGAAAGGATAACAAAATGCCAACGTTTCAAAAGACTCATTGGCAAAGGATCAGACTGCCAATAAAGTAAAATGCCTATAAAGCAAACTGTCTAAAAACGAACTAACTAATAATAATAAAAACAAGTGACGAGACGAGGAAGACGTTCGCCTGGTGGTATGCGTCACGCCTGCCACTAACAGTAGCAACTTGCGAACATAATCCTGAGCCGCACTGCACTGCGCTCGTCACCCTGAGATATTAGATGTTAAATCTCTTCATACCCAGTAATTTCTCTGGTAACATTGCCCTGCAAACCGGAACACAGTAATGCTTTCACACTACTGCTTGGCGATTGAATAACTCGCAAAGGTGTGGTACTTCCCCAGGCTGACTCTGCAGTAGAGTCCTACCACTACAAATTCTACATTTCTTACGGCATAATATGACTTAATACTCTGGTCAAGCCTTAGCTATAAAGCCAGATGAGCCAGAGAAATGAAATTCTACAGAGACACCCAAAGACAGCTCTGGAGTTAAATGGGTTGTTAAACTCTGGGGAAACTCTCTCTCTCTCTCTCTCTCCTCTCGATCTCTCTCTCTCTGATCTGGGGATCTTCAAATGAAGTGTGAAACTTCTGGGCAAAGGTGCTACACTTTAGACTTAGTCTACGCTTCGGTCAGGTAACGTCAAACACGAACCCAATCAGCGTATAAAAAAACTGTATGTAACTTTTTTTTTGTCGACTTTGATTTTCCGGAGTAGTTTGTCAAAAAATATATGGCTCATAAAGTACATTACATACACACATTATCGTTTGGTTTATTATCGTATCGTGAGCAAAACGGCACGACAGCAACACCAATCCATCTGTCGCGACACATAGCCCACGGTGTGGACGACTTTGCCGCTCTCGAATTGGTTTATACAGCCACCAAAAAAAGTGTCGCTCTTCACACACTGCTTAAATCGTCTGTAATAGACGTAAAGGCCATGTATGTATTATCGTATTATCGCTATCTCTAGCGCCACTCCCTCGCATATCGCCTCTCGTCTGAGTAACTGCACAGCCATTCCGTTTGACAAGCGAGACTACCGCACTTTAATTTAATTAGCATGATGTGTTAATCCACACATCAATACAGGGTGATGCGGATTGGTAGTACTAATGCGACAGGAGGTCATTGTACTTATCCTCGTGAACAACTTTTACTGCCAACCCTTGCAATACCTATCTGTAGTGTATTATGTTTGTAATATCCTTTCGATGGTGTCAATAAAGTGTTATTGTATTGTACCGGGAAAAACACAACAGTTCAATCTATAATTAAATAATGGCAACAATATTTAATTTAAGCCAGTCAATCATTATTCGATTAAAAAAAATATTCACCGTTATCCATTTCGTTCTATGCATCATTTTAGGATACACTTCCGTAAAACGATGAAAGCTGAACTATCGCGAGGTCTCAGTTAGGGGCGAACTACTAGTTTAAATTAGAAACGTTTCACTGTTTTAAGCCTTTCGTGACCTCACTTGAATCGGCCTCAACGGAAGATCAGCGCTGTTTGATAAACATAACTTTGCTGAGATGAAGCCATTTTTGTGACTTTACTAATTAGTTATAGTTATATAACCCACATAGCTCGTAGGGTTTGCAAGTTGAAATGGCAATGGGCAGGCCACATCGCTCGAAGAACTGATAACTGATGGGGAAGAAAAGTTATTGATTGGCGACCGCGAACCGGAAGACGCAGCGTAGGCGCCGCGCGGCCTCCCACTAGGTGGACCGACGACATTGTAAAAGTCGCGGGCAACCGGTGGATGCAAATGGCAGGTTGTCGAACAGTGTGGCGGTCTAAAGGGGAGGCCTTCGTTCAGCAGTGGACGTCTCCGGGCTGGTGATGATGATATTACCTTACTGATAGTTCTACCATTCTGCGTAGCTCTGTATATTCTTGGACATTCCGACGACTAATAAACATACATCCAGAAGATGATGTCCGAGAAATCGCTCTGTAATATAAAAACCAAGTACATAAAAAAGGGTAAGCGAGAGTTATGGCAATACTATAAAGCACCCTTTTACTTCTTTGTAAAACATTTAATCCTTAGTACCCATCTAAATTCTAAAATACGCCTGCAGAACGCGGTCCATTTCTAATTCAAGAGCTTTCGAGAGCACAATTACCGCAACTCTGGTATTTTATTAATGCACATCCTGTGTGTGATTTGTGTGTTGTTTCAACATCACTAATGCTTTAGGGCGTCTACACACAAAAACTGCCGCGCCGGCCCAACCGGCCGGGTCAGTAGTCGGCCGGTTTAGATTGTTGCAAGCCCGAAGCCGCCAGAAGGCAGAGTTCCAGGAATGCCACAGTTTCTGGCGGTATAAGAGCCACGGCAACTACGACACGTCCCGTCCCTACTCTATGCCAGTGCACAGCTATGCAACTAAACGAGCGTAGCGCATGCCTCCGGATAGCAAAATAAGTCAAAGTAGACGTGTTCTGGACGGGGTAGATGTGTTCTAGAGTAGACACCGCGAATTAGCAAATGTAGTCTGGGACGCCCTGAGGCTCAAAAGAGTGATTTAAGGCAGCTGGCAGTGGTTGGAAGCGCTGAATGGTGTGCCTTGGGAGAGACCTATGAACCTGGGGGGCTAAAATGGTCGCGTTTAGCAATTCTGCATCTGCTTATGATGATTCATTTCGCAAATCGTAAACCGGTTACTTAAGCGCCAATTCATACTATGATTTTGCAAATGATTTTATTACGGAATTAATTCGTTTGACAGTTTTCTATAGAAAGTCGTAAAATGGACGATGAAAGATGAATTGCATAAAGTCAACTTGCAGGTTCGTTAGAAGTTACTCGAGAGCAACTTTTTACAATTCATTCTGCTAAGAATTTATTAGATAAACTGCTTTTAAGGGAATTGCTTAATTCAGCTATTTTAGAGCCCCAGCAGTGAGTAGGCTGATTTTGGTGATGATGATGATTTATGATGAAGTCGAAGTTGGGCAGCGGGTCGACTTGACCTCCGCTGGCTTGCAGTGAGTCTTGCCGAAGACGCCACGGTCGGCAAAGTTGTTCCGACTTGCAGCGCTCTGAAGCCGCCGGCATCTCGGCGACTCAACCAACCGAGCCAGTGCAAGCCAGTATCTTAAGTGTGTCGAGGACTTTAGCATAATGAGTGGTCATTTCACGACCGACACGAATTTAAAGATACAAATAATATTGTGACAAGTATTAATTGTGTCTCTTTGTCTCTATTTTTCGCTCTATCTCAATTTTTGATGAGGATTTCGAGGACTTCATTGTCATATTTTCACAAATTGTATATTCATTTTAAAGAATTGCTTTATATCGGTTTAAAGGCATGTTACATTTTGGGCTAGTTCATACAAGGAGTTATATGAAATTTCTACCACCAGGTTACTCAGGTAAATGTTAGTGGTGAATGTGAAATGTTAAATGCTGGTGGTGGGAAATGTCTTAAGCCTTTAGTTATTCTTAATTGTATTCGACTTGTTTCATAGTTAAATTTCGCTTTAGAGATTTGATCTTATAGGCTGAGTGTAACTGTAATGTAAGATTAGGAAATATGCATGTATTTCAATTATTGAAAATAATAGGGTAAATGTAGAATTTAACTGAATCTGATGCTTTCGTCGAAATAAGAATTGAATTCGGCTGGTAAAGTTCTGAAATATAAGCTTTCAAAGTATTTGGGATTACATCTATCCCTTTCTAGCAAAACACGTGCATAAGTACGAGTAGTATAGAATTTGTTTGGAATCGCGAACTTTGACGCCATAAAGCTAGTATAGTGCCCTCCCTGTCTAACATGAAACTAAAATGTTTATAACTTCGTTATTTGTGCACATATTAAAATTTTACTTTCGATGGTTTGTTTTGTTGCCAGTCAGCCTTTTGTGAGTCAATTAAAAAACACACCCTAATGAAGCTCAAAATAATAAACTACTGTCTATTGTCCATATGATAATTGTGTCCCGCCGTGTGGGTAAGCGATTTATATAAGCCACTGAATTCCTTTTCCAGATAAATGCAGATATAATGTTTGCCATCAATGAAGGCGTCTAACTTGACCAGTAGTTACCAGAGTAACCCAGTTTCGTACGATAACGCTAACTCCAATTTCTCCCGCCGCCTCGTCACCAGGGGTCTTATTTTTTTATCGTACGCATAGTTGCGCATGCGAGCGGAGCTGACTTGTAAACGAAATTGAATCTTATTTTAAACAATATCGTTTGAATGTCGGTTCCGCTCGCATTCGCAACTTTGCGTACGATTCAAAAATAAGGCCCCAGATCCGCAGAAAGCTAGTCTGCCCGCAAAGCTCCACCGTAAATCCGCCGCATCTATTTTGATATAATGAATGTAACGACTGCATCTTGTCACGCCGGTATGATTTGTGCCGAGCATTAATCTAATTTTAGTGCTCAGCGGGCATTGTCTCGTTTTTGTTGTCGGAATATTGAGACTTTACTGCTTGTTAATAGGTTTACTTTTAGGTTTCATTTCTTTTGAATGCCTTGTAGCTCAGTTGGTAATATGTCTGTCTTGAGACCTGTAGGTTCGATTCCCACCTAGGACAAACATCTATGTGACGAACATAGATGCTTGTTCTGTGTCTGGGTGTCGTATATATATTAAAAAAAAATACAACTTGTTACAAAAAGGTGTAGTGTAGTAATACTGAAGGGATATACCTATTATTTACTCATCATTATCAGCTATCAGGTTCCCATAGTAATAATAATAATAATCATAATCATTTTATTGGAAACAACTGTTACAAATCAAAAATAAATATAATATAAAATTAATTATATTGTAGGTACAGTATTGTACCACTCACATGCTATTCATGTCCGTTAGTAGATACAAGCTTTGCTTAGTTTGGGGCTAGATGGCGCTGCGTGAAATGTTCACCAATACATATTTATTCATTCAACTTTAGTTGAAGGCGTTGGAGGCTATGGGAAAACGTGCCAACTGTCAAGAAACTCATTAGCAATGACTCCCAAGTTAAGGCTAAGCTCCAAAGCCTCGAACATCAGCGCAAATTGCTAGTCTATCGGTTTTCAAATTCGGGCTTCAGATCTGAATGATCTAGTTCCCGCCTGCCCAATCTACTATCGGACGAGCAGAACCTCGAAAAACGACATCTTTTTATGGTTGATGTTCCAAAAACTCGAACGAAACTAACTCATCCACCACTCTTCCTATATAAAGTTTATTTTTAATTTACAAGATTAGGGATCCCCAAATAATAATAACCTCGAACCGCGAGACGCAGGGTAGGAAGGCCTCCCACTAGGTGAACCGATGACATTGTAAAAATCGCCAGCGCCGGTGGATGCAAATGGCAGGTTGTCGTACAGTGTGGCGGTCTAAGGGGGAGGCCTTCGTTCAGCAGAGGAAGTTTCCGGGCTGATAATGATGATGATGAAATAATAATGTGTAATACCTTCACTGTTGGCGTATCTCAATAAATAAATCCATTTCTTTCCATTAATTCCTACACGAACTTAATTTATAATAAAATTGAAAAAAAAACTTTACATAAGAAACGAGAAACTGGCACCGTGCCCTAACTCGTGATGCGGAGGAATTCTCAGAATGGAAGCCACGGTCCATTACTTGACCATCCTACGCTAGATTATTTGTCAACCATCGTGTGTGAAGAAAAAATGTGTTGGGTAGGTCTGGACTTGGCACTCGAACCAAGATTCGTCATACCGTCTACCTGCAATTACTTTTTTAAATTAACAAAGTTGCCAAGAGGACAGCCACGTTTATAACCGAACTTTTTTTATTTATCCTCTCTGATTTATTAATAAGATACAATATCAGTGAAACGATCAAGGCCAATTTAAAAGTAGAATTTAATTTCCGCCCGACTGTCCGTCCGCGCGCCGCGAAGTTCGACGCGCGACTGTCGCTCGTACCGCCGCTTGTACTGTCGCTCTTGAACCGGAAATTTAAACTTTCGCCGACTACCCGTGATTTTAGAACTTTCTGAAATTGTTATGTGATGGAACTGATATCTACCGGAAATTAGTTCATTCGTTCTTGTAGGACGGGGATAAAGTATTTTTCTTTGCTTCTGTATTTATTGAGTATACGTTTGAAAGTCATTATATTCTTATGATGATAAACGTACTGGCTGCGCCCCGCGGTTTCACGCAGAACAGCCTGTTTTTCCGGAGGTAAAAGTAGTCTGTATCTCTCTCCGACTATTTATACAGGGTTATAAGATTGCGGTGTAATAAGCCGAAAAGAAGTCATTATACACGTCATTATGAACAACATTTAATGGGGCGCCAACACCGAAATTAAGAAAAAAAACCAGCTGTTTCACAGAAAAAGTTGAGTTGATAAAGTGTATGGAACAGCAGATTTTTTCGCGTTTTCAGGACTGGGCCTTTAGTAGAAAAGATGTTCATCACAATTATGAGTACAAGGACTCGAAGTCTATAACCCATGCTAAATATCACGTCTATCTGTTTATCTGTCGCTGCGTGACCGAAATACCAACAAACACACGTTCGAATTTTAAAATTGTAAAGAATAAGGATAAACCAATAAGGTCACTAGTGAATTAACACCCAAATTGTACGTACCTGTCGGGACACGTGATGTTAGATAACAAACGCCATTAATTCATTAAAATAATGACTTAGCTGTTTCAATACACCTGGCAATTTATAATTAATCCGCGTTTACTTTTAATTAGCTACAATTCCAGCATACTGATCAAATAGACAATTTCATAATAACAATAAATTTTACTAAGCCAATAGACACCCCAGAGTGCGATAAAATTAATATCAAGCCGATTCTATTGACACAAATGCTAATTTATACGTAATTGACGATGGTTTTTAAATAAATTATTAGTTATACCGATTGGTTAAAGATATAGAAATGAAATAACTCCATAACGTACTTAATCGATCATTTAACAGTTTAATGCAAATGAGAAATAGCTATTCATCCAATGGTAAAGATTATTATATTGAGTAGATAAATTTGACTTCAGGTTTCTGCCCACTATGCCTGACCACACCACACATCACTATTTTCACTAGACCGCTCCGTCACCGACCAACACCGTCGCGTACCATGCACGGAGCGTCAACAAATTATCGAAGGGAATATGTCGATCCGTTTCAGTAGACATAGTAGAGCGTATCGTGTTGCTTTCGGTGTATCGTCACAGAATAAATGATAGTACTACGGTATCGTGTTGCTTTCGGTGCCTTAGAGTGGTCGCACATTGATTCGGCACGGGACCCGACAGGCGTCGGACCGACCGAAACACACTGCGCTGAATTAGCTGGTGCGAGCGAGACGGGCGTCACGAGAAATTTCTTACGGTGTGCGGGACCTAGTACAAAATGTATGCACGGAGCGCCTTCGGGCGAAACCGGACGGTTTTTCTTACGGTTTTTCTCGTCGTATGCGTCCGACCTTATACGTTCAAAGCACGGTCATTGTATGGAATGTAATAGTGGGCAGTCTCCTTTACTTTAAAGCAAAGCATTTGATGTAAGTAAATTGGATTAAATACACTGATACAAATAAAAACAATACAAAATAATGTATAATAAAATATTTATTAATATTATTATTTTTAATAAGAGCGCAGTACAGTGCGGCGCAGGATTGTATTCGCAAGTTCACAATTCTGCCACTGCTAAAACAGTGCAACTTGGAAATGTAGTCCTTTATTTATTTATTTTTAATATTAATGGGTTCGCGTTTGACCTTGCCCCACCGAGGCGTAGATAATGTCTAAAGTGGAGCACGCTTGCCCATAAAATACATATTCGATACCTACTCTACCGATACATATCGAGATCGTAGTGAGTGAGTGTGGAGTAGTGAGAGTACTACTCCACACTCACTCACTACGATCGATACTCTCATGTCAGTACATGAACCACTGTTTCAGAGTTCATGTACTGACTAATAAGCAAACGACCAAATGTATAATGTATAATCGTTTTTTTAATTTAATTTTAATTTATGTTACGTGTGTACCTATGACCTATGTCGAAATAAATTGAATATACATAAAATGAGGGAACGTTTCCGGGAGGAGTGATGTAATCATTGGTGATGTATCATAATAAAGACAAAACACCGAGCGAAGCGAGCGCGAAATTTTCAACCTTATTGTAGCACTTTTTCGGGTTTATCATCATCAGCCCGCTTTAGTCACACAAGCATCTCATATGAAAAGCGAAACCACTTTTCCGCAGAACGTTATGAAACCTACCGATAGAGTAAGGAAGGGAACAGAAAAAAGGAAGAAAAGAATGACGAACTTATAAGTAAATTGTGAACTACATAGATAATTATGTAAGTAATGCCTTTTACTACTATATTTTATATTATATTTTTTTATGAAGTGTGCTTAATAAACCTATCCCTATCCTTTCCTTTATGTTTTGCTAAATATATTTTATGATCAAAGTAAGAATTAATTTCTCCAGTACAGAATGTGTTTTCAAAAATATACGTTTTAAATAAAAGTATGTTTACAATATTATTATACCTAAGTACCAATTCCATTCGTTGTCTGGTTCCGAGAGATGGCACCGAGTAAAATGTCCATCACTATTTATTTATTTCATTTTCTTTTGCTCTTATTGGTTTATCGCAATCGGATGCGCGACCCCCAATAATATATGCCACCGATCCAAATAATTTTATTTTGTGAGTAATTCGTTTCTTTTTGTTAAAAATTATGATTCACTTCCTGCAGTTAAGACGCTGACAATAGCTGATCCTCCGCGCGTCTGTGGTCTCTGTCTATCACATAGGTAAAAAAGAGAAGCCGGCGCGCTTGGGCCGCGTTTCGTTCAGTAATTTTGTTGGAAAATAAATAATTGCAATAAAGTTATTGCGTAAGAAAAAAAACCAGTTCAATAGTAAGATAGAATAAAGTATTACTCGTAACCTTTACAAATTTTGGTTATGTGTCTTCATACAAAAATACAAAGAAAAATTGACTTACAAATTCATTTTTAGAGGTTATTTTACGATTTTTTTCTTACGAGAAATATTCGCAAACGTTTTTTCGAAACAACAGCCAACTAGAAAATATGACCTTGATTAACATATATATTTTTTCAGTGCTGTCGAATTTGTACATTTGGCAAAACATTAACCCGAAAAAAGCCAATTTGGGTGTACTCATCCTCTTAATATATTGCTGCGCGAAAATATGAACAAATCACAACGTCCATTGATCTCGAGAATTATGTAAAACCGTCGCTCCGATCCGCTTCACATGCACGACCAGTTTATCTTGAGCCCTTATCAGACACGGATTTCGTGACGTTCCAAACAAATCGGGCTTTTCTTAGGTCTCTTCAGTTTCACATGACGTGGTAGCACATAAAACATACATAATATTCACTCCCATAGAAAACGCGTCAGAGGCCTCCATGCGGCACATTAACTCTGACTCTAGGGCAGCCCACTCAGCCTATACGAAGCTTACTTTTGAATCTGGTGTCCTTAGGGACAAGGCATATTATCGACAAAACATGAACTTCGAATAAAAGAAAGTAAGTAAGTAAGTAACTTCGAATAAAATCTGTTTTGCAGCAAAATTCTGCAAAAAAAATAACAAAGTAGTGGAATTTTTTATTTGTGGTCCTAAACCACCGAAACGATTATATCATCGTGGCTATAAATAAACAAAATTATCTGTCAGACAAATATTATGGATAAGAAGTAAGAATAAGAATTGAGTAATTTCTATGTTGAAATTAATCTTTAAATTTCATAAGCCATTACTCACAAATAACTTTTAGGTGTCCTCAACATCATCATGATACCGGAGACGTCCACTACTGAACGAAGGCCTCCCCCTAAATGTCACACTTGGTTGCCCACGATTTTCACAATGTCGTCGGTCCACCTAGTGGGAAACCTACCTACGCTGCGTCTTCGTGAATTCGTGGAAATACTGTAAAGTTAACCCTGTAACGTAACGTATAAGAAGTTTTGAGAATGAGACTTTCTGAGAATGGGACCTTCTGCGAATGGGACATTTGTGACTAAACCTTTCACGTTCGAATTGTCTTTCGTCTCAACAGCTTCCAAATAAAATTCATCGCAGCGTGGACCCGTGTATCAAACTAACAATTTACATAGAAATATGATTTGTCAGTCAGTTGGTCCAGTTAGGGCGCATTCACACTCCGACAGTATTGTTGCAGGACCTTTAACAATGCGGCAGCGCTAGTTCGCGACTGCAAAACATGCCCACGTTCACGACATAAATGATAATAATCATACATTATTATTTATTTTAATACCACGGCTTTTTGAAAGCGGTGGAGTCTAGTGGGAAAACGCTGAATACGAAATTGTGAGTTCATAGAATTCTAATTTCAATATAAT
Source organism: Erannis defoliaria (assembly GCA_905404285.2). Classification (NCBI taxonomy): domain Eukaryota; kingdom Metazoa; phylum Arthropoda; class Insecta; order Lepidoptera; family Geometridae; genus Erannis; species Erannis defoliaria. The sequence goes on from FR990092.1 coordinate 1,255,053, forward strand.
TCTAATCTCTAATTTAAATTTTTGTTGTTTGTATTTTATTCAATATGGATCAATGCGATGGTCTGAAATAAATGATAATTAATTAATTAATTATACATTAAAATTCCAGGCTCGTACTAATGAGCTATTTGAAGTTAATGTACGGATTATCATTCCACTACTTTTAGGTGAAGGAAAACATCGCTTCGTGAGGAACTCTGTACATTAAAACGTAGCGACGGTTTAAATTAATGGGTGCTAGTTACAAAAAAATTTTTTTTTATGTATTTGTTAAATATAATAAAAAATATATAAAGTTTTTTTACTGCTCTCGTCACCCTGAGATAATAAGATGTTAAATCTTTTCTTACGAAGAGGATAGGGAGTTAATATAGGAGTTGCAGTTGCGAATTTAAACAGTGCTTACGCCTCGCTTAATCATGCGAATGCCACGCTTAGTCATCCAGATGCCACGCTTAGTCGTCCGAATGCCACGCATAACTAATCCAATAATGCCACGACAGCTTAGTAGACAGTCGATATGAAAGCGACCTTAGAACGACGTTCGAGTTCGCTATGTCAGCGACATGACTGTTGTTGACGAAGTGCGCTAGTGGCGCAACAGTATGGATTGTGTTATGATGACAAACGGTGCCGTTTAGTGGAGTGAGATACGACTAAAAAGCTGTTTACCAATGAACTATGAAAGGACGGTGTCGACTTATTTCTGTGACGTGACTCTACTCGTATTTGAATTTTCTTTGTAAATGAGGTTCCACAGGCAAAACTCTTCGCAGATGGCGCCAGCGGCGGTCCGTAAGTAGCAAAATTTTCTAAAGTTTCCTTGTTAATCGTTGTTGTTAATTCTTGTAAATATATATATCCAAGTATAATCTAGTCCAAGGAAAAACACTGGGTACTGTGCCTTGTTTTAAGAATCTATATGCAGATTCTCCCTGGTAATCAGAGTCTTTAAAACGTTCTCTGCAAAAACAAAACAAAAAACAACGAAATGTATGAGATTGACAGTTGACCATGGCCGCATCGACGATGCGCCACCTAGCGGAAAAAAACGCAGTGGGGATCCACACACTAAATAATAATAAAATAATAATAAACTTTATTTGAGCAAAACAAACATAGACATTTGAAGTTAGTAGGTAGGATGAATGATGCTACAGGTTGCTTGACGTAGTAATGACAGGTAGAGTAAAGTTGTGACAGACTGGGCTAGGCAAGGTAGACGGAACGTTGGCCGTCCAGCTGATGGGGAGACGATATCGTCGCCATCCCGGGGGGAATCGCGGGGGGAATTTGAATTTTTGCGCAGGACCGATGCAGATGACATAGCAAAACAGAGGCTTTTTTTTGTTATTGGCATCGCACGTTGTGCATTCTGCCAGAGTCAAGTATATATCACATTATATCACTTGCCCACACTCGTGCATGTAATTCAACACTCAATGAATAAAACACCACCATTTTTAAACATTAATTCGCGAAAAAACACTAGTTTAAGAAAATAATAGAATGCAGCGACATGATTTTTCCGTGTTCCGGCAAAACTCAAACAGAGGCTTAAAGCAGAGGGATAAAGAAGGCTGTGGCTGACGATGATGCGATCAGATATGCAGATCACATAATCGCTATACATGATCATGACATTAACTTCACAGATTCTATGTTGCTAGACGGTTGACTCCTCCAAGAACCAATCAAATTCAAGTCGGGCTCGCGGGTTCCGTACCACTATTATCACTAGACAATTAAATTGAGTTAGACATGTATCGTGAAAGAGAGATACCCTTGCTCCCAGTATATTTTTAAAATGGGATAAAATATAGATGGGCTGACGAGCCGAGTAAGACGTTCGCCTGGTGGTAAGCGTCACGCCTGCCAATAACAATAGCAGAGCCAGAATTGTGAACTTATGAACAAAATCGTGCGCCGCACTGCACTGCGCTCGTCACCCTGAGATATTACATGTCAAATCTCTTCATGCCCAGCAATTTATCTGGTAACATTGCCTTCAAACTGAAACACGGTAATGCTTACATACTGCTGCTTGGCGATTGAATAACTGGCAAAGGTGTGGCTTCCCCAGGCGGATTCGCAATAGAGTCCACTACTGAAAGTTGGACAAGAACTGAAATATTTATACCTGTGTGGCGCTACAGAACAGATCCTAGTGTGCGAATCCGTCGCACATATTTGTAAGTATGCATGTTACTAACAATGTCGTCGGTCCACCTATATATATATATATATAGTGGGAGGCCTTCCTACGCTGCGTCTTCCGGTTCGCGGTCGCCACTCAAGAACCTTTCTTCCCCATCGGTTGTCAGTTCTTCGAGCGATGTGTCCTGCCCACAGCCACTTCAACTTGCAAACCTTGCGAGCTATGTCGGTAACTTTGGTTCTTTGGCGAATATCCTCGTTCCGGATTCTATCGCGCAAAGTAACTCCGAGCATAGCTCTCTCCATTGCCCGTTGCGTGACTCTGAGTTTCTCCAAAAGGCCAGCAGTTAAAGACCACGTTTCACTTCCATATGTCATCACTGGCTGGTCAATGTGTGTTGTCATCACTGGCAACACACATTGTAAAAGTCGCGGGCAACCGGTGGATGCAAATGGCAGGTTGTCGTACAGTGTGGCGGTCTAAGGGGGAGGCCTTCGTTCAGCAGCGGACGTCTCCGGGCTGATGATGATGTTACTAACAAAATGTATTTAATTTAAAAACTATAATGTCACTAAACGCATGACTCCAATCATGTTTTCATGAAATAAATATACTATTATACACTTGACGAGTTTTTAGTCAGGTCCGTTTACGAAATAGGATTCGCGAAAGTTATTCCCTTGTTGGACTTTTTAATAAAAACTTATGATAGAAACTTGTTCAAAGCATCACGTCATAAAGTTTCAGTCCTCTATTTGTCTTCCCTAGAAGATAATTGAGAAGTTCAGCGTTTCTCAACTTCGAGATAAGATAGGGGCGGAAGAATTGATATGTCTCGAGGCGAATCTTTGATTTTAGTCTACTTCCTTTACTCTAATTTCCTTTCCTTGCTTCAATTGAAACTCTTTAATAAGTTTGCGATAGGAAGAACTGCTTTCAACGTGTTTGGAAGGAGTTTCTGATAAATTGATTCATTCTTCGACTGAATTAGTTGTCGAAACTAAATGGGATCACTTACTTTCGGTCTGCAGGAGCTTTCGCCCCAATCGTGGCATCAACTAATGGACAATCGATCGCATTGCGATTGAATTTGACGTAAAGCGTAATAGGCGCGCGGCGGCATATTCCACGTATAATTGCCACACGCTTGGACGTCAATATGTCCGTCGGATTGTCACTTGTGTGCTGTAAATGGAAACGTGACGAGCTCTATCAGGTTTCAGGCGTGTCTAGGGAATACAGATCTAGGAAACACAGGTCTTATGCTGGATGGACCTGGTTACGTCTTAAATCTGCACCCAAAACCACCGGAGGACGGGCAGCAGCGTCCTCTTGGTTAATGGTGGTGAGCATTATGCGATCCCCAAGCCGCCTGCCAAGCGTGGGGATTACACCCTATATTAGGTGGAAGGCTTTGTCCAGTAATTTATTTATTTAGTTTATTGGTACACAAAACAAAATACAGTCAATAATCAATTTAGAAAATTTACACATTATACATTTTCGATCCAAACTATATTCCTAAAAATGTATACACAGCTTATTACTCGCCAACATGCAGTAGATAAGTAGTCAGTTTCAAGTGGAAAAAGAGGAAGGGGTAATTAAGTTAAATTTTATCTTATCTTGATACAGTTACAGATTACAGATTTCTCACTTACTACTACTATCTTCCCCCCATCCCGTAAACACAATCTTTCTGACGTCTTTTTTTAATTTATACAACTTTTAGTAACTTTTTAGTAATGGCCGTCATCTGGCTGATGATGATGATGATAGAGGGTTCCGCGTAACAATATTACTAATCAGGAAGGAGGTTCTTCTACTCATCATTATGAGCAACTTTTACTATGGGACGAGCCTTGATATCACGAAAATTATTAGCTGTTCCATACGTTTCCTCGAGGGCATATGAATGTAATTTTTCCTTGGAACCATGATATATAACATATTTTTTACAACACATATGCTCGAAAAATGCATTTACGAAGCCTGTAAACATCGTTCGAAAGTTGAACATTACGCACCATACAACTAGGCTTGTGGTAAAATAGGTACTCTTAGCTAGGCGTGCGGTAAACCTATTTTACCGTACGCCTAGTTGTATAGCGGCGTGTGTATCCTTTACGGTATTTTTTTTAATTTCTATAAAAATATGTAATCATTCCACCAAGAAGTTTCACATTACGAGAATAAATAAGCTGAATTATCGAACCGCCTTGGAAGCGCTTTTGCTCAATACGTTTGTCTAACTTTAATACTAAATTGAAAAGACGAAACATGTAGTTCTAATTTTCACTACGCGCACGTAGCGCCATTTATTAATTCGCGCCATTTTACCTTTCCTCCTAGGAGGATTATGGCGTCGCACTTTGTACATTTGCCAGTGTCAAGTATTTATACGAGGGCTACACTAAAAGTATCGGGAATGGAATATTTCCACTGTTTCTGTCATATTAAAATCTTTTTAATTGAAAAGTCCTTGGTTTTAACAATCGAATACCATTTATTTATTTAAAAAAATATTCTCGGTCTTGTCACAAGGTTTTGTCAAACTTGTTTAGTCGTTGAGAAAATGGATTTGACTCGAGAAAATTCAAGAGCGATGATTTATTATGACTTTCGAAGTGGTTTAACACAAAAACAGTGTGTTGACCGGATGATTTCTGCATTTGGTGATAAAGCCCCATCCAAAACCACAATTTATCGCTGGTTTGCTGAATTTCAACGTGGACGTGTCAAGCTCAGTGATGATCCCCGTCAAGGTCGTCCAAAAACTGCAGTCACCCAAGAAAACGTTGATGCTGTGCGTAAGCTGATTGAGGAAGATCGACATGTGACATACCGCGAAATTCAGGCAACTTTAGACATTGGCATGAGTCAAATACAAATAATCTTGCATGAAAAATTAGGTGTAAAAAAGTTGTTTTCCCGATGGATACCGCATTCGCTCTGTGAAGAGCAAAAAGCGGCTCGCGTTACTTGGTGCGTCAGAACTCTCGAAAGATTCCACGCAGGATCCTCAAATGCTGTATACAACATCGTATCAGGTGACGAATCCTGGATATACGCGTACGAACCCGAAACAAAAAACCAGTCACGAGTTTGGGTGTTCGAAAATGAGTTAAAGCCAACAAAAATTGTTCGTTCACGGAGTGTTGCAAAAAAAATGGAGGCCACGTTTGTCTCCAAAACCGGCCATGTTACGACTATTCCTCTTGAGGGACAAAGAACGGTTAATGCAGAATGGTATGCTAGCATTTGTTTGCCACAGGTCGTTTCTGAACTCCGTAAAGAGAACTGCAACCGCCGCATCATCCTCCATCACGACAATGCGAGTTCTCACACCGCGCACAGAACAAAAGAGTTTTTAGAGCAAGAAAACATAGAATTATTGGACCATCCGCCGTACAGCCCCGACCTAAGCCCTAATGATTTCTATACTTTCCCTAAAATAAAGAATAAATTGCGTGGACAGAGATTTTCATCACCTGAAGAAGCTGTGGACGCCTACAAAACGGCCATTTTGGAGACCCCAACTTCCGAATGGAATGGTTGCTTCAATGATTGGTTCCATCGTATGGAAAAATGTGTCAAATTTCGCGGAGAATACTTCGAAAAGCAATAAATATATTTTTAAATAGTAATGTTGTGTCACTTCCTTGATTCCCGAAATTTTCAGTGCCGCCCTCGTATGTATTAAGTTTTTGATAATTTTCAAGTCGAATGTGTAAGTCGAAGTCAAAGTTACACTTAGTAAGTCACAGTCAAGTCCAGTCATGCCCTAGTAAAGTCGTGACAACATTACTACAAGCTTCTTCGGAGTTTTGTAAACAACACGAAAAGACACTCATATTACTTGGAAACGTTTTAACGAAGACGATAATAAAGTTTGTTTTATTATCTGTTGTGCTTCTGTTATCAAGTGTGTGTGTGATAGTGTTTCTTGCAAATGTGTTGTAAAACGTTGTATGGCACTTGTGCGGATTTGGATTTGGTTTTTACAAACGAGTAGACGAATGTAAGCCCGAGACGAAGTCGAGGGGTTAACATAGTCACGAGTTACCGTTACGAGGCAACTTACCGCACTAGTATCATAAATAACTATTTCGCGATTTCAGGGTTGACTCTTTAGTAAAACGTATTGAGAATTATGAGTAAAATGACCTTATTTCGCCTTAGTAATTCCGATTCACGTAGCTCGTATAGGTCATTAACGAAGAGCCTGCAATATATAGTAGGTATTCGTTTAAGCCATTTGCGATAGCTTTAATAAAAAAAAAAAATAACGATGGTGTATCAAAACTATTTTATTTTATTTATTAAGGTACACAAAACAAAATAATGTTTGATCATTTCAGGTTTTTATAATACAGTGACAATTGGCCATTTTAATTAGGTTAGTAAAACTAAAATTTTGGGAAAATATGAAATGAATTTATCGAGGGAGCGAGTTAACGTCAACGGACAAAAATGAAAAAAAAAAAATATAAAAGTAAAGTACAAAATATCTACGTATATTTAATCTAGCTTAATATTAATTATAGAGACAGTACACAATTATATATACATAATATATTTATACACAATTCTTCATTGTGCGAAAGAGACACTTTGCGTGCAGAAGACATCTTAGGAAAGGGACATTCTGCGGCGGAGCCAATTCTTCCAATATGTTTTATAAGCTTATTAAAACCAACAACCAACAAGCCTTGCCCGCATAAACCAATGACTGATGTTTAGTTTCATACCACTGGCTTTTCTGTGAAGGAACACATCGTGAGGAAACCTGTATACATCCGGAAAAGAAATTCAAATGGCGAATGTGAATCCAGCAACACGCAACTGGACCAGAGCGTGGTAGATATGGCCTAATAGCCCTTCGAGGGGAAGCCAAAGTCCTTAAATAATGCTGGTTACGTTTACAGCATGACAGTTGCTCGATCAATGTACAAATCAGCCCCGTTAATACTCGGGCAATGACCACTAGCAACAAACACCACCATCTTGGCCACCTCTTCTGGTTCCAAAACCGTCAATTCCTTCGCAAAGTCTTCATACGTTTCTTTGACTTCTTCTTCAGTCAGTGCCAAGTTCGACAGTATATTAGTCCTCGTCATACCAGGGCTCACAGAATTGACTCGTACGCCTTCGCAAGCCAATTCCAAAGCTGCCATCTTTGTGAACTTTTCTAGTCCAGCTTTGGCTATCCCGTGCGGCATGAAACCATGTCTCACTCGATGGTAGCTCGTCGACGCCATGTTCACGACGTTACCTTTGGTCTTCAACAGATGAGGTAAACAAAGATGCGTCATCTTATACGGCACGCGTAGGTTTATATCGATCATTTCGTCGAACGATTCGATTGTTTCATCGAAGAGACATCCCATGATGAACTTCCCGGCACTGTTCACGAGTACATCGATACGGCCATACGTTTCTACTGTTTTGGAGACGGCTTGTTCGCATGATCCTCTCTCTGTCAGGTCTAGAACGAGACAGAGAGGTTCCATCCCATTGATGGCCATACATCGATCTCGCACGTTTTTTAGCCTTGCCTCGTTTCTTCCAATGAGGGTGAGTTTTGCGCCGTATTGCGCGAACCGTTGTGCTGAAGCCGCTCCTATTCCGGAACTAGCTCCTGTTACGACTACAACTTTACCATTGAAACTCATTGCGATAAATATAAACTAAATGTGAAATTAAACGTACGAACTGCGCTGTGAATTTTATAGCACTAGAGCCAGAACGGTCAATGCGTTGTTGATAACATATTCGATAACAGGCTTACTTATCGTGCCAATGGCAAAACACGCAACTTAAATAAATGAAAATGAAATGAAATGAATAAATATAATAAATGTAGCTCGTTTTAATAATAATTGTTTTTATGTAGAGCATAGCACGCTAGATATTTAACCACAGCTCACATGACTTAGCCCGGAATGGGGACTGGTACTCAAATGAGGCTACCTGAACACAACACTAGATGCTTAGAGGCAGGCGTTGTATCTAGCAAGTAGATTACCTCTAAGAAAGTACAATACGAACATGCTGTGTTGTCCTGACTATGTTTTCTTTCGCCGGCAGCTCCAGCTCAATCACATCCGATCCGATGGTATGATATGCTCGAAGTTTTAATATAATATAATAGCTCGACTCAAGGTCGAGTCAGATTCGCGCATTGGGGATCAGAGTCGCCAATGCCAGAGCCAAAATCGCCACACTAATATATAAAATATATTTATGTTATCATCATCAGCCAGAAAACGTCCACTGTGGACGAAGGTTCTCCTTAATAGGGAGCTGTTGCCATAAACCCTAAGCTCAGCAGGCGGCTTGGGGATTGCAGAATGCTCGCCACCGTTAACCGAGAGGACGCTGCTGCCCGTCCTCCGGTGGTCTGGATCACTGAATAGAGAAGTGGATAGAATGGAAATATGACGGGCCGTGCTAGCATTAAGTGTAAATGCGCTTAATGACAATTCTACCAATATACATGTTTTTAAATTGAAAATACTCAAAAATACAATTTAAATAGACGCGTAGGAAACCAAACCACATTGCATCGTAATTAAATCAATTTTAATCTGTTGCAAAATGTCATTTCGAGCGTTTTACTTCAAATGCGCGACCAATGACTGGCATTTTTTCGTCGTAGTGACTATACAATTTTGTGTGAAACTGGCGACAGCGGTTTTCCATACAAATGCTTTACAACATTGTTTTGACAGCCGTTCTACCTAAGAAGTAGGTCTTTCGCTTTTCTGTGTTCTGGGTGCTGTTTCAGGACATACCCTGGTCCACCGTCTAGGTCCTGGTATTTTAGTAGTTATAATTATTTGCAAATCTGTCAATACATTTCTTTAATCGACACATAGCATCTTAACACGAGCACGTATCTAAGCATTATCATACTTACGGATAAAGTATGATAACAGGCGCAAATAGTACGGCTAGGTGGTTACTGATAGCGATAACGTTATGTAACGTTGTCTACACTAGGTACAGCTTATCGGCCAGCTGGTTTTGGTATTAAGGCCAACGTCAACGTCCGCTAACGTCGCTACGAAGATAACTTCTAAGAAGATGTCATCATAATAATCAACCTAACATAGTCCAGTAGTAGTTACGTGCTAGTCTACGTAAGGCACGCCAATTGATCTGATCTTGGCCTTTCCGCTTCCAGTCAGACCTCTTATGTACATCTTCACTCCAGCGTCCTACGCTTTGTTTCTCAATTCGTGGTCTTCACTCACCACTGGGACACTTCTACCGCAGCGATTATCGATTCTACGACAGATACGATCAGCTCACTCCCACTTTACATTAGGTAGGTACTAATACTCCGAACTTTCTAGGTGATTTTAGCTCTCTCTCTATCTCTCTCTCTCTCTCTCTCTCTCTTTCTCTCTCTTTCTCTCTATTTATTACATTTATTATGTATAAATAATTACAATGTTATTTTTTTGTTTAATGACATGTTTTTAACTATCTTAACGTAATTTTAATTAATATCGATTATAAGATACAATCGTCTATAGGGAAATAAGTACAAAATAAAAACATCACGCAACAGAACACAAAACTATAGGTACCTACATCTCTCCAAATAATACAATATTTAAAAAAAACGTCACACGCGCAACTCTTTCTAAGAAAACTCGGAATCTTTTTTTAGCTGTAGACTTAAAAACGATGCTTAATTTAATAAACGCAATTTAACTTCAGTGCAATACAATGAAGTACCCATTAACTCACGTCATATAGCTTTAACCAGAATTTTTAAAGGTACGATGTCTAAAAGCGCTAGCACACATTATTCAGTAATTTCCTTTTCATTTAAGTACACTATCACCCTCATCCAGCAGTGGACGTCTGGTTGATGATGATGACCGGGTGGTCATCATCCACCATCATCAAGTCTTTTTCACAGGTTCACAGCATCATCGCTCCCCCGTCCACGCACATCTCAGCACCGTTTATACTCGGACAGAGACCGCTCGCCACAAAGACCACCATCTTGGCCACTTCTTCCGGCTCCAGAATCTTCATTACCGCTGAAAGCCCCTTATAGGCCGTATTGATCTCCCACTCGGACATAGCCAAATTCTTCAAAAGATTCGTCCTAGTTACCCCAGGGTTGACAGAGTTGACGCGCACTCCAGAGCTTGCCAACTCAAAAGCTGCTAGCTTCGTGAACTTCTCAAGGGCGCATTTGGCCACGGAATACGGCAGGAAACCGTGACGTACTTTGTTGTAATTTGTCACGGTTAGGTTGACGACGCTGCCTTTGGTTTTCATGAGATGCGGCAAGCAGAGATGGGTGAGCTTGCATGGGACCTTGAGTGTTATATCGAACATTTCGTCGAACACGTCCATTGTGTCATCGAATAAGGATCCGAGCATTAGGTGCCCAGCGCTATTGACCAGCACGTCGATACGACCGAAAACTTCCACAGTTCTTGAGACGACATGCTCGCACGCTCCTCTCTCTGTTAAGTCTTGTCTTATTCTAAGAGGTTCTATTCCTTTGCATTCTCTGCACCTTTCTACGATGTCTGTTAGCCTTATCTCGTCTCTGCCAACAAGGGCGAGTTTCGCACCGTATTTAGCGAACAGTACTGCTGATGCTGCTCCGATTCCTGAACTGGCTCCAGTAACTATGACTACTTTTCCGGTGAAATCCATCATGACCTCCCTCGGCCGAGGTTAGAAGAAGACTGAGCGTCGTAAACATTATTATGTGAATGTTGTGGTTGCAAAGTCATGATAAAGAGGCAAGTAATCTTTGATAGCGGACACGTATTATCAGTAACTCAGCTCCCCACAAAAAACTGATTGCTAGACATCATAATCTTTAAAAACTACTATGACATGTAAAAAGAACGACGAATATAAAGAGGTCTTTGCGGCCTAGGGGCCACCCATAAATGAAGTATAGATTACGTTACACTTTAAGGGTAGAGAAGGTCAACGAAGATTAGAAGGTCATAGAGCGACAAGGGTGGGAGGAGTCATAAGCTTCGTGCGTAACGTCACATGTGGAAACGTAAAGTATTAAAACGCGGAACTTTAACTGTAAGCGAAAAAACATTTCAATATGTTTCTGAATGGTTTAGTTCGTAGTGTTGGCGAATAATTTTAAAACGATGTTTTTTTACTAGATATACAATTTTAAAATAAGTGATGTTATACCTCACAAATGTGACCATCTGTGAAGAGGACGAGGGGACTGAAAAAATTATGGGATTCGTGTGACGTAATTTACAGACGGCTACTTAGTACTAACCTTACGTGAACCCTCTATTCAGTGCGACAAGGCTTCACTTCAAAATAAACGTTGTACGTACGAACAACGTCACAAGTGGCGTTGCAACCAGTTTCCGTTACGTTAAAAAGAAACAACATCAGCAGAAAGTAGCGATTCATTCTCACCCTTTATTTTATTTAAAGCCTTGTTTAACAATTATGCTCTGCATTACATTTTGTTGCTAGACAAGCTACTGTTTAACTGTATATGTCTTACTACTAGTCTAAGATCCGATGAACAACCTTCACCCATCTGTTTAGTCAATGAAAATTGTTTGTTATCAAATTAAGTATGTAAGAAAATACATCGGGAGTGGGTTGGCTATAAAATACCTGGCAAGACTTTGATTAATTAAAATAAAATAAAACATTTTTTATTTAATATTGCACACATGAGTTTAACTAATTAATTTAATAACAATCGAATTATGAAGCCATTTATCTATTAAATAAATCTTATGTGAAAAAAGCTAGTATCAACATTTATTTTATACCTGCCCAGTAGTACCGCCAGGAAAAAAACAGGCAACCCAACGTTTGCATATTCTACAGGTTTCAAACATTCGATTGCTATTAAATGTATTCGTTAAACTCATGTGTGCCATATTAAACATATACTGTAAAAAGTTAATTTAAGTTTAGTTTATTTATCATAGCCTTGCCAGGTTTTTATTTGCCAACCCACTCCCGGTGTATTTTGTAACATACTTACGTTGTTCATCGGATCCTCTACTATACCAGGGGGGTGTCACTCCACAGTTTAGGTATGTTCGGCCGGCGCTCCGTCCGGGTGGACAATACAAGGCAGAAGTCAGTCGCCGCCCGCACGCTAGCCTCGTCGCACGTAACTAAGCATAAGTGATAGAAAGAGAGCGGTATATCTAGGTGAATATAGAGAGCGGTATCTAGCGCTGTGCGAGTTAAATTGCTACTTTATTGCCTAGTAGATAGAGTCCTTATTTATTTCAATTCCTTTGCGGAGTGAACTTTCTGTACGTAGTACTATTATTTATTCTGTGCTCTCGACCTCCAAGCCGACCGTTGACCGTTGGGACCGTTTCATAAGGACATTCACTAATCCGTTGAGATAAATATTCTGATATTATTGATAAAGATTGCAAACTACGTATCAACTTGAGTTGAAACGATAACAACTAAAAAAACTGCAAATAATTCTGCAATATGACAAGCCATATGACTTACAACATTGACATTGACTTATAAGTGCATTACTTCGTAAGGACAGGGTAAAAGGAACGTTCGTTCTTAGTGGTACCGATCCCAGAGGTTTCGCAGATCTAAATTTAATTCAAAGTATTATGGGCCGCGTCACATAGTCGCGCGAAGTCACAGCAACGACAAACTGAACAAACAATAATTAAATGAACAGCATAATAAAACTATCAGAATTAAAAGCTAAACCAACGAAACACAAAATCCGTTTAATTTAGCTAGCACACTGGTAATTAATGGTTCATTTTAAAGGCAAATCTAATACCGTTAAACTGAAAGAATTATGCATTCCGAAAAGAAATGCTGTCAAGGTAAAAGTACGAGAGAGCTCATTTTAGCATCCGTCGAGATTCGAAACTATATTACAATTAAGGGGTCACCTTGAAAAACGGATACCGACACAATATACACGACCGCATGCAGTTAAAAAAGAGACGCAGTTTAACGCTAGAGAGTAGATTAATACTAGTCAAAAAACTAAATAAATAAAAATAAAACTAAATCGACCCCAATGTCATTTGATTGTATTTTCCTATTGAGGGATACTAGCTTTTTTTTGTAATGCTATGCAGTGACAATACCACCGAGACGTTCTCCTGGTGGTGAGAATCACGCCTGCCCATAACAGTAGCAGTGCCAGAATTGTGAACTTGCGAACAAATTTTTGCGCCGCACTGCACTGCGCTCGTCACCCTGAGATATTAAATGTCAAATCTCATAGAGTCAGATATAATCAGTCTTACTTAAAAAAAACTTTTCAACCGTTAGTCACTGCTTAAGATGCTCTGCCATCTTCTCTCTGACGTGAAGTGTAACATGCAAGAACAAGACAGAGAAGTTTAAGCAGTGACTAAGAGATTCGAGATTATTTTAGGTAAGGCTGAATATGTCTAAATGTTAAAACCCTAATGCTCAATGCACATACTTAATGAGGTACATTATACAACATGTAACGAAGACTGAAGGATCCATACATTTTGTCCAAGGTCAATGAACTTTGTGTATGGAACTGCTGTATTTTTTTCGGGAATTCAGGTTTGGCCCTATAGTAAAAGTTGTTCATAATGATGAGTACATACACACCCTTCATTATTGTTGAACCTTTTTGTTACATGTTGTATAAACGAAAATAAGCTTTAAAAAAAAAAAAAAACAACTTGAATTTCGACTACCTGGATGACATCTTCATATTTTCTAGTAATTTTGATTTAAAAACCAAACTACTGAACCAATTTCGATAAAATTTATATGGGACCTCTGAAGAATAATCATCAAAATCAGTTTATAATTGGCGGAGTACGCGCAACATACATACTGTTGTAATGTTGAACCTTTTTGTTACATGTTGTATAATCGAAAAAGGGCATTTTTTTCTACGTAGGCTCTTAAGATGCTACATGCTGCCTTTGTCTTTATGCATGAAGAGCCTGCGCGTGCTGATGAATCCGTCACTAAGCGTCATCGCAACGCGTCGCGAACAAAAGTATGCCAATTTGACTAATGGAGGGAAATAAGGCTTCCGTTAAGGCGCAGTCACATCAGACGGGTTCAGGCGGGGTTTTACGCAAGTTCGTGCGTGTCAAGCTTCGATTTTTTTAGGGTTTTCTCACATTACTTGTAAAGTAGGACCTGGGTTATGTCCTTAAACTGCAACCAGACCCACCGGAGGACGGGCAGCAGCGTCCTCTCGGTTAACGGTGGTGAGCATTCTGCGATCCTCGAGCCACCTGCCAAGTGTGGGGATTATGGCAACACCCCTCTATTGGGAGGCCTTCGTCCAGCTGTGGACGTCTTATGGCTGACGACGCCTCGTAAAGTAATAATTCTGTTTTCGCCAAAGAACCAAAGTCACCGACATAGCTTGCAGGGTTTGCAAGTTAACGTGGCAATGGGCAGGCCACATCGCTCGAAGAACTGATCGCCGATGGGGAAGAAAGGTTCTTGAGTGGCGACCGCGAGCCGGAAAACGCAGCGTAGGTAGGCCTCGCACTAGGTGGACCGACGACATTGTTAAAATCGCGGGCAACCGGTGGATGCAAATGGCAGGCTGTCGTACAGTGTGGCGGTCTAAGGGGGAGGCCTTCGTTCAGCAGTGGACGTCTCCGGGCTGATGATGCGATTTATCTTTCTGCAAATCTTAACAGCTTAGTAAGTATGAAACTAGTAATTGGTGCGTGTCGTCCAGGCGTGTGTGCATACACCTTAAGCCTGATTGAAGTCGGTTGTTTTTATGCTGTAGATAGGTAGTGTGCTTTGAAATGAAAGTGTTAACTGAAGCTTGTACGTATTTTTACGGTCAAAGTTTGGTTGTTTCGTTGTCAGGTAGAATTGGTAATGTTTATTTTTTGTTTTAGGTATCGTATTGTCAGTTTTAAAGCAGACGGAATTATAAAGCTGGCTGGACCATCCTGGACCAGTCACGCCATGGACAGAGACAGTTGGAAAGCTCTAGATGAGGCCAAGGGTTCTCATTAAATAAAGAATTATAATTAAAATGTATAGTAATAATTCAAAACATATATTCATTATAAAATTATAGAATTCAAATAGTAATTATTATAAATATTTTTTTCATATGAAATGACGAAATGTAATGTGACACCAGCAGGGCTAACTTGCGCACCGCGAGAAAAAAACATTAAAACTTAAAAACAGGACAAGGCTACGAATCTGTATAACTTTGTCTCGTTTTCGCACGACATAAAGACACGACAAAATTTTCTCGCGGTGCGCATGTTAGCCCTGCTGATGAGAAATAAATGGCTTTTTATTTTATTTATTGTCAGTTTTGAATATTATTTATGTATTTTTCTAAAAAAAAACGTATATACAATGTGTAACAAAAAGGTTCAACAATACGGAAGGGCATGTATGTACTCATCATTATGAACAACTTTTACTATGGGGTCAACCCTGAAATCGCGAATTTACCTGTATATAGCCTGTTCCATACATTTTCTCCGAGGTCAATGAACCTTTTGTATGGAACAGCCGGTTTTATTTTCTCGATTTCAGGGTTGACCCCATAGTAAAAGTTGTTCATAATGATGAGAACATACATCCCCTTCCGTATTGTTGAACCTTTTTGTTACACATTGTATATTGTCAGTTTAGAACATTTTTATTCTAAAAATGATTCATTTGATTTTCTAGTTTCTAGACAAATTGTGTAAAAACTACTTGGGCAAAAAAAGTCCAAGTTTTATTTATCTAGACTAGACAATGTAATTTGATTGTATTTTCCTATTGAGGGATCATCAGTTATTTTAATAAGTTTATGCTGTAATAAAGATTTTATTATGAAAACTGATGTGGTTTTGACACATTTTTGTTTTATTTATACGGGAATCGTCGTCGTCAGCCATAAAACGTCCACTGCTGGACGAAGGCCTCCCCCTTTATAGAGGGATGTTGCCATAATCCCCACGCTTAGCAGGCGGCTTGGGGATCGCAGAATGCTCACCACCGTTAACCAAGAGGATATCCGATCGGATACTCCGACTATAGTTTCGATCACATCCGGTGACCTTTTTCAAAGAGTGAAAACAGAGCCCGACGCGTGCAGCTGCGTCCTGCTTAGCACTGCGGGCCGCTGCGCGTCACGCGCGCGATGACAGCGGTCGCTCTGCGGGCGCCGGGGTGGGGGCGGGTAGAGACCCATTTAATTAAACGTGAGTATTCCCGAATTAATAAAACAAAAAATGTAATAAACATATTTTTAATTTTTTTCATATCAGTTTCATCATCAACAGCTCGGAGACGTCCACTGATGAGAGAAAGCCTCTCCCCTTAGACCGCCTAACTGTACGACAACCTGCCATTTGCATCCACCGGTTGCCCGCAACTTTCACAAGTCGGGTCCACCTAGTGGGAGGCCTACATACGCTGCGTCTTCAAGTACGTGGTCGCCACTCAAGAACCTTTCTTCCCCATCGGTTATCAGTTCTTCGAGCGATGTGGCCTGCCCATTGCCACTTCAACTTGCAAACCTTGCGAGCTATGTCGGTGACTTTGATTCTTTGGAGAATATCCAAAATCGAATAGTATTTCATCATCCCGCGGGTGAATCCGCGAGCCGCAGCTAGTGATTTTTAAACATAAAACCAATAGGTAAGCAAAGCTGTTTGTTTAAGGTTATTCCGTTCGGAGTGTAACGTCTCACTCCCGAGGGGCAGATTTGCATCCCTTATTTGCGTTGGGGAGCGATTTTTGTAATGGGGTTCTTAGTGTAAAAGAGCGTTAACGGGGTTACAATCTTTTATCGACTTACATTGTACGGGGTAAGTTAAATATGTGGGGGTATTCAAGAGTTTAATAATAAGTAAGTACTTATAATATAAGTAGGTAAGTACGTGTAACATAACACGTTTTAAAAAATAAAGAAACAACCGACTTTTTCGACTACGTGGAAGACATCTTCATAGTATCCAGGTATTTTGATTTATTCTCGGAATTTTCATTTAAAAAACTAAACTACTGAACCACCTATGAAGTATCACGTATCAAACATAATTGGCGGAGTATTCGCATAAAGTATATACATAAAAAAACATACAGTTGAATTGAGAACCTCCTTTTTTAAATTCGGTTGAAAAGCGAAACCGTTTCGTGGGTGATATACCAAAAACTCGTACGAAACGGTATTATTCCACTTTCATTATTCGAACTGCTAAACAGTGGGTAGCGCTGCCCGAGTGGGTGTTTCCCGCTAATTATAATCTGGATGTCTTCAAGTCGCGAGTAAATCGGTTTCTTCTAGGCAAGCGTGCTCCATCGTAGACTGCATCTTCGTTTAACATCAGCCGAGACGACAATCAAACTCGAGCCTATAAATAATATTTTCACACCATCTGCTCGTAAATCGGTTTCTTCTAGGCAAGCGTGCTCCATCGTAGACTGCATCTTCGTTTAACATCAGCCGAGACGACAATCAAACTCGAGCCTATAAATAATATTTTCACACCATCTGCTCGACAATGTCCAATTAGATATCATGCAACCTCAACGTAAAGTAAAGCATTATCTCTTAAGGGATATAAAGTAGTATAAAATTCTCTAAGGAATAAAGTGATTTGAATATGGAACGTCAAATTCGTGTGGAAACTCGTGGGAAAACTCTAAGTAAAAAAATGCATTGTAAAAAGGTTTGTTTGTTCGAAAATCGAACTGGCCACCATAAGCAGAACTAAAAAAAAGGTGCGTTTACAAATACTGTGAAACAAAAGACGGTGTTTGGTCCTGTGATTGTCAGTGAATTTTAATTTATGGAGCCCTGGCTTTTTATTGTCTCGCAGAAGGTGTGAAAAGTAGAGTATTCTCCTCTGGAATAAAGCCTGTCTTCGTCTTGGGCAGCTTGAACCCCTCGCTTCACTCAGGACTCTATATAACTCTAGACTCCCTCGTTACGCTCAAGGTTCAATATGCCGCCCGCGACTATCTACTTTTAAACAAACAAATATTTTTTTCAAGGAGAAAAGTATGTCCGTCTGTCCTTCATTGGTGCCCATTACAGCAATACCTCATAATTCAGCCATTTGTACAGTTTCCTTGTCGTTTGCGAGAATCTCCCGAGTCCTGTAGTCAGGAAGTACGGGTCATATCGTGACAGGAATGGTAAACTTACCTGAAACAAAACAGATATAACATTAGCAAAACTAGACTGGCCGGACAGACTTTAAAAGTCAAAAAAAGGTACAGAAAAAAAAACGCTTTACTAGTTAGGAGAGGTTTTGTTTATCCACCGATTTCTCGTTTCCCGTCTATTCGTGTTCATATTTTTTTTCCATCCTAAGGTTGCATGGAAGAGATCGCTTTTAGCGATAAGGCCGCCATCTGTGCACTAGTATTTAATTTATTTAGTCCTTTGTATGTATGTTTCTTTGGTTTGAGCAAAAAAGAATTAATCTATCTATCTATCTACCTATTTCTGCGATGACTGACTGTGATTTTTTAACTTATTTTACCTGATGTAATGAAAAACTTAAGTCTTAAAAAGTCTTAAAACTTTAAAAGTCACGTCACTCGTCGTATACGATATTGAACATTATTCCAAACAATATCGTTCGAAGGTCGGCTCCGCTCGCATAAGGCATCAAAAATAAGGCCCCAGATCTAACCTAATCTAAACATCTCAAATTGCATGTAGCAGTTTGAAGCAGTATGCCCAACGTATGCGATTTTTCGGCATTTAGGCTAGTAAGGACGAGAATCGGCGCTGAAAAAATCTGAAAGGCAACCGGCTTTTAGGCTACTTTACAAATAAATAAGTTGATATAACTGTACCGCGGGAACGGTTTGGGTACCGCGTCGCGCAGCAAACGCGCGACCATATATGGTCATCGCGATGGGTAGGGCGGACCAATAGCGCGCGGCTTGACGCGGAGCGCGGCGCTCGCAAGCCGCGCGCCTGAGCCCGCGCAGGCGGCCACGGCCGGCGCGCGCCAGCCTGCGCGGGACCTCTCTCGACGACAGACGCGCACACGCACACAAATTTTTCATAACCGATCTTTCGTGATCTGCGCTACGGAACCTTTTGTAAAGTTTTTATAACGCACTCTTGTTTGGTACGCCAAATAAAAGTCTTACAGTGAACTGTTTGTGTATGGTGTTGCCTCCCCGGGTTATACAACTTTTTTTAATTTTTTTTTTTTTTTATTTTTTTTTTTTTTATTTGGACAACCAACAGCCTTCTTACGGGGAAAGAAAAAAACATTATAATGAGCACATATAGGCCAATAAAGGTTATCACTAATAGACAGTGATGCTTACGCTAACATGCGACACACACACACAAAAGGAAAATAAAGTAGGTAAATGTAGTAGAAATAAATGCAATTAATATGCTAAGAAGAAACACAAAAGCGCAATCACATATAAACTAAATAATACATACATCAATATTTATTTATGTATATGTATATATATATATATATATTATAATATTTAGTATATATATGTATATATATATATATATATTATAATATTTAGTATATATATGTATATATATATATATGATGATAATTTATTCTTAGAATTGACAACTTGGTTAAAGAACCGGTTGATAACTGACTAATTTCATAAATATATTAAGCCTCGTTGTACATTTTAGAGGATTTAGCTCAAGTTGTAAATAAATCATCATGAACATAGAAATTTTAAGAGTTTACATGGTACGGTACAACAACAATATAACACAACATATATATTGCACATATACACACGCACGCACAAAAACACACACACACACACACACACACACACAAACATACATATATATATACATTTTAATCATTCATTATATTTCTTACAATATAACTATAGCAGCCATACATAACTATCAATAAATAAATTAATGTATTTAGATAAAACCTCACAATTCTCAACGCCTCTTATTTTTACGCTTGTTAATTATCATATTTTTTGTATTCGTTTTAACTTTAGTATGGTCAAAAATTTTTTTTTGAAATTATATTTTTAAAAGTATTATGCCTCATCACAAATAAGTCAACATTCTTTGTATAGTTTTGATTGAAATTGTTAATAGTGCGAATAAAGAAAGAGTTTTTACGATAATTTGTTTCATAACGTGGCGTGTACAGCTGGAGGTAGTGCCTACGCGAGGCCGAGCTTAGTGGAGTTACGAGACCTACCTGAGACAAGAGTGCAGGACAATCAATCCTATTTGATAGGATGTTGTACATAAACGTAAGATCAGCTGCCTCCCTTCTGATTTGAACAGGCAAAATGTGATGATGGAAGCAAACCTCATCGTACTCATAGTCGGAGCTCAGAGTTTTGGCTTTGAAATTTATGAACCGTAGGAACTTTTTTTGGGGCCTTTCAAGGATGGCGACATATTTATCGTAGCAGGGGCTCCATACTTGAGAGGCATATTCGAGTTGACTACGTACTAAAGAACAATAGAGAATCTTCAAAGTCTTGATCATTTTGAAGTCTCTCGTGATTCGAAGAATAAAACCCAGGGTTTTCGTAGCTTTGTTAGAGATGTTTACGATATGTTTGTCGAAGAGCAGTTTAGAGTCGAGAGTCACTCCTAGATCGACGACTGAATCCGTTCTGGTCAGAGACTGATCATTGATTCTGTAATTATAAATGGTGGTCCGAGCAGATCTCGTAAAAGTAATGCAGCAGCACTTAGATATATTTAAGTCAAGTTTGTTTATCACGCAATAGTACTGAAGATTATTTAGATCTGCCTGCAGTAGTTCGGAATCATGGTAATTAGTAATGACTTTGTAAATTTTCATGCTAACAGCTTTGGCGTTTAGGAATGCTACTTTAGACTAATTTTGGTAAATGATGGAATTCGGTTACTTTAGGCTACTTATTATGCTGTGAAAAATGGCAACATCAGGCCGTACGCTGTTGGCAACACTGGTTTGAAGATGCCTTTACATTTTAAACAAGCAGCTTCATCTATCAGCGAGGTTGTTACGCAAGCTCCTGGCGCGGCCATTTTTCATTCTGCGAGCTAGCGGGGGTGTGGAAATATTGCTCGCAAACCCGGTTACCGAGATATGAGAGATTATTCATATAAAACACTACCGTCTCTACAATCTTTTCTGGAGACGCTATACCGGGCGTAAGGTAAGCGCTCCCGAAAATAAAGACACGTAACAGTACTAGTGATACGTACGATACAATTTACAAAAACGCTGTTATTTTTTTGTATAAGTTTTCATTTTTTTTTTTTTTCATATTTTACTCGCCATCTTTGAGGACTTGAAACGCAATAATTGTTTGTGCAAAATATATTTTTTCCTTTAATTAGCTGTACTTAATATAAGGTTACTGTGATTTTAGACCTGGGTATGCCTTAAAACTGCACCCATAACCACCAGTGAGTAATGTCCTCTCGGTTAACTGAGTACCCATCGCAGGTATATTTCATCACAGGTTGTATGTACGTATGTATCGTATTAGTTATCACCAGTACTATCACCTGCCTTCGTTTTTTTGTGTACCGTTCCCTTACACCCGGTATAACAGAAGGGAAACAGGAAAGGATCCTGTTCGTCCAATCACTTATTCAATAAATAAATAAAGTTACGAAAATCCGAGAAAAAACATTTTTTTTAAATCTTGTACGAGTAAGTATGCGGTTTTAAAGCGGGTTAGCAATCATAGCGAAGTCAGAATTAGCCTGAGCATGGTACTTCCGAGTTAACTACGATGTATTCTGTGAAGTGAGCACTAATCACGTCCAGCGAAGCGCTCTAATCGTTACTTCGGTGTCTGTCCGGCCGGAGAGTCCAGTGCAACACGAGTGGAAGCGCTTCTAGCGCATTTCTGCCGATGTCGTTTGACCGGAACCAATAGACGCCTCTAGGATCTGTGCCACAGAGCATCTATAGCAGAGGGGAATGTGGGTAAACGCCAAATTTGGTCAGAGACTACAGCGATAAAACTCATCCTCGCGAGGTCCCTATGAGACGAGAGAGAGGCTTGGGTGAACATAAATTGGCAGACTAAAAAATTTGGCTATTGAATTATTCCTAATTTTCCGATTTCCGATAACATGAAACAAGTTCATCGGATAGTAAGTACGCTACTTAAGATTACTTAAGATTTTTTCGGGTTACTCAAAGATGCGTATACGATCAAATGATACAGAAGCAAAATAAATTCTAAAAAAGTAGACGAAATTAATGCATACGAAGAACAACAAAGATGTGAACTCGATTTTGAACACCAACGTTTCAAAAATGGCTTGATGCTTAGAAAAATATAAAATATCAACAATGATTTTAGATTCATTACCCTTCCCATCATCATCCCTTTCATATAATGGAAAACTGTTTTTCAATGATACCCAACAGTACGGACTTGAAAAAGTGTGCTACACAAACGACATCATGTACCTTATTGAAAGCATTAATTTCCCTACTGGCTCTACATACGCTATGTACGGTGCCTTTCAAAGCGGGGTATGTTTTCGCGCATGACATCGTTTGGGTGGAGTTTAGTGGAATCCTCTCGTTTAAGCACTCTCCGTTTATTTTAAAGGACCATTGACCGAAGAATGGTTTAGTTAGACCTTACTTGAGGGCATTATAACCGTACCCCAGCTTATTTCCCAAGTAATTTAGTTATTTTATAGCTCTATCATTAATCTAAAAGTGTTTGTTGATTTGTGTGTTCCTTTTTCACGTAGCAAAAGATCGACATGAATTTTGGTATGGATAAGGAAATAGCAGAATAATGGGTGTAATGGGAATAAATTAAATTAAATCCATCATTTTGAACTGCGGGGAGGAACTCTTCGATAAATATAAAAACTTTTTGCGAACTTCTCTGCGAAATTAAAAGATATAGGAACGAAACTTTCTTTAAAACAATTTATAATGACACAATATACAATACACACTTTTTAGAAATTCATACTCTATCTAAAAAGGGCAAATGTGCCAAAGAGACGACTGATAAATGGTTTTAATATTTTAAACCATTCGTGTATGTCAACAGCGATCACTTTGCCACAAACGTCTGCAAGAAAACCACAAAAGAAATTAGCAATCATGTAATGAATCTTCATTACATAACGAAAGTCTTTCCTGTTCACTTTACATCCAACATTCAACATTATGCAGCTACAATTAAAGCATAATTTAATTTTGCACACATCTGAATGCTTTTGACTATGCGATTCTGAGTTTTATTCCGTTACCGATAAAGATTAGAGGATGATGGAAGAGTGTGAAATAGAATACTAGGGAAGACGCGTGCAAAGGAAAGTTTCGTAGTAGGAAAAACCGCGTCTTTGCGATTGGTGTAAGTGATAAGCTTTTGAATCAATTAGATACTTGAAAAAACTTGTTTTATTCAAAGTTTTAAGCAGTACACATTTCCAGTTATTTTGATTTAAAATCCAAACTACTTAAGAGATTTCTATAAAAATGTATATGAGATCCACTCTGAAGTATGACCTACCAAACAAAAAAGAATCATCATAATCAATTCATAATTGGCGGAGCTACAATAAAAAAAAAACGTGCAGTCGAATGTGCGATTTTTCGCCACATGCAATAAGAAATAAGAAAAAAAAGAAGCTCATTGTAGATGGCGTTGACTTTGCGCTGACCAGACGTGGCTGTCATTGTAATTTTTTTATTTTATATTAGTGCCACAGATCAAAAATATTATGCTATTTTTGACTGTCACGTATATTCAGCGCCGTCTATCGAGTTGAAGAGAACTACTTTTTTTAATTACCTGTCAGAAAACATCCCATTGAGAACCTCCTTTTTAGAAATCGGTTGCAAACTAGTATCTGCTTCTGAATTGTACCAACCGGTTACCTAACGTTATCACGTTTACGTGTGAATATTTTTTTCAACGGAACGTATTCAGTTTGACTCGCGTGCGGACGCGACGGTAACTATAAACATGTGTCCCCTGAACTACTAGCTCATCATCATCATCATCAGCCAGAAGACGTCCACTGCTGTACGAAGGCGTCGTCCTTAACAGGGAAGGGTTTCCATAATCCCCACGCTAGGCAGGTGGCTTGGGGATCGCAGAATTCTCACCACCGTTAACGGAGAGGACGGTGCTGCCCGTCCCCCGGTGGTTCTGGGTGCGGTTTTAGGACATACAAATACAAATAGTTTATTGATAACACCAAAGTTACACGTCAAATTTCATTAAGTATGTCACAATAAAATGAAATAATAATTTAAAAAAATATAATCTCTTATTTTAAAATAAGCTTCAATGTCATAAAACAATTCTCTTGCAACCACGCTCTGAGCTTGGTTTTGAAGCACCCGGTGGAAGGAGCATCCCCAATGGAAGCTGGTATACGGTTGTAGATCGCGGGCCCCAAAATATACACTGACCTCTCCGACTTGACGAGACGGTGCGTCGGGGTTATCAGTTGGTCTTTCTTTTTATTGCTTCGTAAAGCTAACGTGCTGTGAACGCCCCTACGTTGGAACGTTTCTAGGTTTACATGGGTGAATAGGGCATACCCCGGTCCGTTATCATTAGCCTAGTAAAATGCACTATTGGACAATTGAACATAGGCCTTTCTCAAGGCACGCCCCTCAGCCTGATCTTCAGCTTTTCGCTTTACGCTCTGAACTGTGACCTTGCGGGTTTAGTGTATGTTTGTATGTTTGCTCGTGGTAATCTTCGGAACTAGGTACCTACTGATCTTCAGCCTTTCTTGTAGTCCGCTGCTGGACTGACGCCTCACCTCGAAGGGCTATTGGCCCCGAGCTAGGGTGCCAGCTGCACCCTGTAATTTACCCGCGTAACGATGAAAAACGGTGATAATGATCAAAAATAGCCTATATATTATTCTGGGATATTTCGCGGATATCACCATTCCGAGTTTCATCCAAATCCGATCAGCCGTTTTGGCATGAAGAGGTTACAAGCATACCGATAAACTTTCGCATTCATAAAATTAGTGTGATAATGTATGCAGCTAGTATGAAAAAAACTGGCCAAGTGCGAGACGCGCTTACGCTCCGAGGATTCCGTCCATATCACCACACAATTACATACCGTATTATGCATAAATAAAACTTTAAAACAACTAATAACCTATTATACCTATTAAATATTTTAGTTAAAAAAGTTTTACAGTTTTTTTTTTTTTTAAACTAAATTTGTAATTCGAAAGAAACTGACAAAACACTTTTTAACTAAAATAGGTTTATTCATTGTTATACCGTCCTATGCATAAAACACTAAAACCTCTATGAAACCTATTTTAGTTAAAAAGTGTTTTGTCAATTTCTTGGAATTGAGTTAGAAACAAGAATATAAGGCACTTTTTATTTAAAATATAGGTTTAAAATGCGTTTTAGGGTTTTATGCTTAAGACGGTTAGTGTGATCAAATGTTTCATTCCCTAGTGCATGCTTAGTAAAAAGGTCCGGTTAGACACAGTCCGTGCACGGAATCCTGATTGTGAGCAAAGAGTGAATCCAAGCGATACTCCTAGTTTTCAAAGGGTTCCGTCGCAGCCAAGCGAGCGTGAAATCGGCCGGCTCGCTCCGCATACATATGCAAATATGTTTTGTATGTTTGTATTGTGATACAGGGTGTAGCAAAAATATCTGACCGAGACGGACAATGCATTATTACGGTGTTGATAAAAAGAGCACACGAGTTTTATAAAAAAAAGGATTGTATTTGTAATTTCGTATCAGATATCTGATTCCCATAGTAGGAGCTTTTCTTAGTTTGGGGCTAGATGGCGCTGTGTGCTATTGTCATAGAGTCCTTTGATTTGAGTACCAATACCAACACAAGCAGTTGGTCCCGGTTGTTTGTTCTAGTTTCTATGACAACAACCGTCAGCCATGTCAGAGGCCTTCGGGCGGCACATTAACTCTGACACTAGGGCTGGCCACTCAGCCTATACGAACTTACTTTTTTTAAAACAAGCAGTAGATGGAGATGGGCATGTAGTGGTGTAGTCGTAGTGACGTAGTGTGAGTATACGAACACAATAAGTAGACTAAGCATGTGTGCGCGCAAGCGGCATATATCAATGTAAGTTAGGAGTCAGACAAGTAACTTTAAAAAAAAAACAACCGACTTTAAATTAATATGGGACCACCTCAAGAGTATTAAAAAAAAGGATTTTTGAAATCGGTCCACAATTGACGGAGAAATCGGTGAACATACAGTTCCATCCGAACATATAAACTCCTTTTTCAACCGACTTCAAAAGGGAGGTTCTCAATTCGACTGTATGTTTTTGTATGTATGTTACGCGATTACTCCGCCAATTATGTTTGATGTTTTTTTTTTATTCGATAGGTAATACTTCAGAGGTTCAGAGTTCGGTTTTTAAATCAAAATTACTAGAAAATATGAAGTAGGCTGTATTTTTTAAATATAAAAAGAGTATTATTAATGTCGGTTAACAATAAATGGTATTTCAAGTGCATTGATGTGTACCGGAGGACGGGCAGCAGCGTCCTCTCGATTAACGGTGGTAAGCATTCTGCCGTCCCCAAGCCGTCTGCCAAGCGTGGGAATTATGGCAACCCCTCCCTATTAAGGGGGAGGCTTTCGTCCAGCAGTGGACGTCTTCCTGCTGATGTGTAGGTATCAGTTAATATACTTAAAACCCCAACCGTTCTTTCCACTCCCCAACATTTCATGGCGACCTCCCTTGTCTCGACACTTACACTATTGCATTAAAAAATACCTACAACTTGAAATAGAATAGTGAATAAATGAATAGGGTTTGTAGCATCCTGTACTTCTACCAACCTAGAGCGTGTAGTGGATACGGCGGGGTCTTCGAGGTCACAAGTCGTGGGTTCCTGTTCTATTTTAGAAACGAACCTCCTATGTTCGACTTGACCCTGTTTGATCCGTGTGCGATTCATGAACTCCTTTGAAGTTGGAAAAAAAACGCATAGACCGAGCGTCTTCGACCACGTCGTCGCTTACCAACAGTCCAACAGGCTAGTATGTGGTCAAACGCGAACTTATACGTGTTAGAAAAATAAAATAAATTGTTAAGCGGCCCAAATGTCATAAAAAGGGGCCAACAATTTAACGTCTCATACAGCTTACTGTAATTTTTTTAATGCCACCATGGATCACCCATCTGAAGACAAGACTCAATTGCATAGATAGTTAATCTAAAATTCAGATTCTAAACTAATAATTTTGTCTTAACGATCTTTATCGAAGGAAGCACAACCGAGACCAATTTTGAATCCTGCAAGTCAAGATAGTTCTTAGTTGTAAACGGTACAAGCGGTATACCATCCGACGACTGACCGGATCGAGTTCCTTAAGGCGGGCTTGTAGCAATTTCGAACTTTTTTTAAATGTGGGAAACATCCAAAGTGCCCGATATAAAACCAAAAAAATATTTTATGAAAATTGATCACATAATTTAGCTTTTTGTCTTTTAGAAAACACGTTTTTGAATGTTAGGCTCGATAGAAAAAAAAATTACCAAGTAGATACTAAATCGACATTTCGGTTAGCTAGAACTAAGAAAATACATAATGAAACCACATAAAATGTATACTAATAGATAGAATATAGTATTATTTAGATTTTTACTAAATTTAGCAATTCAAGCGCTCGCGCCTGCCGATTAGTGTCTATCGTATACTCGCCTGGACGTACCTCGCTACAACCGGGCCTTAACTAGTACCTAGTCCAGCGCTAGCGTGAACGCTACTGGAAAAATATTGAAATATACACACAAACAATAATATGCAGCTGTTTGTTGTAAAATAAAATAAAATATCCAAGTGTGTATGTATGATGCATGCGCTTTGAATATATACTGGGTCACACAGCTGGATGCATGCACGGAACATCACAAGTTAATAGAATGGCCTAATGTATCATCCAAGTATGAGCAGGGCAACTTTGCTAAATTTACCACATCGTATTTTGACAAACAAAAAACTATTTTATGCGCATTTTTTAATAATGTTAAAAAGCGTATTTTACCATAACATTTCAGTGTATTAAAAACAAATTAAAATCGCAAGTTCATAATTTTCAACCAAGCGAGCAATTCAGGCAAGCATTTGTGGTTTTTATATTTTGTTCGACGATAACTTGCTTTGCAAACCGCTGCTCCAATTTCTCGTTATTTTGTAGGCAAGAAATTCATCCAAATACTACCTTAATAAGCTCCAGAGTAATTCTATCATAACGTTGTCATTGTTTTGTGGAATGATTGGGCTTGCGAGGTTACAAGTTGCAGCAAAACCACTTCTCAATCATTATCTGGTTAATTTAGTTTATAGAAAAGAATCTCATTAAAAAAATGTTTAAGTTAAAATTATTTTTATATGTATGTTAGTCTGTAAGGTATTTATAATATGGGCCCGTGTTTTTTAAGTAATTGCTGTCGCCTGAAATAAACGATTATTATTATTATTGTAGAGGAGTGAAACGGGATAATCTTATTCGGCTTTGTTTGGTAAAAAGTCAAATAAAACTATGGCATGACCTTTCCATCCGCAAAGTTGTTCTGATGTTTTCCTATTTTGTATTCATAGCTGATGCAAGGTTGAAGGAGTATTGTAAATCTAGCTAGCAATATGTGTACAAAGATTTAGGTCAACCTTTTCACACTCTGCACTGACCAAAGACAGCGGCACTTTTATATCCACTAAATACTAACAGCAACTTGAAAAAAACTATACAAAATTAATACAAAATTGGACCTGGGTATCTCCTAAAACTGCATCCAGAACCACCGGAGGACGGGCAGCAGCGTCCTCTCGGTTAACGGTGGTGAGCATTCTGAGATCCCCAAGCCGCCTGCCAAGCGTGGGGATTATGGCAACACCTCCCTATAAAGGGGGATGCCTTCGTCCGGCAGTGGACGTCTTCTGGTTGGCGAGTAATAGAAAATTAAAGATGCTCACTTATAATTTTTGTAAATTTCTTTAATTTGTTATAAATTTTGTGTGTACGTTTTTGTCACGAATAAACGTTTTTTGTATTGTAGTAACTGGTATTCCCGCAGGGGTCGATTTCTTGTCTTTTCATAATGATGGACAAATCAGAACAATTTTCCTTCAAAAAGCAAACCAATGTTCTAAAAGTTGTTCAAGTAAGTTCGTATAGGCTGAGTGGCCAGCCCTAGTGTCAGAGTTAATCTGGCGCCCGAAGGCCTCTGACTTGGCTTGACGGTTGTTTTTATGGAGATATAGAATAGAACTAATAACCGAGACCAACAATTTAAATCCATACACTCCAAAGAGCTCATTGATACGAATCCTGGATATATTAATGAAAATGGCTGCTTATGTGTTATGCTACACACGCCTTTAAGAATTTTAAACCGACTTCAAAAAAGGGAAAAGCTTCCATGTTCGACAGTATGCATGTTTTAAAAAAAACGTAAGTTCACCGATTTCTACGTCAATTGTGGACCGATTTAGAAAATTATTTTTTTATTTGGAAAGGTATACCGAGGTGGTCCCATATTAATTTGAAGTCGGTTGTTTCTTTTTAAAGTTGTATACATTCATATCGTTTTAAACCCTCGCGTCGTCGGTCAATTCATTTCCTCGTTTAAGTGCACAAATAAAACATCTGAAAATACATCGGCACGACAACAAATACAACAACGATAAAAACGGAAAGATATTGCAAAGCTCGCCGTAATAAAATCTCGACATAATGAGTGGAGTAGGTACTCAGGAACATCGACGCAATACGAGCCTCCCGCGCTGTCGCGTCGGTCTCCTGCAGAGTACGCGACAAGCGACATTAGAGGATGAAGGCCGGCCGCATACGACGAGAAAAACCGTAAGAAAAACCGTCCGGTTTCCCCGAAGGCGCTCCGTGCATACATTTTGTACTAGGTCCCGCACACCGTAAGAAATTTCTCGAGACGCCCGTCTCGCTTGCACCAGCTAATTCTGCACAGTGTGTTTCGGTCGGACCGGCGCCTGTCGGGTGCCGTGCCGAATCAATGTGCGACCACTCTTAGAGGCACATAACACGGACGAAGAGTTTTGGCCAGAACACGGAAAAATCATGACGCTGTCGCTGTTCTATTATTTTCTCAAAATTGTGTTTTTTCGCGAATTAACGATTAAAAATGGTGGTGTTTTATTCATTGAGTGTTGAATTACAATTATGCACAAGTGATATAATGTGGTGAAACATGCATTTTTGTGTTGTTTTCAAAACTCCGTAAAAGCTCATAGTAAAGCCGCCACAGCTTTACTAGGGCATGACTGTGATTCGACTGCAACTAATTTCGTGTGACTAACTGCGATTTTATGACATATATTTGACTTGATACTATAAACTGACTCAAGAGTCGCGCAACGGGCAATGGAGAGAACTATGCTCGGAGTTACTTTGTGCGATAGAACAAGGACATTCGCCAAAGAACCAAAGTTACCGACATAGCTCGCAAGGTTTGCAAGTTGAAGTGGCGCAGGGCAGGCCACATCGATCAAAGAACTGACAACCGATGGGGAAGAAAGGTTCTTGAGTGGCGACCGCGAACCGGAAGACGCAGCGTAGGAAGACCTCCCACAAGGTGGACCGACGACATTGTAAAAGTCGCGGGCAACCGGTGGATGCAAATGGCAGGTTGTCGTACAGTGTGGCGGCCTAAGGGGGAGGCTTTGAATCCGCGACCCACGATTTCAATTCTTAAAAGAACACGGTGCATGCAACTGCGTCGAAATATCGGGAGCTTGTTTCACAACAAAATCATGGTAAATATCTCGTAAACCTTTTTTTAATACTATCTAGTGACCAGACGAGCAAGTCGTTCGCCTGGTGGTAAGCGTCACGCCTGCCACTAACAGTAGCAGTGCTAGAATTGTGAACATGCGAAGACAATCCTAGGCCGCACTGCACTGCATTCGTCACCCTGAGATATTAGATGTTAAATCTCTTTATACCCAGCGACGGTGATAATGGAATGGACGGGCCCAGCGCTTGCAAATCGATCAAAATGTACAAGTCAACACAATCAAGCATACCTAGCTAAAAGTATGCATATTACATTTGCCGGAAAATAGAGATAGCGAATCTAATTACTGCATGACAAAAAGAGAACACATGTACATGTATTAGAAGTTTGTATTGTCGTATCGTACGGCTCGCATGTCGCAAAGGCAGAGTATGACTGAAGCAAGTGGAGAGCCGGCGCTCAACATATAGTCTTTAAAATCTGTGCGCTCATTTCCCGTCCATTCATCTTATCATTGTCGCTGTTCATACCCAGTAATTTCTCTGGTGACATTGTCCTTCAAACCGGAACACAGTAATGAAAGAAAGATTTTTTTTAAATTATTTTTTAATGCTTGCACACTACTGCTTGGCGGTTGAATAACTGGCAAATGTGTGGTACCACTACAGAATAAATATAGATATGTTGCAAGACGTGTCATGAGTCCCAGTCGCCAACTCTGAATGCAACAAGACCCTTCGCGGGGCCAATAACGTCCCCAACGTGGCCATTACCCGTTTGTTCGGGGACGGTTTATTTTTATAGTACTCGCCCGGGTATGGTCGCCATTCGTACTGTTTTCCCAGGACGTTTACATCCAGGCCTCTCATACATTTTTATTATTTTTCATTTTCAACCGACTTCATAAAAGGGGGTGCTCAATTCAACTGTATATTTTTTTTAATGTTTGTTTCGCGATTACTCCGTTGATTTTGATGATTCTTCTTTTGTTAGGTAGGTGATACTTCAGAGGTGGACCCATATAAATTTTATCAAAATCGGTTCAGTAGTTTGGTTTATAAATTGCTTTAATTCTGCTGAATTGTATGTAACTGCGACACCGTTAATTACAAAAACGCACTTAGATAGATAGAATGATAGATATATATTAACTCTTTATTGTACACATCAAAAATAAAAACAAGATTAGAATCAAAAACTTTATGAACTTGTGTCACAAGAGGCGGCCTTATCGCTAACAGCGATCTTTTCCAGGTAACCACTTCGTCATAAACGAGACTCAATCGCAAACAATTTGCCTGAGTCTGGCTCTCGCTTCACAATGAACCTCACTGAAGAGAGAAGTGAATAGAACGGAAATGTGACGGGCCTCGCTAGCCGGCATTAGCCGACAATTCTACCAATATACATGATTTAAAACTAAGAATAGTCAAAAAGACAATTTAAATACGCATAGGAAACCAAACCACACCCCATCGTATTTAGATCAATATTAATCTGCAGGAAAATGACATTTCGAGCGTTTTACTTCAAATGCGCGACCAACGATTGGCATTTTTTCGTCGTAGTTTCTATGCAATTTTGTGTGATACTGGCGACAGCGGTTTTCCATGCAATTAATTGCTTTACAATTACAATATTGTTTTGACAGACGTTCTACCTAAGAAGTATGGCTTTCGCTTTTCTGTGGTCACCCTACTCGATCCGTGAGCCAGTGGTATTGCGGTAAGGACCCACTGTTTGTCCACTGCTCTAACTCCAGGCCACAGCTACTAGAGAAAGCGGTAATTACAAACGGGAAAGATCTGAGTAGTGTGCTTACACATAGCCATGGCTACGAAGTCAATCTAGTTACGAGTGGCAATTGGCTTACGGGTTTTGTTTGTACTGACTGCGACGGAAGGCCATATAACCAAAATATGCGAACGGAGAGAAAGAGAGACTATGAGTTTTGGCGGGAACACGGAAAAATCATGTCGTTGCATTCTATTATTTTCTTAAACATGTGTTTTTAAGCGAATTAATGATTAAAAATGGTGGTGTTTTATTCATTGAGTGTTGAATTACATGCACGAGTGTGGGCAAGTGATATAATGTGGTGAAACATGTCTTTTCGTGTTGTTTTCAAAACTCCATAGAAGCTCATAGTAAAGTCGCCACAACTTTACTAGGGTATGACTTGGGCTCGAATATGACTAATTTCATGTGACTTACTGTTATTTCGTGACTTATTTGACTTGATGATAACAAATAAATGTGAACATTCATAAACTTGACACTGGCAGAATGCACAACGTGCGATGCCATAAACAAGAAAAAAGAAAAAGAAAAAAGAGAGACTATATAAAATCATTGAAAGATATCCTCTTTACCAAACCCGTCAAATCAGATGCATGCGTGTATACTGTATAGTATGACCATGCGGAGTGCGCCGCCTCCCGCATGGCCGCTCGTGGTTATGCGTACTCTGCAGGTTCACGTTGCCATTTGATTAACTGCTGTCTTATATATTTATAATTATTATAATAATAATAATGTTTATTTCGCATCTACAAACATCATCTTATCATAAAATCGAACATTGGTATAAAAGTCCTAAATTAATAATCCTGATTGGATGACTATGGTACCCAAACTAGGATTGCCCTGTAATATGGTATACCAAGGCCTTCCTCCACTTTTAGAATGGTATAAAATTTGGACAACGAGCAAATTACAGATCAGATAAATCCAAACATTAAGTAAAAAAACTGTAAGGTGAAAAGCATGCAAATTTAGAAAATTTACGTCATAACTAACATTTTGTAAGATTATCTATAATAGAACTTTCAGTCGAATAATTTGAAAGTTATGTAGACGAAAAACCGGCATCTTGCTGAGTTGGGGCCGGTTTGTGGCAAAAGGTAAGCAATTATTTATTTATTTATGTTTTACTTTTCCGTGTTCTGTGTAACTGATTTTTTGTTTATACTTTTGCCACGAATAAACTATTGTCTATTGTCTATTGAAAACCAATAACCAAAAATATTATAATAATAAAAACATATTATATCTATGTAATTTAATTTAGTTGCTGTTTACTTTAACTTAGTTTAAAGCTCTTTAATTTCGCTAACCATAAAACTTAAGAATCTAAATACGGTTTTTGTTGTGTACACATATTTTGAATTGCGATCCAGGTCATAACTCTTAATGCTGTTATCATATTTAATAATGATTTTAATTTGTATTGTGTGCTTATAAAATAAAATAATCATCATCATCATCAACAGCCGGAAGACGTCCACTGCTGGACGAAGGCCTCTCCCTTAAAGGGAGGTGTTGCCATAATCCCCACGCTTGGCAGGCGGCTTGGGGATCGCAGAATGGTTACCACCGTTAACTGAGAGGACGCTGCTGCCCGTCCTCCGGTGGTTCTGGATGCAGTTTTAGGACATACCCAGATCCAAAAAAATAATACGTTGGGTTAAAATAATTGGCCGAGCGAACGAAGGTCTCCGAGTGTACTGGGGCAGATTTGTGTGTATGTTTACTTACATGTATATTTGTTCGACGATAACTTGAGAATCATTGATCCCTGCGATGAAGGTAGACCCCGATCGCCGCTCGAAAACGGCACCGTCAAAACAAGGCACAAATAGCGTAATATGCCTTGTTTTGCTCTCAGTCGCGTGTGACCGCGCCAATCGGGTGACGTGCTACGATGCCGAATGTTTTACACGCTCGCAAAAGTTTTATAACGCTATTGCAGGGTGTTAAGGTTCATTATTAAACTGAAACAATAGCCGCTAGTGGACTTTTTTATATTCGCTGGAGAAGTAGAATATTCGTATAAGTAAGCATTGGCGCGGGGACACTTTTGAAGTTTGATTTTCATAGAGACTGTGTATCTGTAGTATATTTGATCTAAAATTGATCCGATCTTCGTGCAAATACAATTATCAAGTTCGAATATGAGCTTAATTGGTCAAGAAGTTTGGAGTCTCGAGGTCTCAGTTCGCTGCGAAATACTAGTAATTATAAACTTAGGGTATACAAAGCCATAATATGTAGGTCGTTGTACTAATCATTCACCATTATTAACTAGATTGAATTTTTAATAAGCCCTGTTCTTTTCCTAAGAAAATTAAATAAATAAATAAATTATAAACAATTGTTACAAAAGGGCCAACACTATAACCACGGAAAAATCAGCTGTTCTATACTTTTGTTAAGAGTCAATTAACAGTTGTTTTTTATTCGCTATTTCAGGTCTGTTGAGTGCAATAATTCACTTTCGACTTAGTACACCGCAATGAACAGTACTACACTTACACAAACATACACACATGTATACATACATATGATTGATTCAGGCGTTACTTTGCGGAAATCCATTTTATCCCATATTGCTATAACTAAACCAACCGAATACTTATAAAAAATTAATGGTGATATATGTTTGTTTTTTTACTTATTACTCACATTATTATTTTTTATGTTAATAATTCTCAATTCACAGGTTAATCAAAGTTATTTTGTTTCAGATTAATATCACATTCATCATCAGCCCGGAGACGTCCACTGCTGAACGAAGGCCTCCCCCTTAGACCGCCACACTGTACGACAACGCCATTTGCATCCACCGGTTGCCCGCGACTTTTACAATCTCGTCGGTCCACCTGGTGGGAGGCCTTCCTACGCTGCGTCTTCCGGTTCGCAGTCGCCACTCAAGAACCTTTCTTCCCCATCGGTTGTCAGTTCTTCGAGCGATGTGACCTGCCCATTGCCACTACAACTTGCAAACCCTGCGAGCTATGTCGGTGACTTTGGTTCTTTGGCGAATATCCTCGTTCCGGATTTTATCGCGCAAAGTAACTCCGAGCATAGCTCTCTCCATTGCCCGTTGTGTGACTCTGAGCTAATATCACATTGAAACAGCTTAAATAATTATTTGTTTTCAGTATTAATTTATAATTAGTTTCAGGTTTCATTGGTTTTTTTGTTTCAGAATGATATATATATTTTTTTGGTTCAGGTTAGGTTGAATAACCAAAAAACACGGTTGAATTTACGTTGATAATTACAGTTGTTTTTGTCCCTTCATCCTATTAGTACTCTAAACGATATTAGAGCGTAAATACACTAGAAATAAACAGTTATAGCAATTATGGAAACATACATACACTAACAAACCGACATGAAACAAATAGCAAGTAACAACCCAACTAGTTTGACTTTCTCTTTTCATTTCACTCACGTTACAGGTTGTAGAGCGGGATCCTATTACGCCAACTGTCCATCCTACCTTCAACGGCCCTAAATCTTAATCAAACCGTAAAAGCTAAAACAAAATAAGAATCAACTTTTAGCAGAACATGAAAATCATTGCAGTAACTTTCCTTTGCATTTTTACCATTCGAGATTTGTACCCGTAGCTTTAATAGTTAAGGCTAGCTACATTCGTTTCGACAAGCCTGTCGAGTTCCACACAGTTTCGTTCAGCGCGTAGCGGTAACTACTGCAAAACACAACAATGTATGGAGTCTGTCGAAACGGAAGTATAGTGGACGTAAACTATCAAAACTCATAATGAGGTTACAATTGTTTTTCTTAAATTTCTCAATGACATGTTTGCTTAATTCAACCGAAGTTACTGGTTTTTTTTTTCAATTTCTATAGTCCCTGGGTTCGTAAAACATCTTTTCGAACGTTTTCCTTCATGAAATCCAATTATCATCGGAGAAAAAACACCCTCGGCGATGGGCGACACAGATCAGGAAAGGACAGAAACTTTCGAGCAAAGTACACGAATCATAGAATAATTAATAATACTTCCTCGTTACCTTGATACGCGTCAGTTAGTTTTTTTTTTGTTGAAACTAATATAAAAAGTTGCGAAGATATTTTCGAAATGCAAGTAATAAAATCTGTGCATTTTTTTTATTGTATGTATGTATGTTCGTATAGGCTGAGTGGCCAGCCCTAGTGTCAGAGTTAATGTGCCGCCCGAAGGCCTCTGACATGGCTGACGGTTGCTGTTATAGAAACTAGAACAAACAACCGGGACCAACAATTTAACGTGTCATCCGACCCACGGTAGCGTTCAGAAATAAATGCCACTCACGGTCACCCATCCGAAGACTGACCGGACCATCCGTTGCTTAACATCGGTGATCGTTTAGAATCACCTAGATAAGCTACGCCACGAGCGAATTTTTTTTTATGTTACTTGACAGGTATGCTGGGAGGCAAACTATCGGAGAATCTTTACAGCTATAAACAGTACAAAAAACAAACGATTATTTAATAAACGCCTATTTTGCTCTTCCATGGAGCTACGGTTGTCTGGTTGTCTGCAGCAAATTCTGAATTAATTTATGATCACCTAACTTCTTTATCTTATCTTATTAGGTATTTACTCTAGGTGGAGTTTCTTCAAGTCACGCCTTATTGTGGCCTTGCAGTGCAATTATGGCACATGCTCAACAGTTTCGATTTATTAAAGCGTTATCATTTAAGTTACCTAAATTACTATTATCTTATACCTTGTCAGCTGAGGCTTATTACGAACATTCTGTTTAAATCGTATCCAGATCCTCACGATACAGGCTTAGCCTAGTGTGAGGATCATTAGATATACCATTATGATTAATATAAAGAAACTCTGCATAAACTTGTACCTATAACTATAATCTAGAAATGACACGCAGCAATACTGTTGTTGCTGTTATTTTAATAAGTTTCATTCATTTCATTGTAGACAGCGTTTTTCTATAATTTTTAAAATTTATTATTTTACCTTAATAAGTTAGCTTTTAATCGTATCCTGCCTGATATTAATTAATGCGGTCTAGGATGGAGCACGCTTACCTAGAAGGAACCAATTTACTCTGTTCAAGACATACAATGTACTTTTCGGGATACACAGAGTTTGGCAGAGAGTCATCTGACCTTTCCCTATTCTGCGGAGTCAGTGGCGGGTAATAAATCAATATGGACGTTTCGCTTAGAGTCCAGTTTTGTTATCGGAGGACTTCACTCGCGCGTTTCTCTTTCATCAGATAATATATACCAGTGATTGATATATTTTTTTGCTATTACAGTTTCGTTATTTTACGGGACAAGAAGACAAGTGAATAAGTGGACACAATATTCTATTTGCGATAGCTGTGTGCTTGGCAGTTATTTTTTTATTCTACAATACTCCACAAAATAGGCCTAAAAACTATATGTTTTCCAAATAATAAAACAACATTAATAAGTAAAATAACAATCAATCAGGGCAAGTCCAGCTCGCAAATGGTGGGTTCCGTAACGCCACAAATATTCGTTAAAATGCGTTTCATTTGGTTCTTTGGACTGTCTTTTGCCAATTCATGGAGTTTGTATTATGATCAAACCAAGTTAAGTATGTGCTTGTATATAATCACCGTTATCACTATAAAATATAAATAAAAGTTAGTTTGTTTTTATTGTCAAAGTGTGTCTCATTTCCTGTTAAAATTACAACCAACATAATTACGGTTTAAAAGTTACAGGTCATTGAATATTCATATCCTTTCAAAAAATAAAACTAAGTACTTATGAGGCTCTCGCAAACAAATTTACAAGAGTTACATAGTATTTAATCGACAGAAAAAAATCTGAAAACTGGAACTGCGGAACCCTATTTATTTTCAAGCATTTTTCTACCGTTTATATAAGTACGTGATTCTCACTGTCAATGTTAGTGTCTCCGTATCATCCAATTATCCAGTATTTCGTTCGACGTCATAAATGTTCACTCGTACCATATAAAAACACATTCACGTTTTCTGTCATATTCACACACCACACGACTCCACACAAATGGTTATGGCCTGCTTTGTTATGGCCTGCCACACATTGTTATGCTTCTGGATTATTTCCGAAACTCCTTTTTTATGAACATGTCTACGACAAATATAAAGTTTTATATATTTTTGATGTATTTATATTACAAGTTTTTATATTTGAATACGCTAATAAAACTACTCAAAAAAAATACTGCGTTGTTTTCTTTAAGATCCCACTGTTAGGCGTAGGCCTAACCTCGAAGGATGATGGACGATACTCAACCACGCTGCCCCGATGCGGGTTGGTGGATTCACAAAAGCTTTTGAATGTTCTTCTGTGGTTATAATGCAGGTTTCCTCGCATTCCTCGTTTTTTTTGTACCCATTCGTACGGCCTCCGGATCAAATGTGAAGTCGACTTCGACTTTTCTCAACTGGGCTACCACTAGCTTCTATCGCTTCAACCAGAACAATTTAAGTAACAATTTATCAATTTTAAATATTGTGACATTTTGCTACATTACTCGTAGTAATTTTTAATCGTTTTAACAATGTACTGATTGGTAAAAATTTGTTTGTCATCCATTCTCTTTAAGACAGCCTTATAGCTCAGTTGGTAGCATGTCTGCCTTCAGAGCTGTAGGCCGTGGGTTCGATCCCCACCCATAACAAAATTTTATGTGACTAACATAGACGTTTGTTCTGTGTCTGGGTGTAGTATGTATTTACAAAAAAAAACGTATATAAGTATTCTATCAGCTGGTTTCTATAATACAAGCTTTGCTTAGTATGAGGCTAGATGGCGCTGTGTGTAAAATGTCTGTAATATTTATTTATTTAAGTATTTATTTTTCCTTAAAAGTGCGGTTTCGAATAAGGCGTTTATCCTCCTTATGAAACTCTACAAAACTCACAAACTCGTACGGTTTTCGCTAGTAAAGCGACGACCTTTTGAAACACATCCCATAGTTCGAAACTAATAACAATGTTGGTTGGAACCGCAATCCAAATCTTGTTATATTTAGGGTTGTCAAGTTCAAAAAGGCCCAATAAAGATAGTAAACTTTTTTTTTTAAAGTAAAGCTGGGTCGTAGCTTTGATTATTGTTCGAGGCTGCTTCCACGACAGGAATCAATTATTATCAACGAATTTTCAAAGGGAATCATGACAAATTTCAAGTGTTTATCATCAGCCAGACGGTGTCTACTTTTAAACGATGGACAAGAGAAGGCCATAATGGCCAGTTGCCATAATCCCCATGCTTGGCAGGCGGCTGGGGATCGCATAATTCTCACCAACGTTAACCAAGAAAACGCTGCTGCCCGTCCTCCGATTGCTTCTCCTATATTTTTTATCAGAAAGCCCTGAATACTATACAAATCCTAGAATCCTATCCTATCCTATCTATCCTATAGATAGTGGAATACTATACAAATCATTATCAGCGGACTTGGTTGGCAACCCTAGTACCGTGACATTAGCTTAGACAATATTATGGCATGCTTTAGCTTAGAGTGATAGCCGCGCACCAGCCTGACACGGGCGGGCACGGTCGCGTGACGGTCGTGCATACCGCGGT
This sequence comes from Erannis defoliaria, assembly GCA_905404285.2. Classification (NCBI taxonomy): domain Eukaryota; kingdom Metazoa; phylum Arthropoda; class Insecta; order Lepidoptera; family Geometridae; genus Erannis; species Erannis defoliaria. The sequence continues at coordinate 1,295,321 of FR990092.1, forward strand.
ACAGTCAGCCGCAGACACATTGGATCAATATTAAGAGATATTAAGAATATGACAATAAGGATAAAAAATATCCGTCAGAATGATCCAATCTGGCGAGTAAGCAAGATATTTGGAAGAAAATGGGAGAAAAATTTGCCTAACGGGGGGGTTTTAAAAAAAAAAAATTTTTTTAATGTTATATAGGTGTTTACGCATTTAGTTCCGTAAGGACATCATAGATGGCGTTGTACGCCCTTAACTCGCGGGGACGAGATTTGCCGGTACGGCGTAACCGCTCTGTGATGTATTTAAATAAAATTGTGGTCCTGCAGCCCGGGTGAGGTGCGCGGGCAGAAGACCAACCCCTTAATTTACAATAAGCTTGCATTTTACTGCCATCTCGTCTGATGATAAACGAAGATGCAGTCTATGATGGAGCACGCTTGCCTAGAAGAAACCGATTCACTCGCGACTTGAAGACACCCAGATTATAATTATCGGGAAACACCCACTCGGGCAGCGCTACCCACTGTTTAGCAGTTCGAATAAAGAAAGTGGAATCAAACCGTTTCTTACGAGTTTTTGGTATATCAACCATAAAACAGTTTTCAGAATCAGTATCAGTTAATCTGGGTATGTCCTTAAACTGCAACTAGAATCACCGGAGGACGGGCAGCAACGTCCTCTTGGTTAACGGTGGTGAGCATTCTGCGATCCCCAAGCCGCCTGCCAAACGTGGGGATTATGGCAACACCGAGGGGTGGGCCTTAAGGGCCTTAGTCCAGCAGTGGGTGTTTTAGGGCTGATGACGAAATCAGTTAAATTAGTAGATTAGAAATAAAAAATACGGGTGAATACAGGGTCATCTAGCCCCAAGCTATGTTAAGTTTAATTTTATTAAACTTAATACGGGATATTTGTTATAATATGTTGTTTTATGTTGTGAAATGAGCTCCCGGTATTTCGGCGCCATGTTCACGGGCAGTACGGGAATGTAATGAGCAACAGTGATAGTTTAAAACAGTGTATTGTTAAGTTTGTACTATTGTAACTGACAGAATGCTCGCTTCGCTACGCTCGTGCCGTAAATTCCACCTTCGCTAATAATCATTTCCGTTCTCCCCGCTTAAAGTAACCCACCAAAGTAACAATTATTAGTAAGCCACTGAGGTACAGACTGATTCAAACTTAATGGCGGCTGTGAAGTGCGCTGCAACCGAGACTTTGCGATTGTACGCACACCGCACTTAGGGTTGCCACCTTTTTTTAAGCAAATAGAGTATATTTAATTTTCTAGGCTTAAAAAAAAGTACAATCAATCCCTAAATTAAAAAATGCAGTACGGTCCGTTTCGTTACACGTAAAAAATAGAAGTCCATTTAAAATAATCTTCACAGGTTAAAAATAAAGTATTTTCACGTACTTTACTGCCCTTATAAAGTATAAAGTACGTTTGGCCAAAATAGAGTACAATACTTTCTTATAAAGTACGGGTGGCAACCCTAACCGCACTCGCCATTAAGTTTGAATCAGCCTGTACCATTGGGTAAGTTATATTTGCCCGGTCCTTAAGAGGTAATAAGTCAATGTTCTCACTATCTTTTGCATCGCAAGTTATGCGTCTAGAATGACATTTCCGCGGTGAAATGTAAATGAGCAATGAACTAGATCGTATCTCGTATTATTCTATGAACGAACCATCCGATGGATCCAGCGTACTCTAGAACATGCAATATTCAGATATAGTTTCCGTCCCCGTCGCTCTTAGATAAATCTAAATGAGAATGACAAGCGACGAAATATTATCGCAGGTTTTGGAAGGAATCGCTATGCAATGCGATTGTCCGTTTTTAGTATTCCTGTTATCGAATATATCGCTTTACCGATCACAGGATACTTAAACTGCTACTCGGTAGCATTCAAATAACAGTGAATCGATTCACAATGATATTATTATGTGTATCGGTCGTGCTCGCCAACCACTGTTATTTGACTAATACTGAATAACCTATTACTCTGTAGATTCGAATCACCTAATATGATACACGATCATATTAGGTTACTTTTTTATAACATGGAGCGACGAAATGAACGTGACGTTCACCTGGTGGTAAGCATCGCGTCTTCCCATAACAATACCAGTGCCAGAATTGTGAACTTGCGAACAGAACCGTGCGCTGCACTACACTACGCTCCTCACCCTGAAGTATTGATGTGAGACCTCTTCATGCCCAGTAATTTCTCTGGTAACATTATCCTTCAAACCGAAACAGTAAATAATAGCAATAATCGTTTATTTCAGGCAACAGGAGTTACTTAAAAAACACAGGCGCATATAATAGAGCTTTCTGACTATTGCTTGGCAATTGAATAACTACCAACGTGAACCTGTTACTGTTATTTTAGTCACACCTCTAGTACTCAATGATTCTGATTGTCAATTTCATGTAATAATATAACTGGCATTTGTCACGGTATTAGAAGATTATTTACGGTAGACGGAAGAAAACTATTTGCGGAATTCAAATCAGTTTGTATAAACATAAAGTTTTATAGTTTCCGCAGTGGTTACTTCCAGGTACGTTTTTCTTTTACGAAACTGGTTTTCAGCCGATCAGCGGATTTCATTTGTACATTTAATGACATTTTACCATTGAGGTATAATATGTATAGAGCTATAGAGTCACAAACGTGCAAAAAAAATTGGTCCACGCCAAAACTCGGCGCACGCTTTACAGTGCGCCGACTTTTTGTAAAACTTGAACTACGAAAAAAGACACAAGCGCTTACTTTGAACACTATAAAAGCGACATAACGTCTAAATTCGAACAATTGTGAACTATATAATGCACGTATAGGTATGTGCATTGTACAACGGCACTCGGACGTTTTTGTACTGTTTTCACATAGAGATTGTGACTCTTTAGATATTAGCTCAATGCATTTTACATAGTTTAAAAAAAATTTAAAACAGTAGTTTAGCTACCAACCTAAGGTTAAAATTCTGCCGCAATGTAGCTGCGGTGTGTTCCGGAAGTATCACTTGAGAACCAGCTTCTGCGAATATTCTATACAAAGTACTGCTGTGTTGTCTGTGGTACCGGTAACGTCTGGTACCTGTGTACCGGAACCGCTAAGCACCGAAACATACCCAGTACTTTTAGTACCGATTGTAAGTCCTGCCCCAAAAACATGATGTAATTATAGCCAACGTAACCTTGTACCGGTCTCTGGTCCTAGCGACGAAGTGTAGGGAGGCCCCCAAACGATGGACCGACGACATTGTTGCGGTCAAAGAAAGACGGTCAATGTAGGCGACACAAGACCTTTAGTTGTGGCGCTTTTTTTATCTATATTTTTATACGGTCAAGTGACGAGACGAGCTAGACTTTCACCTGGTGGGAAGCGACACGCCTGCCACTAACAGTAGCAATGCCAGAATTGTGAACTTGCGAATACAATCCTGCGCCGCACTGCACTGAGTCACCCTGATATATCAGATGTTAAATCTCTTCGTACCCAGTAATTTCTCTGGTAACATTGCCCTTCAAACTGGAACACAGTAATGCTTGCACACTAGCGCTTGGTGATTGAATAACTGGCAAAGGTGTGGTACTTCCCCAGGCGGACTCTGCAGTAGAGTTCTACCACTACAGAAACTTACAGCTTATATGTTCAGCAGAGAGACTACAGGCTGAAATGATGACGATCATGAACCGTGTACCGTCTACCGTAACTGTAACGTTTAGCACCGTCATAATGCTGCCCTGCACCGCCCCGGTAACGTGCTGGCTGTGGTGCGACTATGGGACTTCCCCCCCTCGTTGTACATGGACAGCCTAACACAGGCCTATTGTTTAGTTTTTATACGTCTAATTAGTAGTCTGTTTTTTTAAAGTATTTTACGCGATTACTCCGCCAATTAAGTACAAATTTTAATGATTTACTGTTTGGTAGATACTACTTCAGAGGTGGTCCCATATACATTTTATCGAAATCGGTTCAGTAGTTTGGTTTTTAAATTAATATTACTAGAAAATATGAAGATGTCATCCAGGTATTCGTAGTTGAAGTCGGTTGTATTTAAAAAAAAAAGCATATTGTATATGTATTGTATGTATTTTATTTGTGGATGAAAATCCGGCCAATAAATAATCTAAAACTACAATAAATAAAAATAGTAATATTAAAAATAAAATAATAATAATAATAATATTTTTAATTTGAAACTATAGTCGGAGTATCCGATTTAATTAAACGTGAGTATCCCGTATAAATAAAACAAAAATGTGTCAAAACCACGTCAGTTTTCATAACAAAATAAATAATTTCATTTCATTTTCACTTTTCATTATTTCATAATAAATTTAATTTCTATTATTTCCTGTTCAAACGTGCATTGTTCATGTGTCCAGTTGAAACAGTCCCCCAGCAGGTGTGACCCACTTCTGCGGATTAGAACGGCGGTATAACTTTTAATAATGGCGCTGTGACGGCCTCGTCACGCGGAAGGGCATGAGGCAGGGTTGCCACGCGCACATTTGTATCAGACTACAAAATAACACGCTTTAAAAAAAAAACACAATACAACCGACTTAAACTTCGAATACCTGGATGACATCTTCATATTTTCTAGTAAATTTGATTTAAAACCCAAACTACCAACTGTTTTCGATAAAATTTATATGGGACCACCTCTGAAGTATTACCTACCAAACAAAAAAATAATAACCAAAATCAGTTCATAATTGGCGAAGTAATCGCGTAAAAACATACAAAACAAAAAAAAACAGTCGAATTTAAAACCTCCTTTTTTGAAGTCGGTTTCTTCTAGGCAAGTGTGCTACATTGTAGTATTCATCGCTTAAAATCAGGCAAATTAGCGATAAAACAAAAGCCTATATAGTCAACAAAAAAAAAGTTATGATAGTGGGAAGTCCACTAGACTAGACTCATAATTGTGAGGTCATAGGTTCAAATACCACGCCCATACCGATGAGCTCTGTGGAGTTGTACTGATTCTCAAACACTGGCTTTTCGGTGAAGAAAAACATCGTGAGGATACCTGCATATGTTCGGTGAATAATATAAATAAACTAGAGGTCCCGCGCGACTTCGTCCGCGTGCGGAAGAAACGGACCCCTCCCAAAATTCTCCACTTTCAATCATTCCGAGCAAACTCTACCGACTCTACCTAGTAGTAGGTAGAGTAGGTAGAGTCGGTGCCCCCCTCCCAACTTCCCTTTGAATGAACTACCCAAATATCAATTTTCATCACTATAACTTCAAAAACAAAGAACTTTTCTTACAACTTTCCACCCCCCTTTCCCCCCTTAAATCATCCCAGTCAAGAAAACAGTATTTTTTATTTTAAATGAACTATCCAAACCCAAAAACAAATGACTTTGATACTAGCCCCCTCCCCTTGGGGGTCGAATTTCGAAAAATCCTTTCTTAGTACTCCGCATCGAGACGAATACACCCTCCAAATTTCAAGTCTGTACGACCAGCTGTTTGGGCTGTGCGTTGTCTGTCAGTCAGTCAGTCACTCAGGACAGAGCCTTTTATATATATAGACTAGAGGTCCCCCGCGACTTCGTCCGCGTGCGGAAGAAATTCGGACCGCTCCTAAAATTCTCCACTTTAAATCATTCCGAGCAAACTCTACAAACTCTACCGACTCTACCGACTTGACCGACTACCAACTAGCCATCAGCATAGTCTAAATGGCGATAAATCGCCTACGTTGACCATACTGATGGCAGACTTTAAAACCAAAATTTGTATCTGACAAAAATAAGGATTTTCCTGCAAAAGAAAGAGCTTCGAGACATTCCAAACAAGCAAAATTTGCAATAAAAATGTAGCGTGACGTTTGGGAAACGTAGCATAATAACTGCAGCCGTCAGTTGACAACCCTAGCCGATGTATTAACAAGGTTTATTTTTATTTTCGTTTCATATCTCTGGATACGAATAAATGTTCTATTTTTACTCGGTGCTATTTATGTGATGGCGTGAATTTGTAGCTTTTGGGTATCCACTTGGTGAAAATATCACTTTTAACGATGTTTCGTTTTTGAAACCCGTGACTACGTATTGTCTCTATTGAAGTCAAAGTAGTTTTTGGCCCTAGGGACGAAGAGTGATATGAATGTGTAATTTGGATATTGTTAGTAAAAGTTCTAATCACCAAAGAGATCGACCACGGACATTGTATGAACAAGTAACAGGCTATATAATAAAGGAAGGCACGCGAGAAAAAAAAAGCTAGTGAAAAAAACTCAAATACGAATTTTACTTTGTTTTATTTTGTCTTATTCACTTTCAATTTTGGGTTTTCCCCAGTTTCTTTTAAAATTATCCCTAAAATTCCCTAAACAAATTGTCTACGCCAAACATAACATTAGTTCATGTTATTTTACACTATCTATGAAATCAACTGTCAATCCAAAATTCCGTTCATTCCCAACCCCTCCTACCCGCCTCGCAAATTAACTTCACATTCGAACTCCGCAAAAGAAAGTCGCGTGTCGCTCCGCAATTTAAAATAAGCGACCGTCGTGATCCTGGTCGGCCAGAGGTACCTATTCGCCGCGCTTTTACCATCTGTCGCGTGTGATCACGACCCTCTCCACCACCACCTTGGATGAGGATATCAGGAGCAGCAGAACCAGCGCCACCTTTCCTGTAAGTCCCTCCAAGTTTTGGTCCATCCCGAGCCGAATCCTCGCAATCCATTCGCACACTTATATACAAAAACGCATATTTTTTTGATATTTTGTATATATACACGCATATATTCAAATTTCGCACCTTTTTATCGCATTTTTGTAACGTAAATTCGTTATAATTTTAAAACTGTTGACGCCATTGTCATTGGCTTGACCTTCACGCACGCAATAATAAGTGCATATTTCCAATAAATATCGCTTATTTTGCATTTTTATCGCATTATACGCATATATTCTCGCTATATTACGCATATTTTATTATTTCTTATACATATTTCGTTGGTGTAGACAATTTCGGTGGTTTTAAATAACGGTTACGAGTCGGTTATTTGAATTTAAACGTTACTTTTTGCTAATAATTACATTTCAAAATGCCGAAAAAGGCAGAGGCAGAGCCTCAAAACATTAAAATAACGCTATTAGAAGCAAAAAAGGAACGGGTTTTTGAAATTGTGCAGTCTTTGTATAATTTAAGTATGAAGATATCCGAACCAGTTTACAAAACGCAATTCGCGGCAAGAGTGCAATCTTTAGAAAACACTAGAACTGATTTTATTGACACTCTCGATAAGTTAACTATCGCTTATTTGGAAGATGATCCGATGCACAAACCGAATTACAGTGTTTTGAATACATTTGATGAGCTGTATTGTTACATTAAACACGCAGAGCAGGAGATTAAAGAACAAAAATCGAATAAATTACAGGCCGATCTCAACTATAATCGTAAATTACCGCTACTTGATCTCGTGTCATTCGATGGCACACCTAGTAAGTGGCCTGTTTTTTACGAAAACTTTAAATGTTTAATTCACACCAATCACAGTCTTACAGATTCGCAAAAGGCATTGTATTTAATAGGCAAACTATCGAAATCCGCATTAACCGTTTGCAGCGGTATTTTACCTACGGGAGAAAACTACCCTCTATTATGGGACGCACTCATAAAAAAGTACCAAGATACTAGGGTACAAGCTTCTTTGTACGTAGATCAAATGTTAAATTATAAGGCAAACCAAAATATAGATTCGTTTATCGAGCAGTTTGTGGCCGCACAAAAAGCGCTGCAACGTTTAAATGTGTCGGATTTGGCTGACTTTATAATAACACATTTGGCTCTTAGCAAGTTAAGCAAAGAAATAGTCACTTTGTTCGAACAAGCGCATAGGGACATAGATGTACCCACGTTCGAACAATTAACTAAATTTCTCAATGAACAAAGTAAAATTCAATCATTACGCAACAACTCGCTTTATAAAACGAATAATAATATTCAAGTAAAAGATAACGCAAGAAACAAAACGTCACGATCTTTTGTCATAAATGACGATTCTACTCCAAGCCAGTCGGGTGGTTCGAAAAAACAATATCGTTGTGTTGTGTGCAACTCGAATTATTTCCACCCGCTTTTTAAATGTTCGGAATTTATGAAACTAGATCCGTGTCGTAGAAATGAAATTGTCGCTAAGCATCGCTATTGCAAAAACTGTTTAGGTTTTCATGATATTAAATCATGTAAATCTCAGAACCGTTGTGTAATTGGCGGCTGTCAGGGATTGCATCATAGTTCCCTTCATATGAACATAGAACGCGACGGTAAACAGGTGAATCCTATAGGCAACCGAAGCGATGTAGTTTGCGCAGCGATCGCTACCGTCCGCACACCGCGCGTAGAAAGAAATTATGAGTCACCATACGCATACGCTATCGCCGATAAAGAGCAGACCGTATTGCTACCGACCGCCGTTGTTTACGTATATAAGCAAAACAATAGGCGTACGAACATGAGAATTTTATTAGATACAGGGTCAATGACACACATTATTTCAAAGGAATGTTGTGATCGGATCGGACTTCCAATCGAAGCCGATTCTTCATCAGTTCGCGGAATTGGCCATATAGAAAGCGCATGCTTAGGTTATACTAAATTTAAGATATACTCCCGTTTTAATAAAAACTGTTCTTATGAGATTCGAGCACGCGTGCTAAACACAATTACAGACAAATTACCGAACGCGGTAATAGACACCTCGCAAACAAATCACTTCGATAATTTATTTATGGCTGATGATCACTGGGAAACTCCTGGAAAAATCGATTGTCTGATAGGAAGCGCATTGTTTCCTGAGATTTTGGTAGGTGACAAAATCTCATCACCCGACACTAGTATCATAGCGATTGGTAGTTCTCTTGGTTACCTACTGATGGGTAAAGCGAATTATGTTTCGAACGCGACCTTGTGCAATATAACGCGTGCCTCCGATAAAGGCGCTGACAAAACATTCTTTTGTACGTCAGATAGTACGCTCGCAAAAATGACAGAACGATTTTGGGAAATTGAAAGTGTTCCTACTAAAACGCACATAAGCCCGGAAGACGAGGCTTGTGAACAACATTTTATATCGACTTATTCACGCGATACTTCTGGTAGGTTCGAAGTACAGCTGCCGTTTAAGCAGGTACCTTCAGAACTAGGCAATTCTTACATTACCGCGAAACGCCGATTGTTTACTTTAGAAAGAAAGCTTGACGCGTGTCCCAAGTTACGTGCGAATTATAACACGACAATACAAGAATATATTGATAAGGGATATTTATCTGAGGTTCAAGGTCTTAAACCTGATAGTGAAAGTTATTACATTCCACATAGGGCTGTCTATCGCCCTGATAAATCAAGCACTAAAACGCGAGTGGTTTTAGATGCAAGTTGTGCTACCACGAGCGGAAAATCCCTTAACGATTTATTGTATAAAGGCACTAACTTACAAAGCAATATTTTCGATTTGTTGATAAACTTACGTTTGTTTTCAACCGCCATAAGCGCAGATATTGAGAAGATGTACTTTCAAGTAAAACTGGTACCTGAACATCAGTCTTTTCAACGCATTTTATACCGATTCGATTCCGAATCGCAAATACGCATATTCGAATTTAATAGGATCGCATTTGGACTTTCTAGTTCTCCATACTTGGCGATGAGATGTGTACGTCAGCTCGCCGCTGATAACCGCGATCGCTTCTCACTCGCGGCATACGAAGCCGAGAACCAAATGTACATGGACGATTACGTTAACTCGATAGATGGTTCAGAAAAAGCTGAAGAAATATATCATGAAATGGTAGATATGTTCAAGGCCGGCGGATTTAATTTAGTCAAATGGATTTCCAACGACCCTGAACTCATGAGAAAAATACCTACTTCACGCAAGAATCCGCAACTTGTCAGCTTTGATGATGAGTCATCCTCGGCATCTCCTACAAAAATAATAGGTATGCAGTGGAACCCCGTTGATGACAAGTTCCAGTTTCAAATAAACGCTGATATCCCGGAGTGTTCAAAACGTACCATTTTATCCGTAACCGCCCGACTTTTTGATCCAATTGGAATGATTAGTCCAGTTTCCGCGTATTTAAAACTTTTAGTACAGGAATGCTGGGCGGCTGGTCTCGGATGGAATGATCCGGTAACACGTACGATACATGATAAATGGGTACAGTTTAAACAAGAATTACCTGACCTAGCGCATATCAAAATTCCGCGCCATGTAGGTATTAACTCTGAATCTCATGTAACTATCGTAGGATTTGGAGATGCGAGTGAAGCTTGTTACGGAGCAAACATTTACATCCGAGTCGGGACTGACGAGAGTTCCGACGGGACTGTCAATTTATTAGTCGCAAAATCGAAAGTAGCTCCATTAAAAAAGACTTCCCTCGCGCGCTTAGAACTTTGTGCTGCCGTGCTATTAGCGAATTTAATCGACGCAGTTCGTGAAATAATTAATAAACGCTGCACAATAGCTGGCATTTACGCATTTTCTGATTCGACGGTAACGCTTACGTGGATACATTCGCCTTCGTATAGATTCCACACGTTTGTCGCAAATCGCATCGCTGAAATAAACTCAAAATTACCCGCTTGTCACTGGTATAAAATAAAGGGCTCGGAAAATCCGGCAGATATAGTTTCTAGACCGGTAACGCCTCGCGCCCTTTTGAACTGCGACTTGTGGTTCCATGGTACGCAATGGCTATGTAACCCTATAGCGCAATGGCCTGTTACCCCTTTCCGAGTAAACGCAAACGAAAACATCGAAGAGTCTAAACCTCTAGCGCTGATAACGAACTCGCTTCCCACACAAGCGCAGGAGGTGATTCATCCAATCGCCTGTATAGCCGAGCGTGTCTCAAGGTATATGAAGCTATTACGTGTCGTTGTTTACGTTTTGCGTTTCTCAAAACGCTTAACTACTAAAGGGAACATTACGGTCGCGGACATAGATCACGCTGAAAAGTATGTCGTGCGATATGTACAAGCTTCACACTTTCACGCTGATATTGAAGCTATTAAAAACAACAAATTATGTAGCAAACGCATAATAAAATTAAGCCCGTTCGTAGACGACGAAGGTATATTGAGAGCTGGTGGTAGGTTAAACAATTCTGAGCTAAGTTATGGGCAAAAACATCCCATCTTGCTCCCCGCGAAAGAACGTATTGTGCAACTGATCATTGATCACTTTCATGTTACTAACCTACACACCGGGCCTGCATTGGTAATGGCATTGTTACGACATACATTTTGGATACTAGCTGCTAGAAATTTAGTTAGGCAGAGAGTACACGCATGCAACGTTTGTTTTAGACTTAAACCTAGGTACTCGAGCCCTAAAATGGGAGAACTACCCGCTTTTAGGGTTTCCGAAGCCAAACCGTACGTGCACACTTCTGTAGATTATACAGGTGCATTCCATATAACGCATATTCGCCGTCGTGGTGTCAAAAGCCAAAAAGCTTACGTCTGTTTATTTTACTGTCTCCGAACTGGAGCACTGCATGCGGAGCTCGTTTCTGACCTTTCGACAGAGTTGTTTTTGGCAGCTTTTAAACGCTTCATAAGCAGAAGAGGACCGGTGGCTATGATATATAGCGATTTTGGTACGAACTTCTGTGGCGCTCGTCCAAAACTGGACGAAATTTACAATTTTATACAGTCCACTAATTTCGAAAATTACATAAGTCAGCACTTGTTAGAGCAACGCGTCCAGTTTAAACATAGTCCGCCATTCGGACCGCATTTTAACGGAGCCGCCGAAGCAAGCGTGCGCTGCGTAAAAACTCATTTAGCAAAGGTGATCGGGTTACGTACGCTAACATATGAAGAATTTAACACTATACTTATCCAAGTAGAAGGCTTATTAAATAGTCGTCCACTGTGCGCTTTACATTCCGACGACCCTTCAGAAGTAGCTGCTCTGACCCCTAACCATTTTTTAAACGTAACTCCACTCAAGTTTTTACCTGCAGAAGACTTAACAAATATCCCAGATAACCGTTTATCCCGTTTTGAGCTTGTGAGCAAGCTCACGCATTTATTCTGGCAACGTTGGAGCCAGGAGTATCTCACATCGCTACAACAACGACATAAATGGCACAATACCTATAATCCTATACACGTAGGTACTCTCGTTATCATCAAAGATCAAAACGCTCATCCGTTATCTTGGCCGATTGGTAAAGTAGTAGAAGTATTTCCTGGAAAGGATTCTATTGTTCGCACATGTAAAGTTCGCATAGGAAAGCGAGACTACATTAGGCCTGTGGTTCGGTTAGCACCACTTCCTAACCAGTAGCTTAGGTTACTACGTTTAATAGAGTGTCATTAAAATTAAGTTTATTTTAGTAAAACAATACTCTGTTTCTTAACAACACTACCTACTTAGAATATACATTGATACTCTTATATATTTTAAAATATTGAATTGAATATCATATTTTTCTCTCGCTTTCGCATATTATTCCGCTAGAGGAAACCTCTAGGCCGGCGGATTGTCTACGCCAAACATAACATTAGTTCATGTTATTTTACACTATCTATGAAATCAACTGTCAATCCAAAATTCCGTTCATTCCCAACCCCTCCTACCCGCCTCGCAAATTAACTTCACATTCGAACTCCGCAAAAGAAAGTCGCGTGTCGCTCCGCAATTTAAAATAAGCGACCGTCGTGATCCTGGTCGGCCAGAGGTACCTATTCGCCGCGCTTTTACCATCTGTCGCGTGTGATCACGACCCTCTCCACCACCACCTTGGATGAGGATATCAGGAGCAGCAGAACCAGCGCCACCTTTCCTGTAAGTCCCTCCACAAATATTTAAATTCATTGGTTTAGGGAGAATGAAAGCCGAAGCTCTACATTTACAGTTTTTCGCTGCACTTAACATTGGATAGGTAATCACTACTCTCACTCAGACAAATCTATAACTATAAAAGGCTTTGTCCTGACTGACTGACTGACTGACTGACTGACTGACATATAGACAACGTACAGCCCAAACCGCTAAACGTAGAGACTTGAAATTTGGAGGGTATGTTTTTGGAGAGGTGTAAACGCCCACTAAGAAAGGATTTTTCGAAAATCAACCCCGAAGGGGGTTAAATGGGGTGTTAAAGTTTGTATGAAACTTTTTATTCTCTGGTTCGATTGATACAAAACTTGGTATACGTATTCTACTATAAAAATAAGAAGATACGGGTGTCACAGTTTTTTCAAAATCAGCTCCCGTTAGTATAAAAAAAAAACTAAGTTTTAGTGATAGTACGTTTGTTTCTCCTTAACTTTGTAACGGCTGTACATATTAAAATGAAATAATTTGGTATAGGGATGGGGATAGATGTGGGGATGGGGGTGGGGGTGGGGGTGGCGATGATACTGGGAACGGAGACGGGACGGAGATAGGCATGTTAATATTAAGATTACAATTGGTATCGGGATGGGGATGGGGTGGGGATGGGGTGGGGATGGGTGGGGATGGGGTGATGATGGGGTGGGGATTTGGTGGGGACAGGTGGGGATGGGATGTGGATGTGGATGAGGCTGGGAACGGGGTTGGGCGTGTCCATATTAAGATGACAGTTGAAATCGGGATGGGGGTGGGGATGGGATGGGGTTCGGGATGGGGATAAGGGAGGGAACGGGGATGTGGACGGGGATGGGCGTGTTTATATTAATCTTTAATCTATAACTATAAAAGGCTATGTCCTGACTGACTGACTGACTGACATATAGACAACGTACAGCCCAAACCGCTAAACGTAGAGACTTGAAATTTGGAGGGTATGTTTTTGGAGAGGTGTAAACGCCCACTAAGAAAGGATTTTTCGAAAATCAACCCCGAAGGGGGTTAAATGGGGTGTTAAAGTTTGTATGAAACTTTTTATTCTCTGGTTCGATTGATACAAAACTTGGTATACGTATTCTACTATAAAAATAAGAAGATACGGGTGTCACAGTTTTTTCAAAATCAGCTCCCGTTAGTATAAAAAAAAAACTAAGTTTTAGTGATAGTACGTTTGTTTCTCCTTAACTTTGTAACGGCTGTACATATTAAAATGAAATAATTTGGTATAGGGATGGGGATAGATGTGGGGATGGGGGTGGGGGTGGGGGTGGCGATGATACTGGGAACGGAGACGGGACGGAGATAGGCATGTTAATATTAAGATTACAATTGGTATCGGGATGGGGATGGGGTGGGGATGGGGTGGGGATGGGTGGGGATGGGGTGATGATGGGGTGGGGATTTGGTGGGGACAGGTGGGGATGGGATGTGGATGTGGATGAGGCTGGGAACGGGGTTGGGCGTGTCCATATTAAGATGACAGTTGAAATCGGGATGGGGGTGGGGATGGGATGGGGTTCGGGATGGGGATAAGGGAGGGAACGGGGATGTGGACGGGGATGGGCGTGTTTATATTAATCTTTAATCTATAACTATAAAAGGCTATGTCCTGACTGACTGACTGACTGACATATAGACAACGTACAGCCCAAACCGCTAAACGTAGAGACTTGAAATTTGGAGGGTATGTTTTTGGAGAGGTGTAAACGCCCACTAAGAAAGGATTTTTCGAAAATCAACCCCGAAGGGGGTTAAATGGGGTGTTAAAGTTTGTATGAAACTTTTTATTCTCTGGTTCGATTGATACAAAACTTGGTATACGTATTCTACTATAAAAATAAGAAGATACGGGTGTCACAGTTTTTTCAAAATCAGCTCCCGTTAGTATTAAAAAAAAACTAAGTTTTAGTGATAGTACGTTTGTTTCTCCTTAACTTTGTAACGGCTGTACATATTAAAATGAAATAATTTGGTATAGGGATGGGGATAGATGTGGGGATGGGGGTGGGGGTGGGGATGATACTGGGAACGGAGACGGGACGGAGATCGGCAAGTTAATATTAAGATTACAATTGGTATCGGGATGGGGATGGGGTGGGGATGGGGTGATGATGGGGTGGGGATTTGGTGGGGACAGGTGGGGATGGGATGCGGATGTGGATGAGGCTGGGAACGGGGATGGCCGTGTCCATATTAAGATGAAAGTTGAAATCGGGATGGGGGTGGGGATGGGATGAGGTTCGGGATGGGGATGAGAGAGGGAACGGGGATGTGGACGGGGATGGGCGTGTTCATATTAAAATGACATTTGGTATCGGGATGGGGATGGGGAAGGGGGCGCTTATAGGGATGAGGCTGGGAATGGGGACGGGGATGGGCGTATTTATTGGTCGGCTGAACAGATGGAGCTGCATTTTTGGATAGGTAGTTATAGCATAAGGTTCGGAAACGGACATAGGCTATTTTTTTGTAGGTCCACGCAGACGACTGTTTGACGGACATAATTATTATAGATACTGTACAGCCTAAGCTGCTAAATTAATTTTTAATATTAAATTAACTTACTTTTAAATGCCTAAACTAAATTTTGAGTGGTGTAAACTTACACTCAGCTCAAGCTGTGGTAGCTTCAGTGAGATCAAGCTCGACTCACATTCTTGGGGTCGCGGGTTCGAACCCGGGCGAGCCCGTTCCAATTAGTTCTTTGAAACTTACGCATGGATAATACCACTGGCTTTGCGGTGAAGGAAAACATCATGAGGAAACCTTCATATTTCAGGAGAAGAAATACGATAGTGTATCCAACCTGCACTGGGCCAGCGTAGTGAATATGGCCCAATCGGGGTAGGCCGATATACCATTAGTGTTAAGGGCTGATGCAGAGAAACGCACACTCAGCAACGATTTTGAAAAATTCGCAAGGGGTTCAATGTATCATTAAAATACCATTTTGCCGAAACCATTCATTTAAGGCTGTTAAGTTTTTTGACTTAAGAGATAAGATAAAATAAACATAAACATCACATCATTCTCAGGCAGAGACTTCTGTAGCTTAATTGGCAAAGCAGTTGGGACGGAAACCCATAGCGACTGCTCGTATGCAGGTTCGAGTCCTGCCGGAGGTCATAATTTTTCTTCCTGTTTAAGCTTTAAAAAAACATAGAAATACCATAAGTGTGGAATCACTTCATACAAAAATATTCAAAACATAAACATGTTTCAGAATTTTCAAACAATTTCAAAACTGGAAGGCCACGGGTCAGTTTTTCATTTGAAAAAAATGTTATATTTATATTAGCTAATCGAGTGTTTATGCGTAAGAAGATAAATATTTTAAACACATGTACTTGATCCGGTGCACGCACCAAGCACAGCGCTTTCGAAACGTCCATCCCGCGTCGGCTCAGATACGTTAAAACCCGAGTATGACGCGCTGTACCTCGAGCGCCCCCCACTCCAACCCACACCGAGTCTACCTAAGCGATCAGTGCAGCACTGTATTTTATCGAAGTTTCGTAATTCTTGCGATATTTTGGTAATCTTTTTACGTTCTTTGTTATCATACTTTTTCTGCTTAAGCTTATTTCATTTCATTGACTCTGTTGATACGGTATGCAATAATGATGATGCTGTAAACTATCCAGTTGAGTTTTTAAATTCATTAAGACCAGCGGGGCTACCATATCATAGGCTTATCCTGAAGAAAGGTACAACCGTCATGCTCCTTCGGAATTTAAGACCACCCAAATTGTGTAATGAAACCAGGTTACAAGTAAAAATGCTGCATCGTAATCTGGTTGAGGCCATCATTTTGACTGGGTGTGCCCATGGCGAAACAGTGTTTGTGCCGCGTATTCCCATGATTCCCAGTGACTTACCTTATGACTCCAAAAGGCTTCAATTTCCTCTAAAAGTTTGTTTTGCCATGACCATCAAAAAGGCTCAGGGTCAAACTTTAAAATACGCTGGTATTGATTTAAGACAGGACTGTTTTTCGCATGGTCAGTTCTATGTGGCTTGCTCGCGAGTTAGCTCCCCTGAAAGCCTGGCTATTTTAGCACCTTCCAACAAAAAATTCCAAAAACGTTGTCTACAAAGAAATATTGTAATCTTTCGGGTCAAAGGCCCCGGCAACTATAGCGTCATTAGCAGACATTTTTAGGGTTCCGTAGTACTACGAGGAATTCTTATAAGTTTGTCATGTCCATCTGTCTATCTGTTTAAAATTCAACAAGACGGCTTTGTTTTGAAGTAAGTATTGCAAACGCGACATGCCAAATTTGGTCATCCTCAAGAAAACTTAAAGACTTGCAAGCGTCTTGGAAAAATGCAATAATATACGTATTTTAGTGATTCAATTGAGTTGGGCCCCGATTTAACCGAATTCCAGTATTCAAAATTACTACGCGGGCAAAGCCGCGGGCAAAAGCTAGTAATAGAATATTTTTTCCCTATTGTTCTGCAGTGCAGAATGAAAAAAACCAACTGTTGGTATATAGTTGGTACTTAGGTCGCCTGTAACTACGGTCATAGCACAATTAATAGGTCAGTTAGAGACCAAAAAAACATAAACAAGAGGATTACCACATTAAGTTCGAATTTTCCCCAAAACTCCCTAAATCCCTGTCGAAATGAAAATGTCCCTAAACCCTACATAATATAGGTAATTTTTCCCTAAAAAAGGGAGAAATCCTTAAAAGTGGAAACACTGATTCAAAGCGCTTTGTGCGTACGTAGCGAATATCCACCATGTAAGGATGACGCTTTGGACGTGTGTGCCTCGCCGTCCGGTAATTAAAAAGGGGCAGGCGGAATTAAGTTCTGTTAAGTTCTTCTGTAGTGGTAGGACTCTACTGCCGAGTCCGCCTGGGGAAGTACCACACCTTTGCCAGTTATTCAACCGCCAAGCAGTAGTGTGCAAGCATTACTGTGTTCCGGTTTGAAGGGCAATGTTACCAGAGAAATTACTGGGTATGAAGAGGTTTAACATCTAATATCTCAGGGTGACGAGGGCAGTGCAGTGCCGCGCAGGATTGTGTTCGCAAGTTCACAATTCTGGCACTGCTACTGTTAGTGGCAGGCGTGACGCTTACCACCAGGCACTTGATAGAATTAAAAAAAAAAGAAAAAAAAGTTGTTTATTCTACTATTGTGTAGTCTCATACACAGAATACCCGGATACAAAGACGATTGCGGTCATTGGAATACTTCGCTTCGAAATAGAGATCACAGCTTCGTAATGCAATTCATTCGGTCTCTATTATCATCACCATTATATTTAATATGACACTAATATGCGAATAAATATCATTACCATGCGATTAAATATCGAATAAACGTCCACTCAGCAGCGGGTAACGGGGATTTATGGCAAACCTTCTGTTTGATAGACCACAGAAGTTATGGATAAACTTGGAATTTGTAAACAAATTTGAGCTTTAGTATATGTTTATGGAAAGAGATAAATTATATGTAAGTAAGTAAGTTCGTGTAGGCTGAGTGGCCAGCCCTAGAGTCAGAGTTAATGTGCCGCCCGAAGGCCTCCGACATGGCTGACGGTTGTTGTTATAGAAACTAGAACAAACAACCGGGACCAACAATTTAACGTGTCATCCGACCCACGGTAGCGCTCAGAAATAAATGCCACTCACGGTCATCCATCCGAAGACTGACCGGACCGTCCGTTGCTTAACATCGGTGATCGTTTAGAATCACCTACACAAGCTACGCCACGAGCGCTACTTAGTACTGTAATCTACTTTGATGGTCATTTTGTCATTAAAGTGATAACAGGTTTAATTTTTTTTTGTCAGTAGAAAAAACTATCAGCAGTCAGAAACTCAGAGTCACGCAAGGGGGAAATGGAGCTATGCTCGGAGTTACTTTGCGCGATAAAATCCGGAAAGAGGATATTCGGTAATGAACTAAAGTCACCGACAGCTCGCAAGGTCTGCAAGTTGAAGTGGCGCAGGGCAGGCCACATCGCTCGACGAACTAATAACCGATGGGGAAGAAAAGTTCTTGAGTGGCGATTGCGAAGCAGAAGACAGCGTAGGAAGGTCTCACACTATGTGGACCGACGATATTGTAAAAACTTTCGTTCAGCAGTGGACGTCTCCGGGTTCATGAAGATGAGAAAAAAATAGTAGCCTATCAATAGAAAAAAAATTATAGAGTCATGTTTACCTCGTTCCTCTTAAAAAGTGGCAGAAATTATGTAGACAGATAATCGCCTTAAGCATCCCCAACGGTACCTATATCACAGAATAAATAATAGTACTACGTACAGAAAGTTCACTCCGCAAAGGAATTGAAATAAATAAGGACTCTATCTCCTAGGCAATAAAGTAGCAATTCAACTCGCACAGCGCTGGATACCGCTCGCTATATTCCCTAGATATACCGCTCTCTTTCTATCACGTATGCTTAGTTACGAGCGACGTGGCTAGCGTGCGGGCGGCCACTGACCTCAGCCTTGCATTGTCCTCCCGGACGGAGCGCCGGCCGAACATACCTAAACTGCGGAGTGGCCCCCCCTGCCTATATGCTCGAACCCTAGCTAACGAACCATCTCATTCAAATTAAAAAAAAACATACACCTATGTAAGTAAAACAGATCTATGGGAGTTTTACAAATAAAAAGATGAGTTCGATTTTATTAATTACCACTATAAAGTGGTCCGCGGAACATGGTAAGGTGGCGCTAGTGGTCCGCACTAGAAAAAGATTGGGAAACCGTGCATCAATATTATTATTTTTAACTTATTTTATTTAGCAAATAAAATAAAAATAAAAATTTTTAATAATAAAAATAATAATTAAAATAATTCATAAATAATTAATTATATTTTTTTATTTTTTTAAATAATAATTTATTCGTAAAATATTCTCTTATAAGACAATAATAGTCCGGGATACTAAGCACTTTCTGATTTAAACATGCACTACTTACAGAATATGATGGGGTAAGACCCTACACTGAAAAAAAAACTTTGTCTTTTCTGTTTGTATATACGAATATGTGAAAGTACAGTAAAACAAACTCAAAACACTGTCCAAAGATACAAAATAAAATAAATAAGTACTGCGTGGTAATTTTTTACACAACGCTAGATGGCGTGATGGTGGCCCCAAACTAAGCAAAGCATGTACGCATGTATGCATGTGCGTGTATATTGTAGGTGACAAACCTTTGGTACAGTAGCCGCCAAACAAGTTGTCCAATTGTCGGCAGTGAAAGGTGCGCCTACGCAGGTACGTCGTGTACACCACTGAAGAGAGAAGAGGTAGGGCCTTCGCTTTTCTGTGGTGTACACTTCCGTGCAGTATATTTGGCAAGTTTAATGACAAGTTATTATTTTTTTATTTCTGCGCATCAACACATTTGACAACTTGCTTGGCGATAACTGTAGCAGGGTAAGTCTTGGTTTGCCACCTCTATCGTTATGTGCTTGAAGACGCCAGGCCAAGCTCCCAAGACCCCATATAGGGGTAATTTAGACCCAGAGCTCTTCTGGTAAGCGGCTTACGTAACCCATCTCCACTTTAAAGCGATTGTGAGAGCATTCTATTATTTATACAGGGTGTCGCGTAATGAGTGTATAACCTTATACTTAAAATGTGGTGATATCGTGCTGGTTCAGCAAATAACAAAATTAATTATATTAAAGTCACAATTTCGAATTAAAACAAATATATTTTTTTCTTATACAAAAATTGTACTTACGAGGCACGTCACATAAATGGCAATACTTTTAAATTCGATACCACATTTAACCGAGAATACTAACCAAAAACAGATCGAAAAAATCCTTGATTTGCAACCTTACTCGAAAAACTCGAAATGTCAAATAACTCCTAACCTTTCGACTTTTACGGAATACAATTTTAGATTTTCTTCACTTAAACCATACTAATTTAGTAATTACACTAAATAAGGTTTTTGAACATTCTGTAATGTTAAAAGTTTTAGAATATGAGCGAAAGATACTACTAGATTTCGCGACACAGGTACCTAGTGTGAAATCTAGGGTACTTACCCTACTTTTGTGTAAACAAATAAAAATTCAAATTCTCCCCTCTGATAATAGAAGGATAGCCACTCGTTACGCCACAGCCTGTATATGTACTATTTCCTTATTAAAATGTAAACGTTGGAACAATTACGTGAAAATTAACCCTGCCACCGGTTACGGGGTCAATCCGACCCCGGGCAGGATTCGAATATTGTTTACATAATTACCGGCCGACACTGGGTATTAAATTGTCAGCTTTAGGTGAATAATTAATCTATTGTGTACACTATGCGGCTATAATAGGGTTTATGTTGTAATGTCTCTCTGTTTGTTTTGTAGCAACTTTGTATTGGTAGGAATCTACTGCAGACTCCGCCTGGGGAAGTACCACACCTTTGCCAGTTATTAAACCGCCAAGCAGCAGTGTGCAAGCATTACTGTGTTTCGGTTTGAAGGGCAATGTTACCAGAGAAATTACTGGGTATAAAGAGATTTGACATCTAATATCTCTGTGTGACGAGCGCAGTGCAGTGCGGCGCAGGATTGTATTCGCTGGCACTGCTACTGTTATGGGCAATATGACGCTTACCACCAGATCAAATCAAATCAAATCAAATCATTTATTTGCAAGAATACGGTACAATAGAGATCTTAATTAAATATTTGCCGGAACACAGTATTCAGTCTGCAAGCAGACGTGCAAATGTTAAAATTCTAATTTATTGTATAGGTTAAATTGACTTAATGTAATCTTTATTGTTATATATTTGAAAAATCCATGAACTCCTTTA
The DNA here is from genome assembly GCA_905404285.2 of Erannis defoliaria. NCBI lineage: Eukaryota > Metazoa > Arthropoda > Insecta > Lepidoptera > Geometridae > Erannis > Erannis defoliaria. The sequence goes on from FR990092.1 coordinate 1,317,021, forward strand.
CACTATAGAAACAATTCTTAAGAAGCCAATCAGTTAACGTTTTTTTTTAAATTTGTTGCCGTTTAACAATTTCATATCAGTGGGTATTTTATTATAAATTGATATACACATATTATAAATAGACAATAGACAGCAAGCATTAATAATATTGATAAGCATTTCTCTTGTACAAATCTTTACGGGCTGGAGGTTGATAGAGCAAATTGGTGAACTTGATTCTTTTTTCGCGTGTAAAAACTTCTCTACGATTCATAAAATAATCTGGATGTTCTTTAGTGAAAATACAAATGTTTTTAATGTACATACAAGGTAGCGGAAGTATGCAGCATGCTTTGAAAAGAGGTCTGCAGGTATCCAAAAACCAAGCTTTATTAATAACCCTTACACAACGATTTTGTATTTTAAAAACTACAAAAGCCAGGCGAACGTTGCGCTCGTCTCGTCATTCGATAGTATAAAAAAGAAAAATTAAACCATTAAAAAACTATGCTATAACGTTGTTTGATACTTTAATAACTGTGAATGTACCTTTATGGTTAATAGTAACGTAGGTATTCCCCGCGGACGTTCATGTCAGTTTTAATAAATAAACATACTCTTGAATATTTAATTATGTTCCGGCAGTTAATATGGTTTGGGTAAACGCCGGACGAGGTCGTAACTTCATGAAACTAGACCTAGGTCACGCTTCGAGTGGGATATTAAACTCAATATAAAAAATAAAAAATAAAAACGGTGGACATTAATTTCACACAGCGCCATCTAGCCCCAAACTAAGCAAAGCTTGTAATATGGAAACTAGATAGCTGATATAATACAGTTACGTAAATGGCACTCTTACGTGCGTGGACTGTGCACGCACATTTACTGCCAAAATTGGCTACATTAGCCATATTCGAGCACACCAGCGAAGCTCCTTACTTGATTAGAGTCGCAGAAGTAGTCGCCGTAGCCGAAACCGGCATGGATGATTATTATTATGTACTTTTTGTTTTGTAAATACATACTTATAATACATAGTACATCCAGACACAGAACAAACATCTATGTTCGCCACATAAATGTTTGCCCTTGGTGGGGATCGAACCCACGCTCTATAGCTCTGAAGGCAGGCATGCTACCAACTGAGCTATAAGGTTGTCAAATGTCAATGTAGTCTTCATTAACTTTTTTTATTACGTATAAGGAGAGGGAAACCTGGATGGACCTGGGATGTCCTAAAACTGCATCTAGAACCACCGGAGGACGAGCAGCAGCGTCCTCTCGGTTAACGGTGGGGAGCATTCTGCGATCCCCAAGCCGCCTGCCAAGCGAGGGGATTATGACAACCCCTCCCTATTAAGGGGGAGGCTTTCGTCCAGCAGTATCATCGGCATGTAAACGACAGGTAATTGTCCTTACTGTATAACAAATACCGAAGAGCAATATCAAAGCTAAACTTAAATATAGACAAAGCAAAATAACTCGAAACTCGATCCTGCTATCGTATCGAGAATCCGACCCGTCAAAACAAACTCCTATTAAATAAATCTATACAACAATGGCTAATAGAGCCGAGCGGATATCTCGATACTTCGATTCTCGTTCGCAGGCGAATCGATTATTCAAATCTGCATAATCGTTCCACTCGATTACGCTAACTGACAGAAATAATGATGGAGAAACAACACCAATTTTCTTTCGGAAGTAGAGATCCGTGAATAACATTTGAAAAAAAAAACTGTTCGACGAAGAACACTAATTAAGTTGTTTGTGTCAGTGTTTGTATGTTGTATGTGTTATCTCTTACTTCCCATAATCTAAAATGTTTACATTTAGATTTTGTGTATTTTTTATATTTTTAGGGAGTTTTACTACCAGTTTTTTTTTAAGTATACGCTTTCTTCATTTCGTCTCTCCTATCAAGACTCTCATTAAATTATGATGCTATCACACTAACATTATAAATTCGAAAAATTTAATGTGTTTGTTACTTCTTCACGGTATAGAGTACTTTTTCCTGAAAAAATATACGGTTCCCTGAAGAAAGCGGATGAAATTGCGGAGCGCTATTGGTTATCTATACATATATATCTATGTATATAAAAGCGAAAATCAGTCGCTCAGTGACTAAACACGAAATCTCGAAAACTACTTGATCCCCGAAGCTGAAATTTGGCAGTTTGGCAGTTTATAGGTAGGAGACTTCAGCTAAGAATTTTAAGAATTCGGATTTTGCGACAGGGCTGAATTAAAGGGGTGAAATAGGGGATGAAACATTATGTGGAAGTTTTTTTAATTTATTTTTTTAAATATATTTATTTATGAAGTTCTTTGTGTTTGAAGTTATAGTGATTAAAAAATAATTTGGGTATTCCATTCAAAATAAAATATGATATTTTTAATATTTTTTGACAGGGATGATTTAAGGGCGAGAAACGGGGGATGAAACTTTATACGGAAAGTTCTTTGTTATTTAAGGTATAGTGATGAAAATTGGTATTTGAAGATATATGACACACTATGATAAAATAATTACGAAAGCGAAGTACAGGACACCCTGAGACTCGATGGAGTGACGATATCTGAAGGTCAGGCTATCGCACTAATATTATAAATGCGAAAATGTATTGGTGTGTGTGTATGTTTCATACCTCTTCGTGCCAAATTGGCTGAACAGATTTTAATGAAATTCAGAATGGAGATAGCTTATTGATAGCCTCCTTTTTTTTAAGTCAGTTTAAAATAGGTATTTACCCCGTGCGAAGCCGGGGCGGGTCAGCTAGTAAAATATAAAAATAATAAATAAAGTGTCGCAAAAAGCAAACATGAACTCTACGGAACCCTTTTATTATTCCATCGCGCCCTCGACGTTTTGTTGTCGGCTCATTACTTAAACCCAGATTGATATCTAAAGGAATCTCTTCCTTCCTTACGTTCAGTTTTTGTTGTTTTTTCGTCCATTTCACTTCATGGTGTCTTTCGCACACCGCATCTTGCATAATCCCGTCTACATGTATTAGTAATTCGTAAGTATTAAGTTGCAGAATGCAAATAAAGCGATGCCAAGAAGAAAAAGAAAAAAAAAAAAAAGTATTGAGTTTTTTTTTTTTAATTTATTTATTCTAATTTTAATTGTATGGTATTGTTCTTTTAATTTAATTGTATGTAATATGGATTCTGATGGTCTGAAATAAATGATTAATAATTAATTAATAATATAATTATGAAAAACTTGCACTATGGGGCCAATCCTGAAATCGTGACTGTTCCATACATTTTGTCCAAGGTCAATTAACTTTTTGTATGGAACAGCTGATTTTTGTTTCGCGATATAAGGGTTGGCCCCATAGTGAAAGTTGTTCAGAGTGATGAGTACAAAGTACACCCTTCCGTATTGTTGAACCTTTTTCTTATATATTGTATACTTACTATTCATAAATGTTGGAGAAGCTTGGGAGTAGTTAATCCTTCTTTTGTCTTATTTCATTATCTGATTGCGTTTCACCGTATCACGAATGATGTTAAGAGAAAATGCATTCTACGATGGAGCACTCTTGGCAAGAATAAACCGATTCACTCGCGACTTGAAGACACCCAGATTGTGTCTATCCCAGTCCGGAAGCGCATTCCACTCGCACAATGGAAGTCGTTTATACTAATAAATTTGAAAAAAAAGGATTAACTATTCCTCTACATTTACGTCCAAATGGGGGTCTGATAGCTTTATAGTCACGTTTAGATGTGAGAAGTCGACTTGTCTGTCGAGTCTATATGGTGTGCGACGGGCTTAATACCGACCGTTTTTTCTTTAAGCTGGTGTTAATTTGCGGGGGTGATGGCCAGATAAAGTAATGTAACAATTAAAAGGCATGTCTGTGGGCTTGTCCAATTAAGCAAATCCCTTGGAGTTGTTTGAATGAAAAATTGATTAAAACTATTTATGTTTTGCAGTAACATCTTTTGATTGTGAAACTTATATATATTTCTTTTAACCTAACCTTTGCTATCACTATCATACTTCCTTTACTAGATTTTTATTGTATTCTCTAGGGTTTTTTTTTTATTATGTTACATTAATTGTTTTTAGACGAAGCTCCTATACAGCAGACGTAGTAAGTAACTAGTTACTACGAGTATGTACTAGATTTTATTTGTATTAATTACCTTCATATTGTCGTTTACTGAAGGAGATAAAACATTATGTTATTATCCACAAAATAGGTCGTTATTAAGTTGTTATTCCTTTTGATATTTTGGTTACGTTTCCATATAGAAGCATCAGTCAAATTGTTGTCTTTATGATAGTAAATATTATTCTATTCTATACTATCACGCAGCTGGGAAATTGGTCATTCATCCATTCATATTATCACTTTCAAATAAAGCAATAACATATCATATTTGATTAGACTGTCTGGAATGCGTCGATATAGATATTACATATTATATAGGCACTAGGAAGAAGAAAAAATATATGTAATATATAACAAGTAACTTTTAAAAAAACGACTTCAAGTTAATACGGCAGCACCTCGAGAGTATAGCCTTTCAAATAAAAATATAATTTTAATAATCGGTCACCAATTCACGGAGAAAACGATGAAAATTCATTTAAAAAAACACATACAGTCGAACATAGAACATCCTCCTTTTAAAAACTCGGTTAAAAATACCAACAGATAGAACTCCGGTAACGATAGGTACACTTTTGTGTCAGAAGATTTTATTTTCGATAACGCTTTTGATCAACTCTTTGAAGCCTCTTCAACAGAGATTAATCGTACACAAGATATTAAATGTCGCATCAAAGCACTTTGCTGGCCATCACATTTGAAAACTGATAACGGTAACAAAAACAATGAATGAATTGGAGAACCAAAAACATCAATTACTTCCAAAAACCTTTCTAGCAATAAGAAGCTTTTTTAAAAAAATACAACCGACCTCAACTTCGACTACATGGATGACATCTTCATATTTTCTAGTAATTTTGATTTTAAAACCAAACTACCTAATAAAATATACAAATAAACAATCAAATATATAATAATCAAAATCGGTTCAGCCGTTTGGTAGCTACGATGCCACAGACAGATATACACGTCAAACTTATAACACTTCGCTTTTTGGCCGGGGGTTAGAAACATAACCATCCGCCCCGCTTTGAAAGGGGACGTCTCCACTTTTCTCACAATAAACGTTAAAACAAGCCAAGATAAAACGGTTTCAAAATGGAAATTTCAGCCTCATCTCGGAAAAATCTTAAAGTAGAAGAAAAGAAACGGAGACGTACCCTAGGGGTGGCAATCACAAAGAAAAGAAGATATCAAAGCAAAGCTACGCGGTACACATGGCGTTGATGCGGTGTATTTTTCATACACAGACGTGGTTAGAGTGATAGCGGAAATAGACGTTTTTTTAAATTATTTTTATTCAGTTCCTTCATTGATTTGATTTTGATGATCTATACAAGAACTTTAAAAAAAACGACTTGCATTTCAATTACTTGGATGACATCTTTTTTTCCAGTTATTTTGATTTAAAAACCAAACTACTGAACGCATTTCGATAAAATGTATATGGGGCCATCTCTGAAGTTATGACCTACCAAACAAAAAACAAACATCAAAATCAATTCCTAATTGGCGGAGTAATCGCGAACAACATACAAAAAAACAGTCGAAATAAGAACTTCCCTTTTTGAGGTCGGTTGAAAATTATCATAGTATTTTTTTTTGTATTAATATTATATGAATTAAAATAATAAAATACTCAATGGAGTAAATTAGGATAAAATACACGATGCCTTTAACATCGGCGATTTTGCAACTGATCGGTGCTGTAATCTTACTGTATCTAGATATCCTCGATTTGCGATTCTATCGATGTTGTGTCGGGGTGCGGAGAGAAGAAACGCGGGGTCGTGTGGATTGAGTAGCGAAAGAGCGACGCCCTGCATCGAGCGACCAACAAGCAATTAAAGCGAATCATAAATAACCTCATTTAAACGTCCACACACGACACTGGTTTTCGCGACTCTAGAATAACATAGAGCACACATAACTAGTTAGCCTAATACTGAAAGAGTTGTGTACAGAATATTACAGTTGTGTATTAAGAATAATGTCACTTCGGGCATGAAGACACATGATTTGACATGTAACATCTCAGGGTGACAAGCGCAGTACAGTGCTGCGCAGGATTTTGTTCGTAAGTTCACAATTTGGACACAGCTACTGTTATGGGCAGGCGAAAGTCGCGCTCGTGTCGCCCCGGCTGAGAATTGAACCCGGTGTTCACCGCTGTCCCTGGGATCTCTTGGACAGACAACATTATAGTTTTAGCTGGAAATTTATGCTCAACACCGCTGTCTCGGTGACCGCGCCCTTACCATTTACCGCCTCGTCAAAGGAGGCCAGTCGGCTGCTAAGATTGAGCCTCCTAGCAACCATCCCTTCGGCGATGAATGCAAATGAAAGTTGGCACCAATGTTGGACAAACTGTTTCGTAAGCCGGATGCTTTTAGGTTTAGGCTTTTTAGACTATTTTATATGGTTTTATTGTTACATAATTATAATGACTGCCAGACTTTTGATGACTGAAATTTTGACTGCCAAATAGCTCAGTTGGTAAGTTGCCTTCAGTTATGTAGGGCGTGGGTTCGATACCCACTAAAAAAATACATTTTGTGCGACTAACATAATGTGTTTTTTTCTTTGTTGGGTGTTTTATATGTTTTATTATAAGTATGTATTTACCAAAAAAAGTTAATATATAAGTATTCCATCAGCTATCTCGTTCATAGGAACGTACAAGTACACGTAGTACAAGCTTTGCTTAGTTTGGGGCTAGATGGCGCTGTATGAAATGTCCGCCATTTTGCTTTTAATGAGCCGATCTCGTGATTGTAAGGGATAACAGTTGCCCATGACCATAGCAGCTGTACCTACCAAGAACTTAAAGCAACAAAACGTCTAGGATATCGCCGCTTTAGCGGTCATTACTTCGAGTTATTCGATGGTAAAACTCAGCAGCCCTGTAATATCTATGATGTAATAAAACAAGTTTTAATATTGTAGTACAGAGTCCTGACAAACTGGACCATTTATAAATTAGGTCTCCAGAGGGTCGCTAGGCATTTTAAATTCTAGATACTGATTGTTTATTTAAGAACAACGTGGTTTTAAAGCTTCAACAGGGTTGCTTACTCAGGCTCAGTGGCGGATTTACCAGCAGGCTGAGTAGGCTGGAGCCTAGGGCGGCATATTTTAGGGCGGCAAATTTGGGGCCAACATGTACACTAAAAGAACTATTTCTTTGGCTGCGAATCGTTGGGTTGTATAAATAATCTACGAACTGACACATCGATCCCCGAGTTCACAATCATGCCAATTACGGGAAAAAGATGGTATACAAGTATGACAATAGTGTACAAATCATAAATTATAATTTCATTGATAAAAAATATAATTGAGTACTAACTACTAAGTATCGATAGAGGTTGGTAATTACCTACGTACGGCAAATTTTTTATTACCTACTGGCGGCAAATGTGTATATCCGCCACTGCTCAGGCTACACTTCAATGCGATACTGTGGTCTGAACAAGATTAGACCATCCAACCTTGACTTCATGGCTCCAATGTTGGACAAACAAGAACCAACGTCACAAACGCTGTCTTGGATGCTTACGATAGTGCAGCAACCAAGCATCTTATGCAACTGGCAAATAAACCAACGGAACATTTTTGTATGAACATTGTGTGGCTTATGACTAAGTTTAATACAGGAAACGTGCTTCGGCAAAACATATTTACATTGTAATTTTGAGCTTAGAGTCTTTTAGTTTCAGAGTCTATGTGCACAATTATATTTTATTGGATAAATATTTGATGTAGTGTGGAGAAAGCTACTCAGATTTTAGAGAACTTTGGTGTAAATATATTTAAATTGGCAATATGAATGTTTGTAAGAGCTTAAAATAGTTTCCTTGTGTTATCATCAAGACTGATTTATGAAATTATCACGTAAGGTACGTACTTGTGAGCTAGGTCATGATCTCCTCTACTCTTTAAGCCGTCTATTAAAATCTGGTGTAATGAAATATCATTGTATCTTTAACCATGTTTGTTAAATTACACGTTTTTATAACTTATTTGGATTAGGATGTCCGCCATAACAATGTAAATTCTGTAAAAAAAAAACATCCAATTACAGGTTAAACTATATATGTACTGGACATGGCTCAATTGCTCATCAAGGGCAATAGGTCCATTAGTAGACGAAAAAAAATATCTGATTAAGTATGCTGTAGTTAAAAAAATTCAACGTATTACATTTCAAAAGATACAACTGACAACAGTCGCTCATATGCAACAAAAAAAGGAAATAAAAAACAAGAATAATATCATTCCGGTACATTGAAAAACAAATTCTCAGCAAACAGAGACTGTAAGCATTTTTACGGCCATTAAAAATAACACATTTTATCCTCAGCTGTCCAAATGAAGTACTAAACCCTGACACGAGGCCGTGACGTCATAAACCGCCGAAATAAAAGCACCATTCAAAACGTTTAAATTAAATTTTAAATTTCGCACAAAAGAGGGTACTTGTAAATGGCTAATTCGTGAACGCATCCATAATGGACGGTTGACGGTCAGGGTTGCCAGTATTGCTTTATTATTTCATTAGGTATTTGATCAACTCGAAAAAGTGACATCGCTTTTGCTGTAAGGTCACTAGACAGAAATGATTCTATGTCTATAAATTGTGGTGTAAAAAATGTAGAGCCTTCTATTTATCTATTTAGGGTTGTGAACCGCATTTGCCTAATTTATTTTTAAAAATATACCTTTAGTAAGTAATCGTTTTTTTTTCTCACGTGTAATTTCGAGTTTGGCTTCTACTAGCCTGTTGTTATGCTACACCGACTAAATGGAGAAAATAAAGTAGGCAATCTGAGAAAAGACCTATGCCCTCTGACCTAAAAAGGTCTAGATTATATCTCTCAGGAAATGAGAAAACCGGTAGCTTATGCCATTCCTTGGCCATAAGAATTAAAAAATAAACGTAGAGTTAAAACGTTGGCTACGTATTCTAAAATCAAACAATAAATGCAGTGGTAGTCCGACTACCTACGACTTTAAACAGACGAATGGAGGATTTGTACCCGTAGTTGGAAAACTCACACCAGGCACTCAGGCGACAGCCCTATTTGAAAGGTGCGTTCCGAATTCAAATGTTTTTTAAAGGTATAAACGGAGAAACGTGCGCTGCGCGCGATCGTCGGAGAACGTGGCGGTAGTTCGAGAGCTAATTTATTTGTTACCCTTTGTCTACCCAGTCTGGGGAAAGTAATAGTTTTGGTATTCAATTACAAGTTTCACGTTGTGTAACAATCGGCTTATTTTCATACTTCTTTACGAACCCGAAAAAAGAGTTAGGTCCTTTAATAGATCTGTACTTTTAATGCTATTGTGCTCATTTCTTTGATAATTCTAAACCTTGCTTCTTTATTCATGATGTAGAAAAAGCTATCTAAAAAAAACACTGGTTGAATAGCTTTTTAATGAGCAATCAATAAAAAATATAAACTGCAGAGTCGACTTTATCTTTATAACGTCTGTTTATCGGTAAGTGACTGACTCCATAGGGCTAAATGATTCCCACATTTTGCCGTGGGCGGCTCGCCTTAATCTGGCGTTCTAGATCTAAGGACCTAAGTTCCCAGAGTGGAAGTGTTAAAGCAAATAACGCCTCGAGCAGCGTTTAGTGAAACTACAGCAAATCTCTTGACACCCTAAGCTATTATTCAATCTAATAAATCTTAGCGATCTAATATTCTATGAAAGTATATTGAAATAGTAGATTACTTACCTAGGGAGCAAAGTAAAGAAGCCTCAGATCTCATGTTTGTCACCCTCGGTTTCGCCTCGGGAGACAATATACATGAGATCTATGACATTCTTTACTTGCTCCGGTGGTGTGTATACGATTTTACGTGCCGTAGCGGGGAGGAACGAAATGAACCACTGTTCATTTCGTTCCGCGTAGCGGGGCTAAAGTAGCTACTTTAGCCCCGCAGGAACGTAAATATTATTTTATTCGAATTAGTTTTTTATTTTACCACTGAAACTTGAATTGTTTCTTTATTTTTAATCACAAATGGAATACTCGTTGAGCGAAAGGAGAGATTTGAATTATTCGACTTCCAGGCTCGCGGCTTCGAATCGGCTCGACAGCTGTCGACTTACCCCGTATTAAGTGAAAATGTTTACAAAAAAAAGTTTTGCCATTAATGATGGTGACCATGGATCAGCACGGGGTAGACCCTGCATGATATTTATTACGGTGGGTGTAACCATACTTAAGTTTTAGTTTACGCTTCGAAGTATTTTTTTTAAATTTATTAAAAAAGTCTCAATACAAAACAACCAGTTAGTCATACTAGTATGTTTTAAGGAATGGAGGATTCCGTTCCACTGTCACCTCCCCTGATTTTAAGCGAAGATGCAGTCTCCGATGGAGAACGCCTAACTTGAAAAAAACTGATTCACGCGCGACTTCAAGAGTGAACACACTATGTTGTCAAGTACAGATCAATTTTCGGTGTCGAAAAGAGTATAAATATATTTTCTGTTTGTACGTTCAAGTGACGAGAAGAGCAAGACTTTCACCTGGTGGTAAGCGTCACGCCTGCCACTACCAGCAGCAGAAGCCAGAATTGTGAACTTGCGAATACAATCCTGCGCCGCACTGCACTGCGCTCGTCACCCTTAGATAAAATCTCTGCATACCCAGTAATTTATCTGGTAACATTGCCCTTTACTTACTTACTGCTTTTTACTTACTGCTTGGTGCTTGAATAACTGGCAAAGGTGTGGTACTTCTCCAGGCGGACTCTGCAGTAGAGTCCTACCACTACAAACTTCTATTTCTATACAAAATCTATTACGTACTTCAAAACAAACCCCTGAATCTCTTGGATAAGAACACTATCTATATGTCACCTTTAGTGACAAGTAAGTAAATCAAAATGGGTTCCTCCGTAGACAAAGGCAGATATATACACTGATACTCATTAAACGTATACTACACCCTTCTCTTTGCGTCGGGGCGGGGGTTAAAAAAATTCAACGCTCGTATCCATAAAACAAACATCAACTACCTTTCCCCATGGCTTTTCCCGGCATTTCATATTCCTTTGCATCAGTAACAAAGCCCGGGAGTACATTATTATGACGCGGAAAGTTCTCATTTCATACGTGACTCTGAAAGCCATCGGGACTTCCTCTACTGTCTATGAAAAGCTTTGCTGTTGCAAAAATAATACTAACAAAAGTAAAATGCGGAAACGCTATGTCGTGTTTACACTATAGCAGCAGTTTATAGACCACGCGCGAGTTCTAGCATTCAGGACGGGCAAATGAAACATTCTTATGACACCGTAAGTCCGTAGCAGCGTGGTGTGTTTAAGTGAATTTCTCTCCAGTGTGAGCTCAGTCGCACGCAGACTTCGTTGGTGAACGGTCGTTGTATTTAAGAGCGATTGTGCTTTAGCGTACAATTTGACAGCAATAATTTTGCAATCCCTATTCTTTTTAAAAGTGATTGGTAGTTTGGCGTAGAGGCACGTGGTTTGTGGTGATAAGGTTAGAAAATAGTCGATACAACTTTTTTATTTATTAGCCTGTTAATAGCCATTGCTAGACATAGACATCCCGAAGGACAATTGGGCCATATTCAATATAACTTCAAAATAAACATCAGCCAGAAGACGTCCACTGCACGAAGGCCTCCCCTTTTATAGGGAGGGGTTGCCATAATCCCCACGCTTGACAGGCGATTTCGGGATCGCCGAATTCTCAGCACCGTTAACCGAGAGGACGCTGCAGCTCGTCCTCCGGAGGTTCTGGATGTAGTTTTAAGACTTAACTCGGTCCATCAATATAACTTAATCGTCACCCACAGCCTTCATTTTCCCACTGCTGGATACAGGCATCCCTCGTACTTAAATATACTGTTTACAATTATCACGGTTGTTTCCCATAAAACTATATCTCTCTTACTATACCATTTCTCTAACTCATCGAATAACAAAACGAGAACATCAAGTTTAACGACTTCCCCGCTGCCGTTGGCAAAGTCCAAACATTTCGACCGTACAGCATCAAGCAATTAATCTAAGTTAACAAAGCAAATAGCACCGCACAGCGCGCCACTCGTGCATCTAACGAAATGTTATAAGAACAGAACGACAACTTGGAAATCTACGTCAATAATATATGTAAGAAACTCATGATCTCAACGTATCTGACTTAATATTTATACTTAGTTATATTATAGCTCTGACTACAATTTCGATTACATTTTAAAAGAATATAAAAAGAGCGCGACGTTGGATTTGAAGCAGGGCGTGGCCCACGTGGCCTATTCACGCTTCAAACTTCGAAAAAATGTGTCAAAACCACATCTTCATAGCCAAATTCGTGTAATTGTTTTTGCGTGATCTATTTTTAGCGTTTTCAAGTTGTCTCTCTGTTCGACACTCCATCGTTAGCGTCTGATCCCGGCAAGTCATCGCACGGCAATCATGTCAGGATAACGACGCGAGGGCACGGATCCTACACCAGCCGGTAAATTCCCTTCTAAATCTATTTCCAAACATTTAGCCAAGGGCTCTGTAAGTAAACTAATAAGTATTACTCAGCAAAACTGATTTATTTTTTACAAAGGAACTTAAGATCCTTCCTGGCTGCCCTTCGGAGGAAATTCTCAAATAGAACCTAGTGAACCGTTTCAAAATCCGTTACGTATTTTAGTTACTAAGTGCACAAACAGACACACGCGCAATGCGACCTCATTTTATAATATTCAGTGATTAGTGAAGATACATCTTATAACCGACATCTTGGCGGGAAACCAGACTCATGGCTTATACCAGATGACAGTGACAATTAATCAATGACTAATTGACAGTAACAATCTATGATACTGACAGCCACAACTATATTTATTATCTTCTTAATTTTTGGCTACGCACAACGTGCATTCTGCCAACGTCAAATGTACAGGGTTATAAGCTTCGGGCGTACCAAGCCGAAAAGCGGTCATTATACAGATCATGAACAACTTTTACTATGGGGCCAACACTGAAATCTTGAAAAAGAAATCAGCTGTTCCATACATTTTGTCAACACCCTCCCTATTAAGGGGAGGCCTTCGTCCTGCATTGGACGTCTTCTGGCTGATAATGTGATATGATGATGATACATTTTGTCCAGAGTCAATGACCTTTTTATCAAGTTTTTGTTTAACATCTCATCAAACAAGTATTGCAAACCCTTCTAAATGCAAGTCACAATTATTGCATTTTGAACTAATTGTTTTGAGCGAACAGTCGTCGTCAGCCATAAAAGCCAGCTTGGTTGCAGTTTAAGGATATACCCAGATCCAGCGAGCGAACAGTGACCTCCTGATTTATATGTATTCCTCATACCCGATATTTTTTTACTAAGTTGAACTGCTTGCGTCCAAAATTGTATAAAGATCGGATTAACGGTACTCAAGTTAATAGTCTAACAAAAAACCTCTTCTGCAGGTAAACTTCGTTCGTAAAAAGACCTTCGCTTCGTTCAATCATTTACTAACCTCTAACAAAAACAAGTTCAAACCTTCACTCATTCCTTCATTCATTCGTCACGAGGTGAATGGAATATTTTTCACTTCCTTTTAAAGTGAAAAATACGCTTTAGACCTTCAAACAATTCTATTCAAGCCCTTTTTAAAGAACTTCCACTCGACATTGCCACACCACCTCTATTTAAACGAGGCTACACTTTTTAGCAGTATCTGATCTTGCGCAAAAAGTTAAAACTTAGTAAAGCCAGCCCTGATGTTAAAGTAAATATTTCGGCCAAAGGCACTTGAAATTGATTACCGGTTTCCAAGATATTACAAGTAAGGTGAAGATGATTTCTGTGCAATATTTACCTGTTTTAGGCTACACGTTCTTTATATCCCTAATTAGTCTGACATTATCGCTATTATTAGCGTCCTTCACATCAAGGCTAATAATGATGGTACCTCCCGAGGTGTTCTAAATAAGATTAATAAACAGACTGACAGAAATTATTAATATAAAATTCACACCACCGGCTTTTTGGTATAGGAAAACACCGGAGAAACCCTGTATTCATGTCTGGAGAATAATTAAATGGCGTATGTGAATCCGCCAACCCACACCAAGCAAGCGTGGTGAAATTCACCCATGAGCCCTTCGGGGTTAAGTGTAAGCCATGCAGTGAGTAATGACTGACGCAGTTTCAAGTGTACTACCCACCTTATGTGAAAACGCACACTAAGAAGGATCGTTTACACATCTGTCTAGAAGCGACCCAAATCAACTCGCACAAAAACTGGAGGGAGTAACAGTACTGTCTTCATTCCTACACCGATTTCCGAGGCCGCCATTCAAAGGGGGGCAATAAAAAGTGACCCGCTTGGGCGCGACCCCAGATGGGTTAATAATTCAAATGTATGGACTCACCGTGAGCCATTCAACAAGTTCCCTACCTCGGGGCTGCGTAAACAAAACGGAGCGTACACTTTTTATAAGGACACGTACAATTCCGCGTTTGTTTTCCGTACGAGAGTTTGTGTTAGGGGTTATTTTGAGAGGAAGAAAATATACAAGTAAATTCGTATAAGCTGATTGAATAGATACATTTACAAGTCTCTTATCTAGATGATCTCTTAGTAGCTTCAAACGTAATCATATCACGGTTTTATATGAAATAATAATATTTATATATTTAAATGTAACTCTTCTCATGTTTGTTATCTTTTCACAATTTAACGGCTTGGCCAATCTCGACTAAATTTACAATAGAGATAGCTGGTACTCTGGGGTAGGACATAGGCTATATTTTGGTATCGTCATTATCACACACACCGCGGGCATATAATTACCTCGAGCTAGAATTAGATATTCTGCTGTCAGTGCTGTCACGCATTAGACACTAGTTGTGTCCGCCGTATCACAGCTATTCCACGGGAACTGAATATTTTCAGAGATAATAGTATCCTATGAAGCCAGAGTATAAGCTATCTCCATTATTTTCATTCGAATTCCCTGAGCCGTTATAGCTTGAAGTAAGGAACATCCACACACAATGCAATCACAAAATCTCGCATTTTAAATATTAGTTTAATTCTCTCCGTCAAGCAAAAGTGTAAACATTACTGCATTACAGTTTTTAGTGAAGGGTGCTTTAGCTAGCGAAATTAAAGAGCTAATAAAATCACCATCGAAAGAAAAGCAAAGTAAGTAATAAGCGCCTATGCAGTGGCACCCTCACAGAAAAGCGATAGCCCTACTTCTTAGGTAGAACGGCTGTCAAAACAATGTTGTAAAGCAATTGTATGGAAAACCGCTGTCGCCAGTTTCACACATAATAGTATAGAAACTTCGAAAAAATGCCAATCATTGGTCGCGCATTTGAAGTAAAACGCTGGAAATGCCATTTTGTAACAGATTAAAATTGATCTAATTACGATGCAATGTGTTTTGGTTTCCTACGCGTCTATTTAAATTGTCTTTTTGTGTATTATCAGTTTAAAAACATGTTTATTGGTAGAATTTGTCATTAAGCGCATATGCACTTAATGCCGGCTAGCGCGGCCCGGCACATTTCCGTTCTATTCACTTCTCTCTTCAGAAGGGTACCCTAGACTGAAGAAGACTGTCGGGTAGAAAGATGCAACCAAAACTCGAATCGATACAGAACTTCCGCAGATTTCAAGGTAAGTTCAACAACTAAGTAAGGGGCTTGAGTAAGGCGGCATTCTGCAGTTCAAAAGCGCACGGTCGGCTACACCGTAACTACTGTGAGCCTCAGTTAGAAGTTACAACTAAAGTCGGCAACTATTTTAACTTGCGACTGTTGGCAACTAGTTGGCATGCGTCGATCCGCCGAGTCTGCATCTTTCCTTCCATGCACCTCCCATTAGATTATTATTATTACAAATTTTCCAGACATTCTTGTATTCGATGTAACTATTAAACTTTCGCGCTTTGAACACATGACATCGTAAATCGAGAAGATAGATTTAGGTTGTCAGCATAGACTGCATAGAGGAATCCCGTTTAGGTAGTTGGTCTTTTGGCTTTATGGTCTCCGAGAAATCTGCTGATACCGTCAGTGGAGTGTGCTGTGCAAACAATCTTACGTTTTCAGAAGACCAAATAACGGTAGGAGACCACATCACCCACATCTTTCGCCAAGACAATGCATTCTCTAGTCAGCTCGTGACCACGGCTATTGAAACATGGCCAAAAAATCAAGGTAAATAAAAAAAAATCTGCGCGATTAAGTCCTGGTGATAAAAAATATATAATTATTCTTGAACTCATCATTTTAAAACAAATGTAGCTATATTCTAACTGCAAGGGCTTAAATAAGGCAGCATTTTGGAGTTTTAAAACGTACGTACAGTAAAAAGTTATATAACTAATGTTAGAAACTACTGTTTCGAACTAGTCAGTATGCGCCGTTCGTCGCAACTCGTAACTTTTTGTTCTATTTATACGAGTTTACTCACATTTACACATGTGCGAAGAACAACGTAGCCACGCTCAGGCTATTATCATGCCTTGAAAACGGATGTAATCGAAACTATAGTCGGAACATCCGACTTAATTAAACGTAAGCAAACAGACTCACAGACGTAAATCTGTTATTATGGACTCCTATTATAAACACATGTCGTCTACACCAGCGACAGTGATAAAATGAATGGACGTGAAATAGCGCACGGATTTTGAAGACTATATATTGAGCGCCAGCTCTCCACTCGCGTCAGTCATACTCTGTCTTTGCGACATGCGAGCCGCACGATACAACAATACAAATAAATACATATTATGCCTTAGTGTAAATTCCCCAAGTGTAAGAACACTAAACTAATATTCGCAATAAAAATTTGGGGATAACATTCCACAAGTAAATACACATTAATCCCAGTATTTTGTCACAACTGCAATTAATTTCAATAAATATGTAAGTTAATCGCCATTTTGACGTGATCGTAATGTTACGAAACAGAGAGACTTCGGAAAACTTTCGTCTGTGCTCGCGATTTTTCAAGATGCGAGAGCAATAGACAAATGCACGTGTTCTCTTTTTGTCATACAGTAATTATTCGCTATCTCTATTTTCCGGCAAATATAATATGCATACTTTTAGCAGAGGGTGTCACTCCTCAGTTTAGGTATGTTCGGCCGGCGCTCCGCGCTGCGAGGACATTGCAAGGCTAAAGTCAGTGGCCGCACGCTAGCCTCGTCGTACGTAACTAAGCATACGTGATAGAAAGAGAGCGGTATATCTAGGTGAATATAGCGAGCGGTATCCAGCGCTGTGCGAGTTGAATTGCTACTTTATTGCCTAGTAGAGAGTTGCCTACTAGAGTCCTTATTTATTTCAATTCGTTTGCGGAGTGAACTTTCTGTACGGAGTACTATTATTTATTCTGTGCTTTTAGCTAGGTATGCTTGATTGTGTTGACTTGTTAATTTTGAACGATTTGCAAGCGCTAGGCCCGTCCATTCCATTATCACCGTCGCTGGTCTACACCTATAATTGTGGTCTCTGTTTGTGTTGCAAAAACATACATAATATTAGTGATCTTTAAATAAATAAATAATATATTTTAAAATCACGTCAGTTTTCATGGTAAAACTATGTTTGCCCATACTATTTACACGTAAATTTTCACATATTTATTTTTATATTTCTCAAAAATGCCTTACCGTTTGATGACAAAAGTACTGCTTCATAAATCGTTATAAATATGTATATCTGGTACGTACCTGTGAACAAACAAACAATAAATAAATATCGTTACACACGCATACTACTCGAGAATTGTTACTAAGAATAACACTTTTACTGACAAAAAAACTTTACGTGCCTGCTACACGGAGCGAAAGTAACCACTTCCTCCCCGCAGCGACACGTAAAATCGTATACACACCACGGAGTAAGTAAAGAAGCTCTCATGTATATTGTCTCCCGAGACAAACATGAGATCTGAGACATTCCTTACTTTTACTCCCTAAGTGAGTAATCTACTATTATTGTGGTACAACCGATCATTCTATTAATACCCCGGCTCAAGAGCCAAACCGCCCTACCTTACCCACCCCCTATGTTTGAAACCTAATCTTCGCTCGGTCTACAGTAATAAACAACACCTGAAACAAGACAATTTTGAATAAGTACTTGTTCTTGAAACTTAGCCTGAACTTACATCTCGTATGTTACAAGTTACTTATCGCACATAATGCTAACTTTAACGAGTTTATAACTTAATCACTACTTGGTTAACACCAGGTTCGATGCTCGGTGTTGTAAGCAGGGGCGTATTTAGGAAGGACAGAGGGGGCAGTTTCCCGGGCGGCAGGTCTCATGGAGCGGGGCGGTGGTGAAAGAACAAGAACAACTGAATAAGAATTTCTTCAGTCGCCGTCTCAAATAAAAATCGCTTAAATACGTATTTCATGCTCGCTATTCTCCCATCATTTCAACATCATACATATCCTACATCCTCATCGGCCAGAAAACGTCCACTGCTGAACGAAGGCCTCCCCCTTAGACATTTGCATCCACCGGTTGCCCGCGACTTTTACAATGTCGTCGGTCTACCTAGTGGGAGGCCGCGCCTACGCTGCGTAGGACGATTCGCGGTCGCCACTCAAGAACCTTACTTCCCAATCGGTTATCAGTTTTTCGAGCGATGTGGCCTGCCCATTGCCACTTCAACTTGCAAACCCTAAAAGCTAAATCGGTGACCATTCTCTATTCACCATTTGTTACAAAAGTTTTAAGGCCAAAACCAAAAATAATGCTCAGATAAGTTATTCGCTTAACAGAAAACTCATTCAAGCTGGATAACAAGTTAGTAACAATAGCTTTGGTACATTGACGTAAGCTTTAGTAGGTAAAATATATTCGCTTATGTTAATACACGTACAAAGAGATTCCTGTTTGAATTTCTAAACTAACCGGATGGGGGAATAAGGGAAGGCTGTTTAGAAATCACTTGTCACATCTACGAACTTAGTAACCCTATGGGGCAATACTGTTAGTCAAGTGAGTTTAACTTGGCAGAATGTATTTGTCATCGTAAGTTTAGATTAATTAATAAGGGAATTGATTAATCACGGCAAACAGAAGGCACAGTATTGGTTATATTTGATAATATTTGTGTCAGTTACAGACATTACAGTATTGTGTAATTGACATGTTTCAGTATTTACTTAAACTATGTACTTCGTCCCCCCACCTCTAGCCTCCCACTAGGTGGACCGACGATATTGTACAAGTCGCGGGCAACGGGTGGATGCAAGTGGCAGGTTTTCGTAGTGTGGCGGTCTAAGGGGGACGCCTTCGTTCAGCAGTGGACGTCTCCGGGCTGATGATGATGATGTACTTCGTCGTCAGCCATGAAATGTCCACAACTGGACAAAAGCCTCCCCTGGTGTTGCCGTAATCCCCACGCTTGGCAGGCGGCTTGGGGATCGCAGTATTCTCACCACCGTTAACTGAGAGAACGCTGCTGCCCGTCCTCCGGTGGGTCTGGATGCAGTTTAACGACATACCCAGGTCCAACTATGTACTTACTTTTACTAAAAAGCTTAACAGAAAAGTTCCTATGTTTTGAAACACGCTAAATGTCGAAAAGCAATAGCTTGACTTTTTTTTTAATACAATCAAGAAACGAGACGAGCAAGACGTTCGCCTGGTGGTAAGCGTCACGCTTGCCACTAACAGTAGCAATGCGAGAATTGTGAACTTGCGAACAATCCTGCGCCGCACTGCACTGTGCTCGTCACCCTGATATATTAGATATTAAATCTCTTCATACCCAGTAATTTCTCTGGTAACATATTGCCCTTCAAACCGGAACACAGTAATGCTTGCACACTACTGCTTGGCGATTGAATAACTGAATAACTGGCAAAGGTGTGGTACTTCGCCAGGCGGACTCTGCAGTAGAGTCGTACATCTACAAAAATATTATGTTCGGCAGTTTATGTAGAATAACTAAGCCGACCCGAAGCAATCATATTTGGAAATCCGAATAAACACCAAATAAAATCCGAATATAACACTAAAATTATATTTTTCATTTCATTCGGCTTTCTTTCGATTCAACAGATTCGGCTTATTTTCAAGAGCGTATTCGAAAAGCAGTCAATTGGTAAGCGAGCCGAAAGAATTTGTTGAACAGCAAAACCTACCAGAAGCAATAACTACATATATTCGGTTTCCTTTTAATTCGACAGATTCGGCTTATTTTTCTGAACGAATTATACGTTAAGCCGATATATAGATATAAAATAAGCCGAACATACTATCAAAATCGAATATACAATGTGTAAAAAAAAGGTTTAACAATACTGAAGGATGTATGTACTCATCATTATGAACTCGTATTGTTGAACCTTTTTGTTACAAATTGTATATCCCATTTTACCGCGGGCTATGCCGATTAAAGCCGACTCAAGTGTAATGCACGCCTTACTCTAACTTTTTTTAACACGTCATATGACACACCTAGTACAAACTACATGACAACACAAAATACAACAATGGGTCCAGTCGACACCCGCGTCAGCTGATCCCGTGACGAAGGTTCCGTCACGATACTTGTCGGAGCGGGACGGGTTCAAATGGGATTTTCGATCCTATTATGTAAGTAATGTCCTTTCAAAAATTTGTACACTGGAAAAAGGGAGTTTTGACGGCTATGAGAAAAAAATCACGTATTCACATTCCTACTATTATTTTCAACCGACTTCAAAAAGGGAGGTACGTTTTTTTTGTATGTATGTTTCGCGCTTACTCCGCCATTTTTGACTTTTGACAACTGTTACCAAATTGATTTTGATGATTCTTGAATTCGGTTCAGTAGTTTGATTTGTAAATAAAAAAAAATTACTGGAATAAATCAGGCTTATTAGGCCTTTGTCCAACAGTGGACGTTAACTGACTGTTGATGATGATGATGATAAAAACATACAGACACTTCTTGCATAGCATATAATTATCTAAAACAAGCAAAATCAAAAATATCGCCGCCACAGACTTTATTAAAAAGAGTTCAACCCCTATATCTACCCCCTGTGCACACAGAGGCGCGTGATCCGAATAAATGTAGAGAATAAATAGGTTATAGGTAGGTTCTTGCTGAGTTGGGGCCGGTTTGTGGCAAAAGGTAAACAATTTATTATTTATTTTTGTTTTACTTTTCCGTGTTCTGTGTAACTGATTTTTTGTTTATACTTTTGCCACGAATAAACTATTGTCTATTGTCTATTGTCTATTGTTATTGCTTATATTTTTAGAAACATGAGATTTTGTAGCTCGCCTCCGCTTCTTGGAAGGCACGTTTCGAATATTTTAATATGACACAGAAGGATTGGGTTTTGGGGGAAATACCTGAATGCCTACAAGCATATTTTATCATCATATTTCCAAAGGAGTTTTATTCGTTTCACGTTATTCTTTCCTAGGGTTTCTTACACAATTGGTGTCTAAAGTTCTATGATTATTTACCGGATATTTACCATGATTAAGTTGTGAAATGAGCTCCCGATATTCGACTTGGACTGGACTGTGATTAATTTCTTTGACTTGATACTTAATAAACTTAAAAAAGCATAATATACTTGACACTGGCAGAATGCACAAAGTGCGATGGCAAAAATAAAGAAAAAAAACCACGAGCTTTTCTCAGCTCATTACGACCGTTCCACGTAAGTGCCTACACATACAGGCATGCCTGTTACCACATAATAAATAATTAAGACAATTATAATAGCTCAATGACATTAAATTTTTATTAGATTTGACATTTTCAATTAGACTTTTAATAGTTATTTGATTTTTATTTTGCTTTAATAATAACAATTA
This sequence comes from Erannis defoliaria, assembly GCA_905404285.2. Taxonomy (NCBI): domain Eukaryota; kingdom Metazoa; phylum Arthropoda; class Insecta; order Lepidoptera; family Geometridae; genus Erannis; species Erannis defoliaria. The sequence continues at coordinate 1,338,983 of FR990092.1, forward strand.
AAAAAAAATGTGTACATGGATATAATTGTCAGAAATGATAAAATATTTATTATTAAAAGTACTTAAAATTAAATTAAAACAGGTATTATATAAGTTTATTTACAAATAAAATACAATTATACACTAAAATTAAATTATAACTAACTAACAACTAAATAAAACCTACCTAGTAAAAACAAACCCTACATAATAAAAATACAAAACTTAAAATTTAAACTAAAAGCCCCGTAGATGATGGAAAGGTGGCCAGAATGCTGGCGGCATTGCCACGTTGGATGGCAATGCTAAGTTTTTGACCAAAATATACGCCAGCATTCCGGTCACCTGACACCTCGACTAAACGTTTCGCCAGGTCCCTATATAAGAGATGTGCGGCCGGCCCCCAAGGTCCCAATTAAAACTAATTATCAATCATCAATATTATATAAAAGGCTCTGTCCTGACTGACTGAATGACTGACAGACAACAAACAGCCCAAACCGCAGTGGGGGGGAGTTGGTAGAGTCGGTAGAGTTGGGTGGGGCTAAAAAATTGCTCGGGATGATTTATAGTGGCGAATTTTGGGAGCGGGCCGAATTTCTTCCGTACGCGGACTTAGTCGCGGGCGACCTCTAGTAACAATTTAAAACAAACCATGCTTAAACTAAAAGCCCCGTAGACGATGGAAAGGCGGCATAATCTTTTAATGAAATGTTATATGTATAGATGTAATAAAAAAACTTTTAATTATTATTATACAAACTTTTCAAGGAGTCGTTAATAACAACCCTAACAAGGTACACCTTCCACGAAAGTCTCTCAACGGCAATATTTACCAAAATTCCCGCTAAAACCCTTACAATATCAGATGACAAAGTGTCGGCGAATCCACCTCGCGGGAGAGATGCGATCTTGCTGAATCACCCGAGGAGAGCCGTCGAGCTGACAGATTACCGAGCCTGACGAGGCGGGTCGAGCTGTCCTGAGCATTGAGCAAGTGTGAACGAAGAATGAACGGATTCATCAACATCATTATGGCCTCTACGTCTATTACAGATGATTTTAATCAGTGTCACTTTTGGTTATTAAATAAACCAATTAAATTAAAAGTGATCTAATTAATTAATTCTTATATTATCACTTTTTTTTTTAATTTATTTTATAGTACATTATGATACAAGTGTGCTATGTTGTGCACTATAGGCGGTATTATGCGATAAGGAAACCGAGAGTGTAATGACTAACATACACAAGAGTTTCATACGACTGTATTCATCACACTTGCGAGGAAAAAACAACCGTTATACCTATTATAGCACTGGTGCCGTAATGTAAGTAAAAAGCACGTGTGCGTAATAGCTTGGATTATGGGCCTAAAACCGATGTAATAAGATCCACTTTACGTGCAAGTCTGCCAGAACCACCGGAGGACGGGCAGCAGCATCCTCTCGGTTAACGATGGTGATCATTCTGCGATCCCCAAGCCGCCTGCCAAGCGTGGGGATTATGGGGATTGCACTTCTGTAGCTAACGACATCACAGAGCTGAAGAGACAGTGGGACAGGGGGACAGAGGGAGGCAGTGGACATCTTCTGGCTGTTGTTGTTGTTGTGTTGTTGAAATAAATTAAATTGAAAATGAAAATGGAAATGGAATGGATGGATTTGAAAATGGTCGCCGACATCGTGAGCAGGTGTGTGTTGCGTCAGATGGATTGGTGTCGCTGTCGTGCCGTTTTAAAATGAAAGGGAAAAAGTTTCATGAAAAGTGAGTGTTAAGAAAGTTGCCTGCAATTGCCTTTACATTTCCACTGGGCATTTGAGGGCTGAGGACAGCCTGTCCTCGGAGGACGATAGCGGCCACCACGCTGGTGCGGGTTGAATGCACATACGCTTTGATTTTTTTCTCTATAAAAATGCAGGATTTCGTTAAAAAAAGAGTCAGTGCTAATAAAAGTATGACACTGTAACGAAACCACATTCATGTGCGTTTTTAGAGATGACGAAATTGCAACACTCACACAATCACTAAAAAAAACATATAATTTTATACAACATTTTTAAACTTCATTCGCTTATATCTCGGAAATAGAAACGGTAACAAGATGCTCATAAATCGATTTATGAAAGTTTTGTCTTTTGGCTACGTATGTCAAGGATATTCCTTACCTATTGGCAATATTATTTGACATTTGGAAAGCAAGAAAGCATAGTATTTTTATAAGATAAAGATAAGACAAAAAGAACTTTATTGCCAAAAAAAATAATATATATACGTAAATGCATACAAGAGAACAATAATTAAGTTAAACATACGTTGTACACCACTCTAGGATAGTTTGTAGTAGCCAGTTGGTAACAGTTTCCGTCCACATTATACAGTCGATTCTAAAAGATTCCTTTGTAAACACGATGCAGCGCCAAGGTACAATGCCATCTGCCATCTTTGGAGACACGTGTCGTAAGCAATTTATCCCCTAGTGAATAAATAGCCTTTATAAACGGAATATCCCAAACCCCAAAATAGACCGCACTTCCACGGATCGCATTCGCGTCACAGAAAGCATTGTCGTTTTGAAATAATACATTATTCGAGCCGCAATCCCGCCTGAAATAGCAACCCGTTTCCGTTGCAATCTGTCAAAAATGACACACAACTGTCAAACGTCAGTTTGACGTATGTCAAGCGAGGCCGAGCATCGGGTGGTGTAAAAGGTTAATAATAGTTTGAGAGAGTCATCTATTTTCTACGATTTCTGGATGCCGACCGATTTTGATGATAATTGATATGCAAAACCGCCATTTTTGTAAGTTATTATTTTATTATAATAGTTAGTAGGTTAATATTATTACAGTATGTTCCTTTTTTTTAATACAATTTTGTGACGAGACCAGCAAGACGTTTGCCTGGTGGTAAGCGTCACGCCTGCCACTAACAGTAGCAGTGCCAGAATTGTAAACTTGCGAACACAATCCTGCGCCGCTCTGCACTGTGCTCGTCACTCTGAGATATTAGATGTTAAGTGGTGAAAAATTAATTCGAATTCAAACGTTTCAAAGAAACTTAATTGAACCCTACCATTCCATCTTTCTACTACATACCTACTTACAAAATAAACTAACATGAAATAGGTTGTACAAGTAAATCTTTATAGGTACTTAACTAATAGGGTCAAATATGACAACAATTGAGACCAAAACAATTTTTCTGAGTGGAACAAATACCTTTGTCCGAATAGGTAAAGCAATTTTTTATAAATCACTGAACTAAACTTGTTATTAATAATAGCGGAGAGCAGTTTACGTCAAAATTTAGATTTTTTAAATTAATCTTGTTTATAGATGTGATAAATTTCAACTAAAAGCCAATAAAGATGTGTATTGGTCTGATAAGTCAAAGTGGACCATAAAAGTGAATTGAAATCAAATGTGCAATTACGCGATAGCGTGCGTGCCAACACTTAACCAACATTGCACAGCTATAAAGCGTTCCTATGTAAAAACAATAAAAACTTCGCTGTGCATCCGAGCGGTTCAAAACACGCACAGATAGACGTAACTTCCATAATAATTGTTACGACACCACAAAGTTGCACAGCTACGGCTGGATTCACGGCAAAGTAAAGTATTTCTCAAAGTAATTGTGCGTAAACGCAGTCATCATCATCATCAGCCCGGAGACGTCCACTGCTGACGAAGGCCCTAGACCACCACACTGTACGACAACCTGCCACGTGCATCCACCGGTTGCCCGCGAAGTTCGCGAAGTGTCGTCGGTCCACCTAGTGGGGGCCTACCTATACTGCGTCTTCCGATACGTGATCGCCACTCAAGAACCCATCCCCATCGGTTATCAGTTCTTCGATCAATGTGGCCTGCCCATTGCCACTTCAACTTTCAAACCCTGAGAGCTATGTCGGTGACTTTGGTTCTTTGGCGAATATCCTCTTTCCAGATTTTATCGCGCAAAGTCCAAGCAAAGCTCTCACCATTGTCCGTTGCGTGAGTCTCAGTTTTCCCAAAAATCCAGCAGCTAAAGACCACGTTTCAGTAAACGCAGTGGTTCTCTAGATTTTGTTGTAACTCGAAAGTTCAGTATATTGAAGATGCTCAAGACGTTTGTAATGTAATGCTCAGTAAATTCACCGATTCCGATTTTTCATTACGTTTTACGATTTTATATCTTCTAATAACTAAAAAGGCGAAATGCTAAAAGCCCTAAGCTCATTAAAACCAGACGGTACTATCTGTTAGGGGTAAACTAATAAAAGCTCAAGTTTGTTTAGAGCGACTCCTCTGGAGTGGCGCAGGGAAGTTACCAGGCGCACACATGGACATACAACGCAAATTAATTTATTTAATTTTATGGTTTTTGTAGGCCGTGTTAGCCTATTTGGGGAAGACACGCCTTGCATTATGTCCGGAGAAGAAATTAAATGGTATTATATTCATCCACCAACGCGCACCGAGCCTAGACCTGTGACAATGTATGTTCAACCGCGGGGTATTAAAGCACACCATTAACAAGAGCTGGTCGTCCTCCGGTGGTTCTGCATGCAGTTTTAGGTCATACCTATGTCCAAGGTCCAGGGGTGTTAAAAGACTGAGGGAGTATACAGGACTCAGCTCAAATACTGTGCAATCTATAGAATGCTCCAATTAATGAATCCAAGCTGAGATCGTGGTTACAAGAGAATTTGGTTTATGACATTGAAGCTTATTTTCAAATAAGAGATTATTAAAGTATTTTTTTGATTAATTATTTTATTTAATAATTTATTACGAAAAGGTAACTTTCATTCCTCTATTAAAACAAAAAAGAAATAGAAATGAGCAAAAAATATTTAAAAAATATATTTTATTAAGTGATTATTTTTTGTGGCATATATAATGAAATTTGTCGTGTTACTTTGGTGTTATCAATAAACTATTGTATTGAATTGTATTGAATGATGTTAAAGCCTTTGGTATGTTTTTTTTATTTGGACATAAATTCCTTAGCACGATTGGCACGATGTATGTGGATCCACCAACCCGCAACTGTGCCAGCGCCCTACGAGAGTAGGCCCGAGTCCGATTTATGCCATAAGTCCAGCGGTGGAGCATTTTTATTACTGACTGTACCTCATACCATATTTAACTTGTTCTGGGATTCGTTTATGAGTGGTATTCGTTGGGAATCAAAATTAATTACGATAATAAACTAATACCACTGGTTAATAGTTTTTGGTATTAGAAGGGTATAGATCGGATTATTAACAGGCTGATAGACAATAGATAATCATTTATTTGTGGAAATAATAAATAAACATCATCATCATCAGCCCGGAGACGTCCACTGCTGAACGAAGGCCTCCCCCTTAGACCGCCACACTGTACAACAACCTGCCATTTGCATCCGCCGGTTGCCCGCGACTTTTACAATGTCGTCGGTCCACCTAGTGGGATGCCTTCCTACGCTGCGTCTTCCGGTACGCGGTCGCCACTCAAGAACCTTTCTTCCCCATCAGTTGTCAGTTCTTCGAGCGATGTGGCCTGCCCTGCGCCACTTCAACTTGCAAACTTTGCAATAAATAAACACATAACAATAATAAACGGTTAAAAATATACTAAAAATGTTCACACGTACACATTACATTTATTCTGATCATGCTACGCTATCCGTACCGGGAAAGTCCCAGGTTTTACGGTTAGTCCGCGTGTCGCACATAACCAGTTCCGTTAACAGGGTGTTTAATTTTAAATTCCTCGCCGGGGCGCGCGTCGCACGTAATTTTAATTGCTCATACTCCGTTGTTAATAAATTACCTCACTCCGCGTACTTGCGAGTTTTCGCTTATATAAGGTGTCGGAACGTGCCAGCAATTGTCTTTACTTGAGGTACTTTATCTTTAAATATTTAAGGGGTAAACGCTTATACCGTGGATGTTATATTCTAAAGAGATGCTTAAAGATTTAGCGCTTGAGTCAACTGTATGCGCAAATGCGGGCGTCTAGAGCAGTGTTTGATATTGTTACCAATTCACATTCAATTTACCGGTAAGTAACGTTATTTTCGTAAAGGTCTGTCTTAGCGGTATGATTTGGTAGTGGTACTTATTAACATAATAACATAAATAAAACGTTATAAATATCGTTAACAAATAACGTTATTTTTAGAGTTAAGCACGTACCCTTAGCAATTTAAGGTTATTTTTAACGATATGTCATGCGACGTTGCCGTTTTACGATGAAGCGGCCTGCGCTGCGGCACGGCAACGGCGCGAGTGTGATTAGGACAAAGGCGCCTATGCCGAGGCGTGCACTCTCAGCGTCAACGCAGTCTGACAATCTTTGCGATTGGACGAGCAAGTGGGATGGTAACAAAACTTACTCATAACGGTAAAAGTATCGGTAACACTGATGTTAACGTTAATATATTATATTTAACGGTAAAATATTTCAGACATAACGTTATATTTGATAACGATACTTAATGAAGTTATCTGCATTAAGCCGCTGGTAACGATACCATTTTTACCGGTATTTCATGCCCTGGTGCAGAGAATCAATAATCGTCGCAATTTGTATAGGGAAAGCGTGTAAGCTAAATAGTTTTAAATGACAACTTTTTTTTCGAAATTGTTAACATTGTATTGAAAATGTAAGTTACCTTTGGTGGTCGAAATATCGTAGACAAAAACGACATAAACAAAAAAAAAACCCTGGAAATATTCTGCAGGGGTACTCACAACTCAATCGAAAAGGTTCCGTTCCGTTCGGATCCGCATTATCTGTCTCAGTCATCTACATTCAGGATGACAGAAGCGGAGAATGTGAATCCAAACGGAAACCTTTCCGATTGAGTTGTGAATATCCCTGCTGATTACTTTTACATTAACGCTGCTCAAATAAAATAACTGTAAACTTTTATGTCATTTGATTACATCATTGTTTGCTCTACAAATAAAATGGAACCACTTAAAAAATATGTAAAAACGGTTTTGTGATCAGAACTAAAGGTACCGAATATCAGATTAATCTGTCAACAGGAAGGGGGTGACATTTAAATAACCTAAATTGGACCCAAAAACAGGGTAAAATAAACCGTTAAAGTAATACGCTTTTAAAAAAAATACAACTGACTTCAACTTCGAATACCTGGATGACATCTTCATATTTTATAGTAATTTTGATTTAAAAACCAAACTACTGAATATTAATCAGCTATTATTAAACAGCTATATTTATGGGCCACATTTTAATAGGACAATAAAAAAAACCAGTTATCTAGCTGGCGGAGTAATCGCGTAACAAACATACAAAAAAAAGAAAATAAAAACATATAGTCGAATTGAGACCCTCCTTTTTGAAGTCGGTCGAAAAATACATATCCTTTCATCTCGATATTCATGAGACAACATCCTGACGTTAACAATAACTTTTTGGCTCATCTTGTACAGTCGTGTTTAAAACGAGCCAATTGGCTAGACAGTCATCTAGCCAATTGGCTCGTTTTTTTTTATTGTCCTATTAAAATGTGGCCCATAAATATAGCTGATTAATGAAACCAAAATTAAAATGTGATCAAAAATAAGCAACTTATAAGCATTTTAATATCATGCTAGACAGAGAGGCTAAACAGCAAATCGTGACGTCACTTGTCAGTACGCCATATACATTATATTCAACCAAGTAAGGCGTGACGTCATTTTTTGTTTTGTGGGAAAGGGACAGAGTTGTCTCTAACAAAAACTTTAAACGCTCATATATCAGAACATTATTAACCGATTTAATTATTTTTTCAATAAACATACTACATTTAATTACAATTCTTCATCAAAGCTATTTGTTTCAACGATATAAACATCAGTCATCTAGCCTATTCCGAATTTGTCGCTCCCATTCTCTACAATCTATTGAACACAAGTTTATCTAAAAAAGACTGCCAAGTTACGCCGCGGTAAAATTATTCGGCCACTTACCACTTATCCTCGAGGGAGAATGTTTATGAAAATGCGAAGACCGTACTTGTGGGCCGGTTATTATGTTGTCCTACATTTTCATCACAATTCTGATCCCACTTATGGGCTCCCACCACTCTACTAGGACCGTTTTTAACCGACATGAAAAATAAGTATATTAATATAAGAAATAAGTACAATAGGCCACCTAGCTATTAATCGCGAAAGAGAAAGACGATTCTAATGATACGTCGCTTTACAAAAACTAACTTTGTCAGTTATTCAACCGCCAAGCAGTAGTGTGCAAGCATTACTGTATCCGGTTTGCAGGGCGATGTTACCAGAGAACTAGGTATGAAGGGATTTAACATCTAATATCTCAGGGTGACGAGTACAGTGTGGCGCAGGATTGTGTTCGCAAGTTCACTAGTTTGGCACTGCTACTGTTAGTGGCAGGCTTGAGACGCTTACCACCAGGTAAAAAAATAACTTATGTCTTCTACGCAGAAAGTCATCTAGGTAGGTAGCGCATCAGCCAGAAGACGTCCTCTGCTGAACGAAGGCCTCCCCCTTAGACCGTCACACTGTACGACAACCTGCCATTTGCATCCACCGGTTGCCCGCAACTTTTAAATGTCGTCGGTCCACCTAGTGGTCGCCACTCAAGAACCTTTCTTCCCCATCGGTTATCAGTTCTTCGAGCGAAGTGTCCTGCCCTGCGCCACTTCAAATTGCAAACCCTGCGAGCTATGTCGGTGACTTTGGTTCTTTGGCGAATATTCGTTTCGTTCCGGATATTATAACTCCGGGCCTAAGCTCTGTCTATTGCCCGTTGTGTGAATGTCAGAGATTTGAAATATTAGATATTTCGATAACACTAATGGTTACCTAATTAAATATTATTATACCCACTCACGCTAACCGTGTTTTATGGGAAAACGTCTTAACTACCACATTTGATCATACATTTTAATTAAGTATGTTATTAAGTACCTATACGAACTTACTTATTTACTATTTTTTTTAAAGCTAAACAGTTAAACAGGAAGAAAAATTATGACCTCCGGCAGGACTCGAACCTGCATACGAGCAGTCTCTATGGGTTTCCGTCCCAACTGCTTTGCCAATTAAGCTACAGAAGTCTCTGCCTTAGATGCCAAATTTTCCCAACCTGTTATAAGCTACCAACTAAAGCGTTTTTACTTACTTACTTTTTTAATACCTACGTGAATTTTTTTTCGGGAAATGAAGCATTTTTATTTCGCGCTAGCCTTTTTGCAATTGCAATTTGATCTATTTTACTGCGATGGTAAGCGACGATGTGGTCGAGGATGGATCACTTCGATGAAGCTTTGAGTCATTCTTTGGTGAGCCTATTCAGCCCGGTGATGTCACTAGCTGCAGAAGTGCAGTCCCTTTGTAGCGAAACACAGAGCCATAATTACACAGTACTATTTTGCGATAGACGAAGGCCTCCTTAATAGGCTAGATGACTGTTTTTTTTTATTGGCCTTTTAAAATGAAGCCCATAAATAAAGCAGATTAATGAAAAAAATATTAAAATCTGATCAAAAATAAGCAACGTATAAGCATTTTAAAATCATGCTAGACAGAGAGGTGAAACAGCAAATCGTGACGTCACTTCTCTTCTCTGTACGACATATAAATTCTATTTGGCAAGTAAGGCGTGACGTAATTTTTTGTTTTGTGGGAAAGGGACAGAGTTGTCTGTAATAAAAACTTTAAATTATTTTTTCAATAAACATACTATATTATTATTACTTAAATTATTCATCAAAGCTATTTTTTATTTTTATTTTTTTATGAATGACTGATGCTGTTGGCCTCAGATGGCCTCTACAGCGTCACCGGACTTTAGGCAAGCGCAAACGGCGCTCGGCCCATCAAAGCTATTGGTTTCAACGGTATAAACATCAGTCATCTACCCTATTGGCACCATAATCCCCACGTAGCTTGGCAGCCTTGGGGATCGTAAAATGCTCACCACCGTTAATCGAGAGGACGCTGTTGCCCGTCCCTCGGTGGCTCTAGATGCAGTTCCCGTCACGTCACTCCATTAAATTAAAAAAATACAACCGACTTCAATTTCGATTACCTGTATGACATGTTTTTTCCAGTTAAGTATTTTGATTTAAATACCAAACTACTGAACCGCTATCGATTAAATTTTTATGGGACCACCTCTGAAGTATAACCCACCGAACAAAACAGAATCATCAAAATCAATTCATGATTGGCGGAGTAATAGTGTATGAAAAAAAATAAAAATAGCACACACTCGAATTGAGAACCTTCTTGTTTGAAATAGGTTGGCAATAAGGAAATCTTGTTCCTTGATTTATTGCATGTTATCATAAGAACAAATAAGTAATTTCTTAGCTATAAACTACAAAGTAACTAATGAACGTCAGTTACGACAAATAAGTTTTCCGCCACCACGTAACAACAATTGTGAGGTACGTAATGGGTAATGGCGGAACCATTACTCGATTGATGAAACCAATTACAGTTTTTTTCAAACTACGCTATGCATATAGGTAACAAGATATTATAGGTATTGTATTGTTAAGTGCTATTTCCGGGAGGCAATAATGTACGACACATAAAATGCATGATATTGTACGGCATAATAATTCACACCCCGATTTTGTACAGACTGATATTTGATGTACAAGTACACGAATTCCTTATTTGTATAGCAGTTAGGTTCAGATGTTTTTTTTTAAAATGTCTATTTGAGAAATGTACTCGGATTATTGGCTGTACAATATAGGGCCGAACTTTATAGACACGAGCCGATAATGGACGGCCAGTATTGTACGACATGGATTGTACAGCATGATATTCGATGTACATGTACTTACTGTACACCAATTATAATGCTGTGCATTATTATGCCGTACATTATCGTGTCGGCAAATATCATGTTGTACATTATAGACACCCTTATTTCCAGTTCTTCTGATCTGTATGAAACATCGGGAGTAGTATTATATTATAAATAAAAATAAATAAATACAAACAATATAACACCATTTTTATCAACAATTCACACGTTTAAGTCAGTCTAAAAGTATAGATAGAATTCTTCTGATATAGACAATAGACAAGATTTTATTAATGGTAAAAAACACATTTTGTACACAAGCCAATTAACAATGGGAATACATAACAAATTTAAATAGTAGTTTCTGGTACTTTGTTTCATACATTCAAGTGTACCACTACAATATATTATTTGCTATTATGCAGTTTTCCTCACGGTGTTTGCCTTCACCGAGAAGCCAGTGATTTGAAAGTCCGTAGCTAAACTACAAAGAGCTCATTGGCACGGGCCCGAAATCTAACCCGCGACCTGGTGTTTTCAAGTTGGACGGTCTCCCAACTAAGCTGCCACGGCGTAAATATAGTCATCATCATCAGCCCAGAGACGTCCACTGCTGAACGAAGGCCGCCACACTGTACGACAACCTGCCATTTGCATCCACCGGTTGCCCGCGACTTTTACAATGTCGTCGGTCCACCTAGTGGGAGGCCGCGCCTACGCTGCGTCTTCCGGTTCGCGGTCGCCACTCAAGAACCTTTATTCCCCATCGGTTGTCAGTTCTTCGAGAGATGTGACCTGCCCATTGCCACTTCAACTTGCAAACCTTGCGAGCTATGTCGTGTGTAAATATAGTAATTCGTCTAATTAAAGTTTTCCTGAAATACAGCGCGATTCTATCTCCCATCTCCGATTAGAACAATAATAGAACGGGGCAATCGTTAGGTTTAAATTAAACCGTCGATTAATGCTCGCGTTTAATCGCACCTGTAAAGGTTTTTAATTACAATTTCAACGGAATGTCACCGTTCGGCAGGAATTTTGAATTGCGTTCAAAATTAAACCCTATCGCAGTATCGCTTCAAGCCTTTTGATAAACGTTCAAATACAAAATAATTGATAAATAAAATACCAAACACTTTTTTATATATTTTTTATTCGGTCGGACGAGACGACCAAAACTTTCACCTGGTGGTAAGCGTCACGCCTGTCACTAACAGTCGCAGCGCCAGAATTGTGAACTTGAGACCACAATCCTGCGCCGCACTGCACTGCGCTCGTCATCCTGAGATATTAGATGTTAAATCTCTTCATGCACAGTAATTTATCTGGTAATATTGCCCTTCAAAACTTCTTAACTGTTCTATACCTAATGTCATAATGCCGTAACATTCTTACTTAGCTTAGAGTTCTTAAGAGGGAATCTGGTGAGCGATTCTCCATACTGTATGGGAATAAGAAAATAGGGCACTATTTTCTTCCTGGAGACTGCCTCTAGAGTCTAGAGCAAACTTTTTTTTACATATATTTTTTATTATTTATTTAACTAACTAATAAGGTAGACACACCAATTACATTAGCTACTTACATTATTTAATAAATATGATTATTATTTTCTAGGTGTACTGTAGACGTGAAATATAACCCTCCAAAGATTACTATGAAATATTTATTTTATTTTTTTGACTGCCATATAGCTCAGCGGTAGCGTGTCTGCCTTCAGAGCTGTAGGGCGTGGGTTCGATCCCCACCAAGGGCAAACATTTATGTGTCAAACATAGATGTTTGTTCTGTGTCTGGGTGTAGTATGTATTATAAGTATGTATTTACAAAAAAAAAAAAAAAAGTATATAAGTATTATATCAGCTATCTAGTTACCATACTACAAGCTTTGCTTAGTTTGGGGCTAGATGGCGCTGTGTGAAAAAATGTCCTGCGATATTTATTTATTTATTATTTATTTTTATTTAAAGGATTATATTTCTTTTAGCATTTAGTTGCTGAAAAAAATAATTATAGAGACATTTCTATTGTAGACCTAGACTTTATAAAAAAAAGGCACTATCCAGGAAGGAAATACGGGAATACGTTTGTACGCAGAATTGCTCGCCGGATTCCCTCTTAAGAGCAAGTGATATGCGCACAATGTCACGCGCTTTTTCGGTGGTATCTAGTTATTGTCTAAACATATGGCTTAGTACGTAGTAGTATCGGTTTCGATAGAAAACAAACTCCCGTAATTATGTCAGGAGTTTGATTGATTGATTGATTATCTTTATTGTTCACACCAAGAATTACAGAGAAATAATTTAATAAACTTAAATATTGGAACAGGTGGCGGCCTTATTGCTAAAAGCAATCTCTTCCAGGCAACCTTTGGATGGAGAGGTTTTATAGAATGCATAGAAGACGGGGGTGTGCAAGAAAAGAAAAGTGTGTGAAATCATAAACATGTACCATAATATTATTCTAACATAAAAAAATAATTTATAGTAAAAATACATACTAATACTTAAAATACCTACAATATTTATAATAAACGAATATATAAAACATAATTATGTATATAGTAGAGTTGTGGGTGTTGTATATGCATTATTAAGTATGTAGTTACAAAAAAAAAGGTATTAAAGTATTTCATCAGTTATCGGGTACCAATTTTACAAGCTTTGCTAAATTTGGAACCAGATAGCGATGTGTGTAATATATATATATATATATATATATATATGTGTATATGTGCGTATTTTAAAATTTTATTTTTAAAATTTTAACTTTTTATTTTTTTATTTTTTATGATTTTTTATGATTATTTATTTCTTGATTGATTATTCAATATTAAATTATTGTAATTATGTCCAGCTATGGTCTGGCAAAGGTTGCCAGGTGCTTCACGTCGCGAGAACGTAAGGCACCTGGCAACCCTTGTGACGCGAGGCACCTGGCAACCCTAGTGACGTGAGGCACCTGCCACCTGACAACCCCGCCCACTCCGTGAACAGGGGACTTTGTTCTACGTCCCGATTATTTGTCGCCACGGGCGGCGCGGGCGTCTCAAACTCGACTAATTGCTCTCTTCCAATTTCAGCTTGATAATCACTTGGGGCCGGCGCAAGCCACGAGATTTGCGAGAATATATGATTAGTCTATATATGATAGCCCTGGCAGGCTATTTATATACTCTTGAGTATACAAACACGCAATATTTAAAGATCAGAATAGTTCAATTGCATGTCATAACAAATAATAATTTCTATGATAATATAACAATAATTATTTCAATCTTTTTTTAAACTATTGCACACTTTTACCGACGCCACAAAGTAGTACGAAACTAAAGTACATTGCCTATGGTTTAAGGCAAGGTACCACACCTTTGTCAGTTATTCAACCGCAAAGCAGTAACTGTAGTGTGCAAGCATTACCATTATTGCATGATGATTTATACATGATTCACATCAACATTACCCCTCAAACCGGAACACAGTAATGCTTTTGGCAGTTGAATAATTGGCAAAGGTGTGGTACTTCCTCAGGCGGACTCTGCAGCAGAGTCCTACCACTACTAAACAACAACTTCAACAGCCGGAAGACGGCCACTGCTGGACGCAGGGGAAGGCCCTTAATAGGGAGGAGTTGCCATAATCCCCACGCTTGGCAGGTGGCTTGGGGATATCAGAATGCTCACCATTAACTGAGAGGACGCTGCTGCCCGTCCTCCGGTGGTTCTGTATGCAGTTTTAGGACATACCACCCGAAATCAATTCATTTAAAAATCTATAGGTGGATAAATTGGACAGGTAGAAAGCGCGATCGCTGCCTCTCATGGCTTGCGTCGCATCATTATTTGCGACTTACCCAAGTCTGTGGTTTTCCTACTAAAACAGTGAAAGAGTTAAATTGAACGAATTTCTTTGTCTCCCGCGAAATATTCGGCTGTGGACGACGCCATTTGTTAAACTCCTGAAAATTTGTTTACGTACCTTTATATTAGATATTTGTTTCACTTGTGTTGTTTTCACCTGGCTTCTTAGATAAAAAAAAAATAGATATAAAGACACAAACGTGCAAAAAAAAAGTCCGCGCCAAAACTCGGCGCACGTTATGCAGTGCGCCAACTTTTTGAACGACTTGAATTACAATAAGACACAAGCGCTCAAACATACATTGAACACTATTCAAGCGACATAACGTCTAAATTCGAACAACGTCTAAATTCACGTATAGGTAAGTACCACGGCACTCGGCCGTTTTTTGACTGTTTTCACTTAGAGATTGTAACTCTTTAGATATTAGCTTAATGCATATTACGCTATTTATGTCTTGTTTTGACGGAGCCGTTTCCGAGCGGCGATCGGGGATCTACCCTATATTTCATCGCAGCCTGGCTGCCTCAAAGCGTGGGCAATACTTTTTACTTTATGGCAAGGCAACGTCAAAATATATGTCTATCACATCACACTAACATTAAAAATGCGAAAGTTTCTCGGTACGTGTGTGAGTATGTTTGTGACCTCTTCAGGCCAAAACGGCTGAACGGTTTTGTATGAAACTCGGAATGTATGCTTTTGTATGAAGCTTAGTACCCGCAATAATTTACAGGCTTCACGCGGGCGAGACCGCAGGTAGTAGGTGACGAGACGAACAAGACGTTCGCCTGGTGGTAAACGTCACGCCTGCCACTAACAATAGCAGTGCCAGAATTGTGAACTTGCGAATACAATCCTGTGCCGCACTGTATTATATATTTATTTATTATTATTATTATATATATATTTATTGGTATAGGGAGTAATAATTCAAGAATACACCGAACGGCGAGATTGGAACCTCAACTACTCGAGTAAACCATAGTTTTCAATACCCTAGGTATGGTAATATGCTAGATTACTGTTTTTTTAATTGTGCTATTAAAATGTGGGTCCTAGATATAGCTGATTAATGAAAAGAAAATGAAAATCTGATCAAAAATAAGCAACTTATAAGCATTTTAATATCATGCTAAACAGAGAGAAGAAACAGCAAATCGTGACGCCACTTCTCTGTACGCCATATAAATTATATTCTGACAAGTAAGGCGTGACGTAATTTTTTGTTTTGTGGGTAAGGGACAGAGTTGTCTCTAACAAAAACTTTAAACGCTCATATATCAGAACATTATTAACCGATTTAAATTATTTTTTCAACAAACATACTATATTTACTTAAATTCTTCATCAAAGCTATTGGTTTCAACGATATAAACATCAGTCATCTACCCTATTGCTTTTGTATGTATTGTACGAATTTAATGTGTTTTTTATAGTATTTCTGAATAATCCCTGCAACGATTACTCCATTTGTCAAAGTAATTTATGTTAACAGTCGCAACAAAATATGCGTGCGTTAATGAGGTAAGAACTCTGAGTTCTAATCGTGAATAGACCGTAAAATTAAGGATATTACTTGCCGATCTGAAAAAGCGTCCAAGCTTACCCCGCTATGTCTGTTTTTGATGATACTATCCTATAAATAATATTGGGGGGACATTTATTACACACAGCGCCATCTAGCCCCATACTAAAGCTTGTATTATGGAAACCAGATAGCTGATAGAATACTTATATACAATATTTTTTTCGTAAATACTTACTTATAATACATACTACACCCAGACACAGAACAAACATCGATGTACGTAACAAAAATTTTTTGTCCTGGGTGGGGATCGAACCCATGCCCTACAGCTCTGGAGGCGGACATGCTACCAATTGAGCTATCAGGCTGTCAGAAAGCGCAGCTGGACAAATTACTCTACTTTTTTAAATAAATAAATAAATATCGGTGGTAATTATTAGCGCCATCTAGCTCCAAACTGAGCAAAGCTTGTAATATACAAACAAGATTACTGATTGAATACTTATATACTGGTTTTCTTTGTTTGTACATACTTATAATGTATATTGGTATATTATTATGTATAAAATAATATCTACATCTCTATCTTATACATTATAATTTTCACTAAATACAGTTCGATTTTATATAAACAAAAAAGCGGATCATTAATCCTTGTCGAATACTTAGTCCTAGGGGTCACTCCCGCGCGCGGCACCCGGTACTTATAATACATACTACACCCAGACACAGAACAAACATTATGTTTATCACATAATTTTTTGCCCTGGGTGGGGATTCGACACGCCTTACAGATCTGAAGGCAGACATGTTACCAACTGAGCTATAAGGCAGCCAAACTTTAGTATTGATGTTCCGGGGTCGGGCTGAAGTGCTACTGAACAATCTATCGCGATTTGAACATAATTATGTTTATCTCGGGCTTGATCGCGCACAAAACCAATTATTGTATTTACCTCGACGTTTCGGCCATGTTGCAATGGCAGTGGTCAAATATGTATTTGTTGTATGCCTTTGTTGTCGTTGTTGTATGTCATTAAGTCCCGGTGATCTGTCTTTGTCAAACCTTAACAGCTGAGATTACTATTAAAAAAATATCCTTTATGTGCAAAACTGTTCAAAAATGTTTTACTAACTTCCTAGCATCGTTCTTTACTAACTACATTCCATCGCTCTCCAGTAGTGAGTCAGTGCCATTGGTAATGAATGAACTGGTGCACACTGCACATCACTGAGTCAGTGCCATTGGTAATGAATGAACTGGTGCACACTGCACATCACTGAGTCAGTGCCATTGGTAATGAATGAACTGGTGCGCACTGCACATCACTGAGTCAGTGCCATTGGTAATGAATGAACTGGTGCACACTGCACATCACTGACTCAGTGCCATTGGTAATGAAAGAACTGGTGCACACTGCACATCACTGAATCAGTGCCATTGGTAATGAATGACCTGGTGCACACTGCATATCACTGAGTCAGTGCCATTGGTAATGAATGACCTGGTGCACACTGCATATCACTGAGTCAGTGCCATTTGTAATGAATGAACTGGTGCACACTGCACATCACTGAGTCAGTGCCATTGGTAATGAATGAACTGGTGCACACTGCACATCACTGAGTCAGTGCCATTGGTAATGAATGAACTGGTGCACACTGCACATCACTGAGTCAGTGCCATTGGTAATGAATGAACTGGTGCACACTGCACATCACTGACTCAGTGCCATTGGTAATGTCCCATTTGCCCTGTCTTTACGAAGAATTATCTACTTAGTCAATGCGTTATAGACATTTTAATAAAACGCGACACTTAAAAATTCATAAAACGTGAACGTAAAATGCTTATTACATAGATTTTTAATTATGTTAATGGCTGAAAAGACATTTTTACGCAATAAGTATTAAAGATACATTCAGTAGAGAATTACACGGTACATCCTGTAATATCTGAAGCTTAAAAGAGCGAGAACATAAAACTGGTTCAAGGTTCTGTACACATTAATAACAATATTTTTTGGGTTTTTCTTCACTCGTCCTATGACGTGTTTATATTCGTAATTTTTGACATATTTTTTAAATATTGCGTTTTTTTTGTAAAATTATGTCAGAAAGCCTCATTAAATTACCTAGACCACAGTGTTGCTTAATAGCACGCTTACTATAAGCATTACTTTATTTATTAGAGAATAAATATATCTTTATTTTTATTACGATATAATTATTTAATGTTAGAGAATAGGAAATAAATCATGTCACTAAATACTTCTTAGTGGCAATTTTCGGCTTGCTAATAATTTGTGTTGTCTTGCGCCATTACTGATATCGGATAACAGAATAATAAGATTATCTCGTTTCAAAATAGATTATAGCATCGGGCATTATGGCAAATTTACTCTGACACATTAATTCTGGCTCATTCTATACGAACATATCAACTATTATTTTTTTCCATAGAAGCGGTAACAGTCGTTGTTCAACGAACAAGAACATTTTTTCCTAGAATCTTTCAGCAGAAAATTCCAGAATTTATTCTCGTAATAAATAGTCTACATTAAGTAACCCACCTTTACGAGTTAGTTCTTCAAAAACGTCCGTCCGGAAACACATTAAACTTGCAGAGGAACTAAACGATCCAAGATTAAGAATTCACTCCCGTGGAACCCTAAAAGTAAAATTTTACGACTTTTTTTATTGCCCATGAATATGAAGTAGTCAATTTTTCCATGAAACATTTAACAATTACTCTACATTATGATTTACTTTATATCTTCATATCTCGAATGATAATGTAACTTTAAGCTTATTCTCCGACTTTAACTTTTTGGTGGGATGAAATGTATCTTTTCAAGGTAACTGGTAAGTGAAAATTAACATTAGCCGACTAAATCTTTACTAGAAATTCAACGCTTATCAAAAATCGCTAAAAGTAGCGTGAGACGCCCCCATAAGTCAGGGTGGAGGAAACTATAAAAAAATATATTTTTTATTGCATACCAAACATGGGACAGACAAGTAACTTTAAAAAAAACAACCGACTTTAAATTAATATGGGACCACCTCGAGTGTATAGCATTTCAAATTTTTTTTTTTTTTAAATCAGTCCACAATTGAAGGAGAAATCGGTGAACAAAAATATTAAAAAAATTCAATAAAAAAAACACATACAGTCGAACATAGAAACTCCTCCTTTTCTGAAGTCGGTTAAAAAATATATTATCTTATTGTAATGTATTATCTAGCTTTAAAGGACAACCATGTTTATCTTAAAATTATTTATTGCTATAACCGAACTAGGCAAAGCCTGTATATCTCGGCGATCTGGGACGATTGTTGTGATGTTATGTTTAAAATCCAGGAAGGTGCTGAAGAGAACAAGCAAGCGCAAGCGTAACTCTTAATTATTAGGCTACCGTAGCTCTTACTATTGGCGAGTAACTTGCTCCTATCGACGCGCAGTTGTGAATTAAATAAAGAAAAACAGAAACAAAGCTGTAGTAGTAGGACTCTACTGCAGAGTCCGCCTGGGCAAGTACCACACCTTTGCCAGTTATTCGATTCGTAGCGCTCGTGGCGTAGCTTGTCTAGGTGATTCTAAACGATCACCAATGTTAAGCAACGGATGGTCTGGTCAGTCTTCGGATGGGTGACCGTGAGTGGCATTTATTTTTGAGCGCTACCGTGGGTCGGATGACACGTTAAATTGTTGGTCCCGGTTGTTTGTTCTAGTTTCTATAACAACAACCGTCAGCCATGTCAGAGGCCTTCGGGCGGCACATTAATTCTGATACTACGACTGGCCACTCAGCCTATACGAGCTTACTTACTTAATTGCCAAGCAGTAGTGTGCAAGCATTACTGTAAATTACTGGGTATGAGGAGATTTAACATCTAATATCTCAGGGTGACGAGAGCAGTGCAGTGCGGATTAGGAGTGTGTTCGCAAGTTCACAATTCTAGCACTGCTACTGTTAGTGGCAAGCGTGACGCTTACCATCAGGCGAACGTCTAGCTCGTCTCGTCGTTTGATAGTATAAAAAAAGCGTTGAAACGAGCTCCATCGTAGACTGCATCTTTACTTAACATTGGGCGAGATGTTAGGTATACGCGAGCCAATAATACATTTCAGTAACATAAAAATTCTACTTATTTTTACCGCGATAGGTTTAACAATTCGCCTAGATGGTAATCCGGGGAAAACCGGCGGTTTAACAGGATACACCCGGGCCGGCGTACATTACAGTAAATAACGGAAATAACCCGGATAACTCCCGTTTAAGGAACCGGCTGATTTATGCCGGCCCGGTGTGGATTTTACATTTCTTTCAAGATATTCAACAGAATTAATAGTTGAAAAGAGTTTTTAAGTCACATTTTTTCAACTAGTGCTGGTAGATGTTGATGCAAGCTGGGTGTGTCGCGAGTGAATCCGTTTCTTCTAGGCAAGCGCGCTCCATCGTAGACAGCGTTGTTACTTGTACCAGAATGGTAGTAAAACTCGTTTTTTTAATTTTATTATTTATAGGCTTGCGTTTGACTAAAATTGCGTCCAGTACAAACGGAGGATGGGCAGCAGCGTCTTAGTTAACAATGGTAACATTTTGCAATCTCTAATTCACCCAGATTGTAACTTTTTGGGAAACACCCACTCGGGCAGCGCATTCCACTGTGCTGGTAGCTCGAATAATGAAAGTGGAAACAAACCGTTTCGTACGAGTTTTTGGAATATCAACCATGAACCGGTGTCGCTTTTTCGAGGTCCAGCGGGGCTAGGATGCGCACCGCGAGAAAATTATGACGTGTATTTAAGTCATGCGAAAACGAGACAAGGCTTATACAGAGTCGTAGCCTTGTCCTGTTTTTAAGAATCGAGAAACATTTCTCGTGTTACACATCCTAGCCATTGAGCTAATATCTAAAGAGACATATCTACAGATCTAAGAGAGCTAGGTGAAAACAGTCAAAAAACGTCCGACTGCCGTTGTACACGCCATTATATAGTTCACAATTGTTCGAATGTAGACGTTATGTCGCTTGCATAATGTTCAATGTATGCTTGAGCGCTTGTGTCTTATCGTAGATCAAGTAGGTCAAAAAGTCAGCGCACTGCATAGCGTGCGCCGAGTTTTGACTCGGACATTTTTTTGCACGATTGTGACTCTATAGATATTAGCTCAATGATCCTAGCCCTGCTGGCCATCCGATGGAAGAATGGGCAGGGGGGAATAAGTTCATGCAAATCCGAAGTTCACTCTCCGAAATGTATCCGATAAGATAGTTGAATAGATATATGTATTTACAAAACTTGGACCTGTTTGTGTTGGACTTGTTTGTTTATCTGATTCCCATAGCCACAAGCTTTTCTTTTATGGTGCTGTGTGAAATCTCCACATTTATTTATTTATACCTATCCTTGCTCTTTGCAAATTGCACACAAATCCATCAAAAACACACGCATAGTTACTGCTAGCAATCGATGGTTTAATTTAGCATGGCAACACGACCGGCGGGCGATTTACGAGCGATACTCGCAACATTGTAGTTTCCATTCACAGTTTCTTGGAAACTACATTATTTATTCTGTTATTGACTAGTACCATACGTATTCAGTTGCCAGTACTGCTTCGTTAAAATTAACTACGCTGTAACTCTAATATGTTTCATTCCAGCATTTTCTTTGTGAGCTGTAGGTAGAGCCTATTTGTCTTTAGTGGAAGTTAAATAAAATCAGTTTAGAGTTCGCCAGCCATGTCAGAGGCCCTCGGGCGGCACATTAACTCTGACACTAGGGCTGGCCACTCAGCCTATATAAACTTACATACTTAGTTTAGAGTTGAATGCTTCGACGATCTACTTGTAACTCCTCTATGAGTAACCTAATATTTGACAGAGTTTACCCGACATGGCTTTAAATGGGAATCATATCGATCTTGGTAAATTAGAACGGTTAGGGGTGTCTACTACGATGGAAGACTCAGTTGGTGACCACAGTTAATAAAATGGACACAAAGCTGCTACTCTATCGGTTTTTTATTGGACACATTTCGGAGAGTGTGCTCCAAGTCTATATACATGATCTGTGATCCTGCGCGTTCTACTATCAGACGGCAAGAAGTGAGAATAAATTTAAAAACATTAAAAAACGCGCCTATCTGCAAAAATAATAGTTTTTTTTTACTTTTGATATTTGGCGCCTGTCGCATTTTTTTTTTTTTTTCAATTATAGTCTATGTCACTCGGGATGATGTAAGGATTCTAACGATACCCCATAAATCCAAACCTATTCAGGCATTTAGAAGTTATGGTGGAACAAAGATACTCACATAGATACATCTATGATCCCTGAAACATTATACTCCTCTATTTGGACAGTCGTGTAAAAAGCGACATCGTTTCATGGTTTTTTTTTTTATACATTCAAGTGACGAGACGAGCAAGAAGTTCGCCTGGTGGTAAGCGTCACGCCTGCCACTAACAGTAGCAGTGCTAGAATTATGAACTTGCGAATACAATCCTGCGCCGCACTGCACTGCGATCGTCACTCTGAGATATTAGATGTTAAATCTCATCATACCCAGTAATTTCTCTGGTAACATTGCCCTTCAAACCGGAACACAGTAATGCTTGCACACTACTGCTTGGCGGTTGAATAACTGACAAAGGTGTGGTACTTCCCCAGTCAGACTCTGCAGTGGAGTCCTACCAGTACACATATCTACCAAGCCTAGCCATAAAAATCCTACAAACGCAGTTTCCAAAGCTGCCAACCCTGATTCCAAAACTTGCCTCGGCTTAGTATCTTGTGGCCAAGATCGGTCCAGGATCTAGCGATAGTTAATATCGGCCAAGTTACCTAATATCGTACATACCATAAGGATATTACGTAGATATAAGCGGTCTTGATAGACTCTGATCATCTTTAGGGAACTTAATATAGCTTCAACTCAGAGTTACTGCTCACTTAGTAGGCGGTGTGTAGTTAGATAAGTTGGAGGAAATATTTGACGAGGTCAGAAATTTGATGGGTGACCGTGGATGGTATTTTAGAGTAAAAGGACTGTTACGCTTCTCGTTATTTATATAGCCGTAACCTGAAACAGAAAGGTGTATAAAGAAAAAGAGCCATTTATTTTTTATTGCTGTCGTGTGACGAGACGTTCGCCTGGTGGTAAGCGTACGCCTGCCTCTAACGGTAGGAGTGCCAGAATTGGGAACTTGCGAATACAATCCTGCGCCGCACTGCACTGCGCTCGTCACCCTGAGATATTAGAATATAATAGAATATCATTTAGGTGGAATTTCAAAACCTTATTATAATTAAATAGTAAACGATGAGCATCACACCATATCTCGTCATCAACATAAATTAATAAAAAGTGATAATTATAAAATAATAAATAGTAAATACAGTTAGTATTACAATACATTAGATGTTAAATCTCATCATACCCAGTAATTTATCTGGAAACATTGCCCTTCAAACCGAAACAGAATAATGCTTGCACACTACTGCTTGGCGATTGAAAAACTAGCAAAGATGTGGTACTTCCCCAGGCGGACTCAGCTCGAGCAATATGCGAACAAGTGACCCTTCCTGATGGACCCTTAACAAGTGGAATACTATTCCGAGTTCCGCGTGAAGATATTAATTTCAAAACACAAAAACCAGCAATTTTTTTTACAGATGTTTTTTTTTGCTGAATTCACAGTAAAAATTGTTCAAAATGGCCTCCTTTCAGATTAGTAATACCGTAACGCGTAACCCTGTTTAAGTATTACTATCGTCTCGGTATGGATAGTTACAATAGATATAACAGCGAAAAGTAACAGGGGGAAACCCCTAAAAACACCCACTTTATATACGCCCATAGTATGCTCTTACCATAAGGAATATTACGAAGGCCCGATTGCCTTTTCAATCGATAGTTTCACCTTTCTATCATATAAATAATTCAGTATCAATCCAGATGAAAAAGCATCCAGCGCAAATGGACCAAAGTGTCACTACGGTAATAACGTCTTATCTCGCAGGCGCATATACCCTATTCAAATCCGATTAAACCTTTCACCGCAGCCATCATGTCCAACGCTTACCGACCAATACGACGTCATAATGACAATGGCAACCTAACTATCACAACCGACGACCTCTCACCCCATTGACCTCTAGCGTAGAGCGAGGGTCAAGACATAGGTACGAATTATGCCTATACCAATGGTTAACCCACCAATGACACTATCTATATCGATGGCGCGACGTTGTGCGGACCAATTACCGTTCAGTATCTCACGCGCGCACATATCAGCTGTTTCATTTGCTTGTTTGCTTTTGCATGTTTTTGCAGTTAAAACTATCATCATCATCATGGAGACGTCCACTGCTGAACGAAGGCCCTTAGACCGCCACACTGTACGACAACCTGCCATTTGCATCCACCGGTTGCCCGCGACTTTTACAATGTCGTCGGTCCACCTAGTGGAAGGCCGCGCCTACGCTGCCCAAGAACCTGAGTATGTCCTTAAACTGCAACCAAACCCACCGGAGGACGGGCAGCAGCGTCCTCTCCGTTAACGGTGGTAGCATTCTGCGATCCCCAAGCCGCCTGCCAAACATGGGGATTATGGCAACACCCCTCTATTAAGGGGGAGGCCTTCGTCCAGCAGTGGACGTTTTATGGCTGACGATGACTCAAGAACCTTTCTCCCCCATCGGTTATCAGTTCTTCGAGCGATGTGGCCTGCCCATTGCCAATTCAACTTGCAAACCTTGCGAGCTATGTCGGTGACTTTGGTTCTTTCGCGAATATCCTCGCCAAAGAACCAAAGAAAACTATCAGATCTCCAAAAATATGTTGAATATTTCTAAATATCAGCATTAGAAATTAAGAGAAACGTTGAGGAAGACGTGTTCCAGAGCGGAGACCACGAATTAGCACACGCAGCATAAGATCCCGGAGACTAGATGGAATGACGATATACATAAAAAAGTTAACAAACACACAAAGACAAAAAGTGACAAACAAGACACGTAAAACAACAAACAGACATACACACAAAAAGTTAAAAAACACAATGTGAAACACATAAAATACACATAAACCAAGAGCGAGCGAGCGCCGAGCGCCTGGTCAGCGCGACGCGTGATCAATATGCTGGCGTTTATTTGGCTCAACGCATAAGCATTGCCATCCAGCGTGGCAATGTTGCCAGCATGCTCGGTACTGCCGACTGGTAGTGGGTTTGAGCATTTGGATTGTTTCTAGACTTTCATCGGTCTGGATACAATCCTTCTATTTTTTGTTGAGTAGTAGGCTAAGTAGTCTTTGTAGTTTGTTGTTTAATAAAGGTTATGCCTAAAAAAAAAACATAAACATACATAAAGTGGGAAATGAAAAGCGTGATCAGAGAGTCGTGATTGGGAGCTTGGAAGAGGGTTATGTCCAGCAGTGGATTAAGATGGACTGATGATGGTTGTGCTATGATCATCCAGCTATTGTATATCTTCAAAAGCTGGAAACTGTGTACTGGGAAAGCGACGAAGTGCATGAGTTTTGTAGTGGTAGGACCCTACTGCAGAGTCCGCCTGGGGAAGTACCACAGCTTTGCCAGTTATTCAACCGCCAAGTAGTAGTGTGAATGCATTACTGCGTTCCGGTTTGAAGGGCAATGTTACCAGATAAATTACTGGGTATGACGAGATTTAACATCTAATATCTCAGGGTGACGGGCGCAATGCAGTGCGGCCCAGGATTGTATTCGCAAGTTCACAATTCTCGCACTGCTACTGTTGCAGGCTTGAAGCTAACACACGCGAAGGTCCTCGCTATTCTCGTCACACGATAGAATAAAAAAAAATAAAAAAAATACATCAAGAATAATATTCATGTGATATCTATGAGGAATGAATTGGCCGGTGGTCGGCCCGGTTAGATATCTCAGCTCAGGTCAGATGACCTGGGATATCTAGCGGGGACAGGCGCCGCCGCCGTTGCATAACCTGGACGTTGCGGTGATAGCCGGGACGGAATAGTTATCCGGGACGTTATGCTTCACACATACATACTGGTGTTACAGAGATAGCGAGCGCAATTCAGCTTAGGATTTGTTTTAGAAATCATGATATCACTATTTAAGTACCTACTATCTACTTTATTTTTTACAATAGAGTTAAAATAAAACAGTAATACCACTTTTGTTATATGGGGTGGACCCCATTGTTATGGTTTGTTTGTTGTCAGAATAACACACTAAATAATATTTTTTTTTTACATTGTATGAAATGTATGCCAATATCAATTGGTTACTATTGGGATTCCTGGACCTGGGTATGTCCTTAAACAGCAACCAGACCCACCGGAGGACGGGCAGCAGCGTCCTCTTGGTTAACGGTGGTGAGCATTCTGCGATCCCCAAGCCGCCTGCCAAGCGTGGGGATTATGGCAACACCCCTCTATTGGGAGGCCTTCGTCCTGCAGTGGACGTCTTATGGCTGACGACGACTATTGAGATTCAAAACAAGCAGCCCATCAAGTTGGGAGACAGACGACGACGTAGGCTTAATAATAGTGTGCTAATGAGCTTCCTTCGGGTACGGAACCCTAAAAGACAATGTTCGCTGGCAGAGACATAAGCTACGAGTAAGTGCTACGATTCGTAGTACGTCAAGTATAAAAATGCTACGACTCGTAGCACATAAAACATGTTAAGTGGACTCGTAGCATGCTAATTGCCAAGTATGCTACGATTCGTAGCATGTTAAGTATAAAAGTCCTACGATTCGTAGCATGTTAAGTATAAAAGCGCTACGATTCGTAGCATGTTAAAGCTAGGATATTCCACGTTCTAATCACATTTTTTAATGCGATCGATCATTAGTCTAAAGTTGTATCAGGTAAGGTCACATCTAGCGGAGCAAAAATATGGCGATTACGCAGATTCGTGCGTGTCAAACTCGATTTTTTAAGTTTTTCTCAGATTACTCGAAATTTATCGAAATTCTTTTTTTTCCACCAAAGAAAGTTCTCCAAAAAACTATTCTCTTTTAAAATATGATTTTTTAATGTGGCTATGTGCTGTAATTAGGACATAAAACCGAAAAAAGTATAAAAATAGGCACTGTTTCGATATTTTTTCTATCGAGGAAAGTATAATTAATCGTGTTTTCAACCAAAGAAAATACTAAGACGGATGTTCGTCTGTAACATATATATTTATTGGCATTAATTATAGCAATTTGACTACATAGCATTGATTTTTCGAGGGGCAACTTTGGAATATAGAAGCCGAAGTACGAAAGTTACGATCATAGCATTGTAAGTATAGTCTATGATTTGTAGCACGTTAAGTATAAATTCGTAGCACTAGAATCCGGCGATCGGGCTTGTTTTACTTTTCCCTACTACAGTGTAGATCCCTTACACCGTAGTTACCAATTAGTACAAGTAGGTAGCTAACCTTTAATCTACCTCGAATTCCTGCGAACATAACTCAAAGTGTATAATATAGGGGGCGTCACTTCAATCGAGTTGAAATCGTTTGACGATTCGATTGAGTTCGAGTATCGAGCTCAGTTTGATCAAAGAGTCTGTTCTGTGGCTTAGTAGAGTCAAAGAACCTGACGCTATGTACACTCGACAGTCACAGAAAATCGGTCAAGTGTGTATCGTATTATTGCACCGAGAGTTCCATAGCACACAACATTTGTTTATACAAAACAATCTCATGAAGCTTGAATTTTTTTATACAATCAAGTAACGAGACGAGCAAGATGGTCGCCTGGTGGTAAGCGCCACGCCTGCCCATAACAGTAGCAGTGCCAGAGTTGTGAACTTGCGAACACAATCCAGCGCCGCACTGTACTGCGCTCGTCACCCTGAGATATTAGATGTTAAATCTCTTCAGTCAGACAGTCGTCAGTTCAGTAATTTCTCTGGTAACATTAAGGTATTAAGGTAACACAAGCCCAATAATAACCCAGTACCTTGCTAATAATATATACAATACAATATTGGTACAATATTAATAGTACTAAAATCGTATGATCGTATGATGTAAGTTATTTTAATTCGTAATTGCTGGGAATGTTAATTTATTAACTGCGCCCCGCGGTTTCACCTGAGACATGATGAAAAACTGTGACAATAGATAATAGTGTCATTTAATTAGTGTCATAGTAGGAGTTATCGCTAAGAAATCTGTCATACGCCATAGTAACGCAATTCAACCGGCTACCTAACAGTTAAATTTAAGTTTTTTTTTATAGGCTTGTGTTTGACTGCCATCTCGTCTGATGATAAACGAAGATGCAGTCTACGATGGATCACGCTTGCCTAGAAGAAACCGATTCACTCGCGACTTGAAGACATCCAGATTATAATTATCGGGAAACACCCACTCGGGCAGCATTACCCACTGTTTAGCAGTTTGAATAAAGAAAGTGGAATCAAACCGTTTCGTAACGTGTAATAATTTTATATTAAGAATTATATCCGGATTGTCAGACATACGTAGGCGTAGGCGTCCAGAGTCCAGAAACATCCAAGCCTTCAATAAAGTGTTCTATATCAGCGACGGTGATAATGGAGTGGACGTGCCCAGCGCTTACAAATCGATCAAAATTAACAAGACAACACAATCAAGCATACCTAGCTAAAAGTATGCATATTAACATTTGCCGGAAAATAGGGATAGCGAATCTAATTACTGCATGACTATAAGAGAACACATGTACATGTATTAGAAGTTTGTATTGTCGTATCGTACGGCTCGCATGTCGCAAAGGCAGAGTATGACTGAAGCGAGTCGAGAGCCGGCGCTCAACATATAGTCTTCAAAATCCGTGCGCTTATTTCCCGTCCATTCATCTTATCATTGTCGCTGTTTTATATCTATCTTACACCTCTGATCTCGTTCTTTAGAATGTGCCACCCACCGACAAGCTTATTTCTTTTTGCGAGTCTCCTTTTTACTTCGCTTTTTCCGGCTAATAGATTTTAATAGCGTTCTCGGTAGCGAGAGATAAGCAGCAGAAATCTTAATTTGTACAACATTATTTCCAGCGTAGCGACTCCACCCGTTTTTACGAGTATAACAATTCAGTATGTCTTTAAGGGCTTGAGTCAAAGGTCACGCGCATTCAAACTTTTTGCACGACTGCCCAAAAATAGGGGAATAATGTTTTCAGAGGTCATGTATGTATGTAAGTTTCCTTTCACACCACCTGTTCGACAATGTCCAATTACATATCATGCAACCTCAACGTAAAGTAAAGCATTATCTCTTAAGGGATATAAAGTTGTATGAAACACACAAAGGAATAAAGTGATTTGAATTTGGAACGTCAAATTCGTGTGGAAACTCGTGGAAAACACTAAGTAAAAAAATGCCCATATGGCATTGTAAAGAGGTTTGTTCGAAAATCGAACTGGCCACCATAAGCAGAACTAAAAAAAAAGGTGCGTTTACAAAGAATGTGAAACAAAAGACGGTGTTTGGTCCTGTGATTGTCAGTGAATTTTAATTTATGGAGCCCTGGCTTTTTATTGTCTCGCAGAAAGTGTGAGTTGTAGAGTATGCTCCTCTGGAATAAAGCCTGTCTTCGTGTTGGGCAGCTTGAACCCCTCGCTTCACTCAGGACTCTATATAACTCCCTCGCTTCGCTCAGGGTTCAATATGCCGCCCGCGACGTAAGACACTGCTTTATTTCCTTAGTACATAATCTACTATTATTCCAGCATAACTTCTAAATACTTTAATAGTAGATTTGCATGTACTTATGAGGTATCATCCCGACCCCGAGTAACATAAACACTTTTAGAAGACTTTTTTATTGAGTAATGGCTTTGCGTTTGACCTCCATCTCGTCTGATATTAAGCGAAGATGCAGTCTACGCTAGAGCACGCTTGCTAGAAGAAACCGATTCACTCGCAACATGAACACACACAGATTGTATCGATCGGGAAATACCATTAGGTCGGCGCAATCCGTTGTTTAGCGGTTCGCGAAATGAAACTGTAATCAAACCATTTCGTTTAATTTCAACAATGTAACGATGTCGCTTTTTCGCTGGTCCATGCCTATCCTACTATGCATATACAATGTGTAACAAAAAGGTTCAACAATACTGAACCGATGTATGTACTCATCATTATGAACAACTTTTACTATGGGTCCAACTTTGAATTGGCGAATAAAAAGCAGCTGTTCCCTACATTTTGTCCAGGTCAAGGAACTTTATGTATGGAACAACTGCTTTTTTATCTCGCGATTTCAAAGTTGGCCCCATAGTAAAAGTTGTTTATAATGATGCATACATACATACATACCTTCATATTCATAATCATTTTATTGTAGCATTCCACAATGTATCTTTCTTAGGTGGTAAAAATTTAACAATACGGTTACAATTGTGGACCCCGTCGGGCATAGCTAAATGTTACAAGGTATGATAGAGAGGAAGACAGCAATATCGTGATAAAGTAAGAATATTTATAAATAATAGGACGGTAAAAAAAAAAGATTTTTGTTATATATATTTATCTGTGAGGTATTCTTCCTTTCAGTATTGTTGAACCTTTATGTTTACAGATTGTATAATCATGCAGATCTGAAGCACTCTCAGTAGATCGACGTTTTCCATCCTGGATCACACCGTCGCTTACCAGGCTAGTTTGTGGCTAAACCTACATCTATTAATGATAATGAAAACATCTTTTTATAACTTTCTATGTTGTAACTGCGGAGAGAACTAAAGAACGTTTAATTAAGACTTACCGAAAACACAAACTCATTAAGTATAGATAATTATTTGAACCGTTCACCGTGTGACATCCGCCAGCCGTCCAATATTAGTAAGCCATCAAGTCATCACGCTATCATAGCTAATAAAGTCCCGATAGTGGTATAAGCTTATCAGGCTACCAACACACTCGTTATGAAGTATTCCAGGGAAGGCGGCGGCGGAGGAGCGCCGTCAAAGTAGCTGCTTATCCGAGGCGCGCATCCGGCTTCCGGCGAAACTTACCTACCCGGCTAACGGGGTGTTCACACGTGCGAGCAATCGCGCGCGAAAACTTGCCGTTGTATTTGGTTCAGGGTGTATTCGGTGAATTTGCCCATGCGCATAGGTTTCTTTTAGAGAAGCACATAACCTTCATCCATTTCCACCGGCGATTGTTCCATATATCCACCGCGCTGGCCCAGTTGGGCGTTGTCCACCCACAGCTGCATTGTCGTTTAACAACAGGCAGAATTGGCTGTTTTTGATGGATTAACAAATGCAAGTCGTGATACAGAAAAATTATAATAAATAACCAGATATAATTTTTTACAAATGCAAGTTTTTGTGTTAACTGAAGTATTATAATAGTCATTTAGATTGTTTTTTTAATAGACGCTGCTGTTGGAAGCTTTACACTTAACTTTACGTTGTGCATTTTCACACAAACAATCGGAGTAAAATGGGCGACTTTATGCAGTAAAGGTAAACTTTTACCGCGCACACATAGAGTGCTATTTCAGCTACAGCACGGTATAAAGTGAACTTCCGGCGAGATGGACGCGCTATCGCGCGCGAAAGTGCGCCCGTCTCTACCCTCCCTTATATCTACTAAACTTGATATCCCGGACACATTATATCGATAATGTGGGGGTTAAATTTCACTCGCTCGTCTCGAGATGCTGTTGATGCGGTGATTCGCACGCTGTTATCGTAGAACCGGATGGAAGCTCCTAGAGCGCTTTTAGGGGTGTATATATTTAGATTTGTACTAAACTTCATTTTTAATAATGAATCACTTAAGGCGTTGAAAAAACATATTTTTCGATCATATGTCCGTTTATACGCTTACCGCAGAAAAATTGCGAATGTTGAGATTTTACAGTTGAATACTGATGTGCGTATTTTGTGTGCGTTTTGTGTGCGTATGTGCGTATTTTGACTCAAGCGCTAATTCTTAGGCTAATTCTTATTTGTATAGATACATAATCTCTGTGGATCAGATTTATAGACGTGCCTATCATCACTTCTAAACTGATATTACAAAGAGGTTAAGTTTGTATTTAAAATAGTTCGAGGTAATCGTCGTAACTACTAAATCTGATTTACATGAATCTATTTTCGGGCTAAGTTTTATCGTAATACCAAAATAGTAGATTATTATACAAAGGGCTAAAATAACCCATTATATACAAGGTAGTATTACGACCGAGCTTTAGCGAGGAAGTAAAAGAAACCGAGTAACCGAGAGCAAAATTTCACTTTAGCCCCTAGAGCATGATATGCTATTTAAGCCCCACACAGGTGCGCTAGAATGACGGACGACAAGAGGAGCGAAAACAATATTGTTAGGTTAGGTTGGCTAGTATTGAATAAAATACCTAAAACATTCGATGTTTCTCAGATATAAGTAAATCAAACAGAATGAAGCAAGCAATCACTCTCAGTGATGGTATAAAGTATAAACCACTGATAGGTAGATACGGGAAACAAATCTGAAAGTTGTTTCCATCGGTGTAAAACTCGGGGTTCCTTCGCTTTAAGTCACAAGTGGCAGCGACCCGTCATACGTATATTTTTATTTATTTAATTTATGTTTTTGTTTTCGCTAATCTAGAGTCGCCTGTCAGCATCAAAATAGTCAACCGTTCACTCATCTTATAAAAACAGGTTAATTGCATGATGTTTCTTTTAAAAACAATGTGACCACTATGAGACCAATAAGCTCGTTGGAGCTCATGTACGGATTTTCATATCACTAGCTTTTCGTTGTAGGATAACATCGTATGGAAACCTGAATCCGTCACAGACTGTATACGCAACGAGAGTCCATGAGCGAGGGGCATGTCGTGCGGAAAAAACCCGTGCACCAAGTACCAAGTAAGTACAGGTCGCGTCATGTAAAAAGAACGCTGGCGGCTAAGCTGCGCAGTAGGCGATTTATCGGTCTATTTGGTGGTATGAGGCGCGGTATGAGTAATAACCAATATACGAAGCTGCGAGCAAAAGGCTAATTAATATTTATTTTAAAAAAATAGGCCTAGTACTTTTGTGCGCAAGTGTACACATGCGCAAACACACCCCCTCTACTTTCTTCCAGCGTTCTTTTTACATGACGCGACCTATACCTGCATACGTCCGGAGAAGAAAAAACAATGAGTCTGATGTGAATCCACCAACCCGCAGCTAGGCCAGCGTGGTGGCTACAGTCCAATCGCCCTTTGAGGGTACGCCTACGTCCAGCAGTAGACTACTAAAGGCTGATTATATATTTTTACTACAAAATAGCCCGTCGCTTATAACTTGTACTCCACAAATTCGTGGAAATATTTTTATTTCATCCCCGACTTATGTTTACTTGAAAAACAAGCACCAGACACTTAGGGTTGCTCCGGTTGATAAAGTGCTTCAGGTAGACGGGGATGCGGTATTTTGATAAATAAAATTTGATAATAAAAATGACTTATAGACTGTTCCCGGGATTTATTGGTATTCCTGTGATTTTTTACGGAGGAACAGTAGATTATCACAGAAAATTTATAGAAGTACGTACGTTATCAGCCAGAAGACGTCCACTGTTAGACGAAGGCCTCTTCCTTAATAGAGAGGGGTTGCCATAATCCCCACGCTTAAAAAAGGCAGGCGGCTTGACAGAAGTTTCATTCTCTTACTAAAACTGTTAATTAGCAAATCAGTAAATGTATTTGAGCCGTGGTAGCCTAACTGGGAGATCACTGGACTTGAAATCATATATCGTAAAAAATCGTGGTGAATTTTGGGAGCGGGCCGAATTTCTTCCGTACGCGGACTAAGTCGCGGGCGACCTCTAGTATAATATACTTCTAGGTGTGATATATTCATAACAGTTACACAATACAATCTAATTATATAACATTATATTCACAACGGCCATATTGATACTTAATCGTCGTCGTCAGCCATAAGACGTCCACTGCTGGACGAAGGCCTCCCAATAGAGGGGTGTTGCCATAATCCCCACGCTTGGCAGGCGGTTTGGGGATCGCAGAATGCTCACCACCGTTAACCAAAAGGACGCTGCTGCCCGTCCTCCGGTGGGTCTGGTTGCAGTATGGTAGTTAGTAATAGTGAAATATTAGTTACTAATTTGTTTGCGGTTACTGCTACGCGAGTACACTAAGAATAGGAATACTGAGAGAAAACAGTTCTTACGTACCGTTATCGTACTGTTATTTGAACGTATCGTTACGTTATCGAATTAATGAGTTTCTGCCTCAATAATACGCATTTTAATACACTAATTAATAAACTGACAAAACATGTCAAAAACAAAAGACAATCGGCATCCTTCTAAAATAAAGCCTAAAACCTCTTTGATGGCGCATGGCCAGATACACCACACGTATGTTACGTGTCGTACTGTTATTAAAATATTGCGATTATCAGTTTAGATATCCTGTTATCCGTAAAGCGATATATTAAATATTAGGAATATAGACCCTAATATAACTCCTCTAGCTCAAATGTATTTGAGTACGCTTCAGCCATGCATAGTAATCAGAATACTGCGCTATTAATATTGGAGGTTGTATCATTTGTTGCCGCTCTATTGTGTGGTGCGGTATTGTCTGCACTGGCGACATCTATTTCGAGCACTCTGATCTGATGGATCACTGAGATTACTTTTTACCCGACTGTCTAGATTGAGGGTTATGTTTTCGGCTTAAGATGTTGAGAGATGTATTTTTAATTCATCTTCAAATACAGAGAGTACGCATATGCCGCGTAAGAATATATACTTGTATTAATTAATGTATAATAATAGTATCGGGCATACTTGTTATAATTGACTGTTCCGAATAACAGTTTAGACGTCCTGTTATCCGGAATGCGATTAATTCAATATTAGGAATAATGAAATTTATTTGTACCGTAATGTAACACCTCTAGCTCAAATGTATTTGAGTACGCTTGAGCCATGCATAGTAATCAGAATACTGCGCTATTAATAACGGAGATGGTATCATTTGTTGCCGCTCTATTGTGTGGCGCGGTATTGTCTCCACTGGCGACATCTATTTCGAGTACACAGATCTGATGGATCACCCAGATTACTTTTTAGCCGACTGTCTAGAAAGACGGTTATGTTTTCGGCTTGAGATTTTGAAGGAGGTGAGTCTATACAAGCTGTTTTTTGCGTCTTCGCCATATTTTTGCAGAGGTAGATATGCTCATCATTATGAACAACTGTTACTATGGGGCTAACAATACAATACAAAAAGTAAAATTGATCTTGGACAAAATGTATGGAGCAGCAATTTTTGTTCGCGATTTCATGGTTTGCCCTTTAGTAAAAGTTATATATCTACCTCTGTAAATATGGCGAGGATGCGAAGAAACAACAACTTGTTTTCATAAAGAGTAGAGAGTTTCATTTCACAGAGTAAAATACTCTTAATATATGCCGCGTAGGAGCAAATGCTTGCTTGAATAGTATGGGAAATTCTTATCTATCAAAATCGGTTCATAATAAGAAATATGCATATGTAATACTGGCAACAAAACAAACCATCGAAAGTAAAAAGAGTTTTGGCGGGAACGCGAGAAAATCATGTCGCTGCATTGTATTATTTTCCAAAACTTGTGTTTTTTCGAGTATTAATGCATAAAAATGGTGGCGTTTTATTCATTAAATGCTGATTTACGAGCAAGAGTGTGGGCAAGTGATATAATGTAGTGAAAAGTGTATTTTCGTGTTGTTTCCAAAACTCCGAAGAAGCTTGTAGTAAAGTTGCCACGACTTTACTAGGGCATGATTGGACTTGACTGTGACTTACTGTGTATGACTTGGACTGTGACTACGACTCATTTAACTGGAGAAAGAAGGATCGATGAAGAAAAATGTATTCGGCTGAAGGACTAGTATCCATGGCCAGGAACTATTAAAAACAACAACAAATCGCAAGTAAAATCTTAATATGTGCACAAATAACGAAGTTATAATCATTTTAGTTTCACGTTAGACAGGGAGGGCACTATACTAGGTTTATGACGTCAAATTTCACGATTCCAAACAAATTCTATACTATGCACGTCTTTTGCTAGAAAGGGACAGACGACTCCCTCCCAAATACTTTGTACGCTTATATTTCAGAACTTTACCAGCCGATTTCAATTATTTTTTCGACGTAAGCATCAGATTCAGTTAAACTCTCCATTTATTCTATTATTTTTCAAAATTTAAACACATGCATATCCCTATTGTGGGTGTTTTCATTAGATGTCATAGACAGTATTTTTTTCTTTTTAGCTAAGCTACCAACTCAACTAGCGGTAAGAAATGCTACAAGAAATAATAATAATATTGGGGGGGGGGACATTTATTACACACAGCACCATCTAGCCCCAAATGTATTCCATCTAGCCTTAAAGAGGCCCAGTTTTTTTTAGTTTTTTTTGTTATACCTAAAGTCGTACGAAACGTCCATCACACAGTCACAAAAATCATGATAAAAAAGACGAAACAAAAAAACAGAGACAAGTCCGGAATATGTCGCAAGGCGAGCCACGTAATATATCTCAATAAAACATAACCCGGGTTATGTTAGTATGCAATAGTTCAGCGGAACGGGCTAAGAATGCCATTTGTGGAATATGATATTCGCCTTGTTTTCTCCTTTTGTTTTTTAGGGTACCGTGGATTAGTAAATACAAATTATAAATTTTTGCCTTAACTTTATAATAACAAAGTGTGTAATCCAAAAGCTCCTAAACTATTTAAAAACTTTGTTTCAGGGGCCAATGGCAGCTGTTAAGGTATCACAAAAATACTTAAAAATAATTCTTCCAACGCGCAACGAAATTTAAAAAGTTGCTGGCTTGATGTCTGTTCCGCGTGCAACTTAAGGCCCGTCGCAGAATTTTACTATCAAATTATTCATTTCATACGCTTTTTTTTAAGAAGTAAGGGTTTCTTCTCGCCCACACCGCCTTACCATCTTGATTCTAAGCAATAATGTGGTCGAGACTAACGTACGCTTACCTACCTAGAAGAAACCAGAACGTTCAAAGTCAAAGTTTTCACCCACCTTCCTATAAGTTTACTATGAAAACTGACGTAATTTTGACATAATCTTGTTTTATTTACGAAGACCATTGAATAAAACATCACAATCACCATTGTTTATTCACCCGGTATACACACACCGTCCCGTTTCACATTGTAACTTATTTATTTATTGAGATACGCCAATAGTGATAATATTACACATTCTTAAAGTAGGTACATAACACAAGGATCAGATACGAATACAAACTTTTCCTATTCATCCGAGGGTTGTCTGGAAGAGATCGCTTTTAGCGATTAGTCCGCCTTTTGTGCCTTATTTAGTGTATATATTATGTTTGTAATGTAATTTATATGGCGTCAATAAAGTGTTATTGTATTCTATTGTATTGTATTGTATACATAATACGAATTCTCAACGTCTGACCAGAAAGGAAAAGTTCTTTAACGTGTTTTTTTCGCTATAGACTGTTTATACAACTAAAACAGTCGTATCAGCACAGGTTAACATTATTATTGTGTCTACCATAGCGCGTTTAATTCATTGTCTCTTTGTACAGAACCCAGCGACGATTTGGACACACTCTTAGCCCGTTTCTATACATTTTTGTCTGATTTATAAGCAGATGACAAAGAGTAAAAGACGCCCTACGTTGGGTCTGACCCGGGGGATGGGCGTGTTTTATCATATCGACGTTAGATGGAGCTAGACGGATATAAAGTTTGTTGTTAAGGTTTAATGGTAGATACGTGTAAAGGAAAGGATTGATTAAGGTCACGAAATGTACGCTCGTATCAATTTTTTAGAAAATTGATGCTATATTAAAGAGTGTGAATAGTAACGGATTATTAGGAAAGAACAGGTGAAAGGAGCTCATCAAAATCCACAATGTAAGGGTAGTAGTGGGTCTTAGGACAGCATAGAGCATAGCATAGCAAAAAAGCTATGCAGCAACAAGCCAGTTCAATCTTCCAACAATAAACATAAAGCAAATTCGATATTCAAATACTTGGTTAAAATCCGCGATAAAAACTAACAACTTCTAGAAGTATAGAGAACGGGTTTAAGGCGGTCCCTTCGGTCTCTTAGGTCCAGTTCCTGTTAAGTCCACCGTATTTTGACATTCCTTTAATGTCAATTTCTTTAAATGTCCAGTTCTGTGACCGTCCATTTCTTTGAATGTCTAGTTCTGTGACCGTCCATTTCTTTGAATGTCCAGTTCTGCGAGTGTCATCCGGACGTAACAGGAACGGGAAAATTATAGTCGTATCTTAGCGAACATAATTAATTATAGAAATAAAATAAGCTATGTACTCTACCCGACTTATAATATAAATATAAACAGTAAAGCCAACTCGATGTATATTACAAATAAATAATATGTAAATTTTTCAACTGGATTTAAACGCAACCGTCGTGGGTCTCTCAAGCACTCTGTTAACCTTATTAAATGGTTTATTATTTATTTTAGACTTATTTTAGTTTATTAAGGTTACATTTGTATTCTTTTTGGTAAAAAAAAACATTTTTCTGTTTTTTTTCTATTTAAAATCCTTCGCAGAATTTGAAAACGTAACTTGTTTTAGAACTAGAGAACGACTCCCAGACGTTATAGAAGTCAAATAAAATATGCTAGAAAGATACTCGACCAACAATAAACAAAGAAACCAACTAGATGTATCTTTAACCCCCCAACCGAATCTGAAAACAAACTTGTTCTGGAAGTCTCAAGAACGGCTCTAAGTCAGTTAATAAATAAAATAAGCTATTCTAGAACGATTTACGACAGTCTACCCCCGGCCAACAATAAACAAAAAAGCCAACTGGACGTTCAAACACCTCCCAGGAATCTTAAAACAACTCTCAACTTTAAAAAATACGTAGCTGCAAGCGGGGATGCATTTTATTTTCGTTTGAAAGATTCATAGCGACTTCCCTCGAATTTTCGCCACTTATTTTTACCTACAGAACTGGGCTATCTTACTTACTCGAGGAGCCGCTTCAAGTTTTATTACTTTTGACACAGATTAAACAGTAGTAAACAAACTTTTGCTTCTGGTAGAAGCCGATGTTTTATTCAATTTATTTCTAAGACATTTTTATGACTCACCATTATATTCCTCATAACATTGTTTGACTTAATGAAAACAGATTTAGCGAATATTTTAATTCATAGGAATTTTATTATGAAAACTGACGTGGTTTTGACACATTTTTGTTTTATTTATACGGGAATACTCACGTTTAATTAAATCGGATACTCAGACTATAGTTCCGATCACATCCGGTGACCTTTTTCAAAGAGTGAAAACAGAGCCCGACGCGCGTGCAGCTGCATCCTGCTTAGCACAAAGCAGGACGCAGCTGCACGCGCGTGCAAGCTGAAGTGGCCAGCCCTAGTGTCAGAGTTAATGTGCCACCCGAAGGCCTCTGACATGGCTGACGGTTGTTGTTATACAACCGGGACCAACAATTTAACGTGTCTTCCGACTCACGGTAGCACTCAGAAATTAATGCCACGTCCTGCTTTGCTAAGCAGCTGCGTCCTGCTTTGCTAAGCAGGATGCAGCTGCACGCGCGTCGGGCTCTGTTTTCACTCTTTGAAAAAGGTCACCGGATGTGATCGAAACTATAGTCGGAGTATCCGATTTAATTTAACGTGAGCATTCTCATATGAATTTGACTAACATTTATGTAAGGTTCCATAACCAATGATTGTCCATTGTCCAATGACTAATCATTACTATCTAGCGCTCGTGGCGTAGCTTGTCTAGGTTGTTCTAAACGATCACCGATGTTAAGCAACGGAAGGTCCGGTCAGTCTTCGGATAGGTGACCGTAAGTGGCATTTATTGCTGAGTGCTACCGTGGGTCGGAAGACACGTTAAATTGTTGGTCCCGGTTGTATAACAACAACGGTCAGCCATGTCAGAGGCCTTCGGGTGGCACATTAACTCTGACACCAGGGCTGGCCACTCAGCGTATATGAACTTACTTACTTACTATGAATATCTAAGTAAATAACATGTACCTATAAGTTAACATATATTGAGTTATAAGCTTACTTATATCGCTAAAATGTCAATACCTACTCCTACATACTCGTAGTAAATAGTAATGAAATTATGAGTCGATGTCTGCCTACAAACTGCTATGCAGTTTAGCAGAGTTATAAATTGAGCTATGTAATTATTCCTCTAAGAAAAAATAAATTAAAAAATAAATACTATACAATGAAGTCCATTACTAAGCCTACATGATGTAGTACCTAAGTCTGGATGTGTTTTTTTTTTAATAATGGTAGCCATCAGACTATTCGCCTGGATGATAGTTAAGCTCGCCGCTGTCTAGAACCTGAACATTATGAGGAATGCTCTCGCCGCGTTGGCAACCTGCAGAGATGTTGACAGACGAACGTTCCATGTTGTAACTCTGCGGTGAAACCTTCGCAGAAAAACATTCTACAGTTTGCACTTACAAGATGTGGAATGTCTTCCCTATCGTGCACTTGCAAGATGTGGAATGTCTCATCTTGCACTTGCAAGATACTCGTACACGTGGAATGTCCTGGCGCGCTTAAGGAATGAACACCAAAACAGTAGTATTTGCAGATTAGTTATTCGTATAACTTCGTCTGTATCCTGTGGCATCCCCGGTTCCGGAAAATTAGTGGAAAGCTAGAAGTGTGATACCTGTTCATTTATTTTTATTCCCTCAAAGACCAAACTGACTAGACATTTTTATCTCGACAGTCGCCCCACTTCCCTCCCAGAAAATACTTTCTATTAACAATAGCAACATCACAAAGATTTTACAATGACGACTACTGTTTACATAACCTTGCAAGGAGGTAACGCTAAAACAAACGAATTTATATATAAGGGATATAATTTTCAAGACGCCTTACAAAGATATGCCATCAACGTTGCATGAGTTGTCAAAAACTCGTCCGAGATACCTAGAGAGGATAGATACCTACTAACCTAGTAGTCCTAGTACGGTAAGTAATAGGATAGGGCTCTGTTAGCACCTTTTACATACGGAACCCTATAAGGATAGAACAATCATAAAGCTATACAAGCGGATCTCAATCAGAACTCCGTCCTTTGCAGCATAAAGCGCATAAAGCCATCAATTCGCGAAACTTTTCCCATCAGATTCCATCAGTCCGTTGTCTTTATTGCATCGCCCTTCCATCTAAAGCCATAAAGCGCTTTATACCGCTTTTATAACCTTTAAGTTATTTAGAAAAGAATGGAACAGCGTCGGAGAAAAGTCTTAACAAGTGACACGTGGCCTTTGTTCTCTCTTGGAGAATTTTTACTTTAACTAAGTCTGACTAAAGTTTAAATTTGCTTATTTATATGCTACGCTTGCATAATATTTTATATGCTACGCTTGTATCATTATATTTTGATGGATATATTGTCTAGAAAGCCACCATCATCAGCCCGGAGACGTCCACTGCTAAACAAAAGCCTCCTCCTTAGACCGCCGCACTGTACGAAAACCTGCCATTTGCACCCACAGGTCGCGTGTGCAGTACTTAAAAAAAACGACTTCAATTTCGATTATAGTAATCGCCACGCAAGTTATCAAAAAGTGGGGATGCGCAGAAATAAAAAAAAAAACTTGTCATTACACTTGCCAAATATACTGCACGGAAGTATACACCACAGAAATGCGAAGGCCCTGCCTCTTCTCTCTTCAGTGGTGTACACGACGTACCTGCGTAGGCGCACCCCTTCCATGCCGACAATTTGACAACTTGTTTGGCGGCTTCTGTACCTGAATGACTTCTTTGTTCCTGCTATGTTGATTTAAAAACCAAACTACTGAACCGATTTCGATTAAATGTATATGGGAGCACCTCTTAAGTATGACCTACCAAACAAAATAGAATCATCATAATCTATTCATAAATAATTAGCGGAGTAATCGCGTAACATACATACAAAAAAAAACATACAGTCGAATTGAGAACCTGCTCCTTTATTGAAGTCGGTTAAAAATGTATTTTTTTTGACGATTGAATAAACAGGTAATGGCTGAAGAACGGTGAAGGAAAGGAACGCGCCGTGTGCGTTAATAATAAAATAGTTCTACCTACAGAAGATTAATTCCCGTAGTAAACGCGTCTATACAAAGTTGTAGCATAGGCACACTCACGTTATATTCAGTGCAAGCAAATATGTACTCTGTTTGTACAGAATAGTGTCGATATTCTAATGTAGCCAGAGCCACGTAACGTCAATGAGCCAAGCGCTACAGTGCAAAATCGATACACTGCCTAATACAAATAAAATACAAATTAGCTTGTACCTACTGAAAATAACATTATAGTTATAGGTATATCTACTTTAAGACGCTTTTTAATGGGAGATCATTATTTACTTGTCTTGATATAACCGACCAAGAATCTTATGTTTTAACCGTTTCTATAACAAGAAACCGAGCAAGTATGTTACCTTTTCCAAAGTTTGTTCCCAACAACCATAGCGCTAAAGTATCGCGTGATAGATTATCCCGTACATTAAAATACATCGAGTGCCACCAACTTCCGCCAAGCAACTCGGGCACTTTGACAAATTAGCGCATGCATGCGGAGAGAACGAGCCGCCAACTTGGAACAACTTGGCCAACTTCAGCCAGCTCCGGGCCACTTCTGGGGATGTGTTCGATCAATTTGTAATTTGGATATCGACAGTGCATGATGATATATCGCGAGTTGCCAGCGTCCCGCGGTTTAAGCAACTTCCTCACTATACTACGTGCAAACAGTCTTTACACATAGAGGAAAAATCATTACGCACAGTAGGATAGATGGCTGATGTTTATATCGTTGAAACCAATAGCTTTGATGAATTTTTGTTTTATTTATACGGGAATACTCACGTTTAATTAAATCGGATACTCCGACTATAGTTTCGATCACAGAGAGATCAGAGTGAGCAGGACGCAGCTGCACGCGCGTCGGGCTCTGTTTTCACTCTTTGAAAAAGGTCACTGGATGTGATCGGAACTATAGTCTGAGTATCCGATTTAATTAAACGTGAGTATTCCCGTATAAATAAAACAAAAATGTGTCAAAACCACGTCAGTTTTCATAATAAAAAAGCTTTGATGAAGAATTTATATTGAATAAAATTAAATGTTTATTAAAAAAAATATTTAATTCGGTTAATAATGTTCTGATATATGACCGTTTAAAGTTGT
This sequence comes from Erannis defoliaria, assembly GCA_905404285.2. NCBI lineage: Eukaryota > Metazoa > Arthropoda > Insecta > Lepidoptera > Geometridae > Erannis > Erannis defoliaria. The sequence continues at coordinate 1,382,411 of FR990092.1, forward strand.
TGGTAGAGATAACTCTGTCCCTTTTCCACAATACAAAAAATGACGTCACACATTACTTGTCAGAATAGAATGTATAATATAGCATACAGAGAAGTGACGTCACGATTTACTGTTTCGCCTCTGTCTAGTATGATATTAAAATGCTTATAAGTTGCTTATTTTTGATCAGATTTTCATTAATCTGCTATATTTATGGCCCACATTTTAATAGGACATCATCATCATCATCATCCATTATTTTTTTTTATTTTTTTTAGGATTTGACCGATTTTTATTTGTAAAAAAACCATTCATCTAGCCTATTGCGCAATTAAAAATAGTGTTATATAGTTGGTTTTAAACATCAGCAGCTGAGTTAGTTGTGAATGCAATAACTTAATATAGGGACAGCCTCAGAAGTGCTAAATTAAAACAGCTGAACTCCGATAACTTCATATATTCTTCACAATTTTACAATCTGTCCTGTCTTTTATCCGATACACCATAACACGACTCGTCTCCAAAGTCCAAACACCGTACTCCCTTCACAAAATGGCCGCTTTTATATCTATCACTATTAGCGTCAATACATTGTTTACTTATATTTATACCAACTATTTAACCAACCATGTTTAATTACTGAATATAAGAATATTTAATATAAATCGAAACATAAATAATTAGGTTATCAAATGGTTATAGGCTTACTGCTATAAATAATTAGGTTATCAAATGATCATAGGCTTACAGCTCGGCCTTCCTGTTTAAAGCGGGTCCTCTCGCGCTTTGGGGAATAAAAGATTAAAATGAGAATTTTGAATGAATAATGCCGCATTTTAAAATCATGCTTTCAAATATTATAGAAAGGGGTGCTTCCTTATTAAAACTAATAATCATTATGATTTTACTATTAGAGTGATAGGTATTGTAAAATTAGCTTATTCATACATTCCTAATTAATACATGTATATTTTAAGTTGATCTAATTTTAATCATTCGTTTAGAACAAAGTTTTTTTTTTTTTTTTTTTTTTTTTTTGTTTAGCTTAACCTCGTATAACAATTACAAATATTAAATGTATAAATCAATTCTAGCATATTCTAACTATTGTAAATTACAGATGTGATTCCAGACGCAATATTAGATTAGGAATAATTTACACGACGATTTATTTGTTTACACTATTACAATTCTAATGATCTCAGTACATTTCACAATTGGAAGTTTGTACATTGTTTGTAATTTACATAACATAAATCAATCTTTGTCATTATCAGAACAATCATCTTCCCCACTACTTTCAAGATCTCTAGTAAAATTTAACCACGGCTGTATCTTGTCCACTGCTACTACGGCTTCGTATCGGCGATTATTTTTACGTGTTAGTGGAGTGTCTTCAATCACGTACCTGTCGTTTGGGAGTGCTTTTGCGACACGATACGGGCCCTGATATTTAACGACTAGTTTTTGTGACTGCCCATCGTGTGGCATCTGTCTTTCTACGCGCACTAAATCTCCTTCTGAATAACATTTGGCTGTTTTCCTGTGGCTATTAAATCTATCTCTGTCCTTGGTTTGTTGTTCCTTAATTTTTTTACCAGCTTCTTCCCTGATGTCTACCAGTTCGTCTGTAGGTGTTACATTAACGGTGTCATCTAAGACATCACTTAGAATGCCTTCACTTTTACTCTTGATATTAAACCCAAAAAGAAGTTCAGATGGTGTCTTTTGGGTTATCTTGTGGGTTGTAGTGTTTAAGCCTAGCTGGATGTCTGGAACTTGTTCATCCCAGCACTTCTCATCTTTACCGTGCGTCGAAGTAGAAAGTGCATCAAGGATGGTTCTATTAAACCTCTCTACTTGACCGTTTGCTCGAGGGGTGGCTACGGCGTTGATTATGTGCTTGATGCCGTAAGTCGTCGTGAACTCCTTAAAGGCTCCGCTAGTGAAGCTCGTACCTTTGTCCGTTATGAGGCGTGTAGGAACACCAAAGCAGCTAATGTGATCTTTAAGAACTTTAATTGTAGTTGCTGATTTGGTGTCCCTCACGGGTTTCACATTTACAAATTTCGTAAAGCCGTCTACGAGGACCAGTACATAGCAGTTGCACTTTTTGCTCTTTATAAATGGGCCCAGGTGGTCTGCGTGGAGTGTATGGAATGGCACGCTTGGTTTGTCAATGGGGTGTAATCCACCTTCTCTCTTTCCACCAGGTGCTTTGTGATGTGCACATTCTAAGCACGACGTAACGTATTTTTTTACGAATTTGCGCATCTTGGGGAACCAGTAATTCTTACGAATTCGTTGTAAGGTTTTATCATAACCACAATGACCGACATCGTCATGGTTCATTTTTAAAACCTGCCAACGTACACCCTTTGGCACCAGCCATTTTATTTCGTCGCCTTCGATTCTATAAACTCGATTGTTTTTGAGTTTATAGTTCTTGTGTACGTCTATAACGTATTCCGATGCAGGATCAGCTAAAATTTCTTTTATTCTTTTAACCTCTTCGTCGGCTGATTGAACAGTAGCAATCCAGTCTTGCTCACAACTTTCGGCAGCGAAGACATCGAAACATTTTTCGGCTTCGATCGCACACGTATCAACTGGGTTGCGGCTTAGCGCGTCAACATGAGTCATACGCGATCCTGGTCTGTATTCGATAGTACAGTTGAATTCTTGCAACTGTATCCACCACCGTGCAACTCGAGGGATCAGATCGCGCTTAACCAGCGTTGACCGCAACGCGTTGCAATCCGTAAATATTTTGAATTCGATGCCCATGAGATACACTCTGAATCGGTTGAGGGATGCCACTACTGCCAACGTCTCGAGGTCGTAAGAATGGAGTTTTTGCTCCTCCGCATTCGTTTTACGACTAAAATATGAGACGGGTTGGAATACGCCGTTGGAGTTGGCTTGTAGTAAGATGCCTGCTAGACCGTCTTTGCTGGCGTCCGTGTGAACTTGGGTTTCAGCGTTGTGATCGTAGAGTGCTAAAACCGGTCTGTCAATCAACATTTCTTTAATTTTATTGAAAGCGCGCTCCTGGGCCTCACCCCAGATCCACTTTGCGTCCTTTCTCAGCAAATCCGTCATCGGTGCGGCTATCAATGCATAGCCTTTGATAAACCGTCGGAAATACCCCGACAGGCCAAGAAATTGTCTTAACTCGTGCTGGTTTGTAGGTTCATGAAATTTTGAAACAGCTTCGGTTTTCTTTTGCCCCGGCCGGATCCCATTGGAGTTAACTTCATAACCAAGGAAGTCAATCGTGTCGAGGAAGAAGTGGCATTTGTTTAATTTGAGCGTCAGGCCACCTTTCTCTAGCAGCTGTAAGACTTCCTCCAGGCGCTGTATCCCTTCCGCAACGTCCCTTGCAGGGATTAAGACATCGTCCATGTAAACTGTCGCGTATTTAATCTTTGCTTCATGAAGTATCTTATTGATGGTACGTTGGAACACCGATGGTGCATTTACTAACCCGAAAGGCATCCGGTTGTACTCATATTGGCCGTCTGGAGTCACGAAGGCAGTTTTCTGTCGTGACTCTTCGGCCATTGGGATCTGGTAGTAGCCAGATGCCAAATCAAGTGACGTAAATACCTTATTTCCCGCTAATTGATCCAACTGATCTTCGATCCTAGGTAGAGGATAATGTTCCTTCTTGGTTTTGCGATTCAAGGCTCTATAGTCCACGCATAACCGTTTTTCCCCAGTTTTCTTCTGTACTAAGACAATAGGACTCGCGTACGGAGACGTTGACTCTCTAACTATACCGTGATCAGCCATTTCCTGTACCATATTCCTTACTAAAGCACGATCTGCATACGACATGCGGTAAGGCCGATAGACCACTGGCTCATTGTCTTCAAGCTCAATTACCATCTCTGTTAAGTCTGTGAAACCCAAATTATGTAGCCCGCTCGAAAAGCAATTGCCGTATTTTTCAATCAGCTGTCGCAGTTTTAATCGTTCTTCATTGCTTAATTTGTCGCTACAATTTAGACCGTCATTACTTTGTGTTTCACAAAATGTATAATTACACGAGTTCACTTCATATTTAGCCTTCTCTGTATCATTATGGTGAACTCTTGTCAGTAAAGTTCCATTTTCAAACGTGATTGAAGAGGGCGTAGCATTATAAATCAATAACGCGGTGGTGCCGGCCTTCATTTCATATTCGCCTGGGAGGAGATAATGCTCGTTCCCATCACTACCCCGTATTGAACCGTTAACGTAAACTCGTGCGTTTATAATAGAGCTGGAAACTACTGGGATGGCGCGTAGTGCATTCGAAGGTATCTCTACTCTTTTATCAGTCACAAGGTGTAATTTATCACCACAAATTCTCTGAAATATCACAGCAGTTGGGGTCTTTGTAATAATAATATCGGGTCGCTCCGTAAAGGAATGACCTAATAAAACTGACTGATTAATGACGTAGTCTTCTACTACGTATAGGTTAATGACCTCTCTAATTCCCTGGACTTCCACAGATGCCGTTGTCATACCTAACGGAGGGACAATATTTGCGCCTATACCCTTAAGGACTGGCAGATCGTCTGGCGTCGCGACATCTAAACCGAGTTCTCTGGCTTTCGTGACTTTTATAAGAGAGCATTGGCTACCTAGATCTAAGTGGCAGTCGGTGGTATGCCCATTAACTTTGATATCGATCATATATTTAGCCGTTAAGTCTTTAGTCGTACATAATTGAGCAACCTGTTTCTCGTTTTTATTTTTATCCTTACTTGTGTTTGTATCGCGGTCTTTAATTGCACCTTTATTCCTAAAGCAATGAATCGTCAAATGACCTGACTTATTACACGTACTGCAATTTGCCGGAGGCTTCTCGCACTTAAAACTCGGGTGTCCGGTTTGGTCGCAGTTATAACATATCATTTTAAAGTTACCAAATTTTGCGGTAGTATTAGCACTCTTGCGATCGTTTCGGGATTTAATATTGTCATTGTTTTCGCGACTTTGCCCAACTTTGACAGTCCTAAAATACTTTAACACCTGTTCGGGTTCGGAGAACTGCGCAGCTTGTGCACCTACTTTAATCGCCCTGTCTTCGACACCGTATAGTAGACAGTCTACGGCCTGTCGCCCATATATTCTACACCGATTCAACATATTGATTTTGGCATAATAATAATGTTCTAATGATTCCCCATACTTGACCCTTTTGGCTAGCATTTCAGTCAAGAGCTCAGCATAGTCCTCGCGAACCGGAAATGACCCTATCAGTTTCTTTTTCCACTCTGCCCAAGTGAACATCATCGACGGTAAACTTTGATACCAGGATTTGGCTACGCCGCTCAACTTGGGCAAAGCGTAGTGAATAATTTCTCTATCTTCCCAATGATAAATTTCGGCACATTCTTCTACTTTCGTCAGCCACGTCAAGACAGACTGTTCTTTCGACATAGGGTCAAACTCGGGAACAATGTTAGTGTTAAAAGTTAGCTTGGGTCTATCTGAACTCTTGACCGATTGCAAAATTGACAAAACCTTATCCAATACGCCATCATTAGAATCATTAGGCTTATATCGCTTAGGACTAGGTTCATCACCATAATCTCTTGACCGGCTGCGACTTCGCTCCCTCTCACGTCTGGATCTTGGTCTGGTCCCGTGCCGACTCGTACTTCTTTCGGATTCGTAGCGCGAGCGTGAACGTGAGCGGCTGCGCCTCTCCCTCGCCGGCGTGCGGAGTGACCTCTCTCTACTAGTGCGTGATCTAAGTGTTCTTCGACCCTGATGCTCTCCATCAGGCCTGCTATATAAATCAACCTCAGCATCGCGCACCCGCGATACCCCTGGTTGCTCCGAGTAATGTATACGTGTTTTCGCCTGACCCTCAGACCTGGGTCGCCCTGGCCACGTCATATTACTCGCCTCACGTTGCCGAAAGTCTCGACCCTGACCCTCAAACCTGGGTCCTCCTGGGTCAGAATTAACCATCGCATCACTTGGTTCACCACTTTCCGGCCGGCTCATATTGAGACCTGAAACTGACAAGCGACCGCTTAGTACGCTGTCATAAACAGTGGTAATCCACTACACGATAATCATATTCATTAACGCTTTTTTTTTTTTTTTTAAAGTAAATATTGAATCTGTTCCACAACAATATCCCTGTCCTTTAATATTGAGTTGGTTTCGATACTTGTATCGGTATACCAAGATGCAAATTACCCCGCATTAATTTAGCATGACTTTACTACGTTCGAGAAACAGCGAGAGAACAACACACAAGTAAAATGGATGTAAACAAACTCATTAGTGATCTCCGGCTTCTCGGCATATCACTTTGATGATTCGTCAGATTATTTTAAATACCGCACCATATTGACGATCACACGAAACGAGAGAGACAAGAAAAAAAAATATAAATAGCAAGACAAAACAATCGGTAGGCAGTCACAAACCCCCTCTTTCGTTTTCGCTTCTTACCGCATAAAGATGGTGAAACGTTACATGCCCGTTTTTAGCTTTATGACATGACAGACTTTAGAATAATCCCACTAGATTTGATGTAAGACGGATGAGAAAATAGGAAATCAGACGGAATTTCTCAGTTCCAGCATGTAATCAGGACAAAAAAACACCATTTCGCCATTTATAAAGACACTAAAGACGTTTGTTGGGATAATGCAACAATTTTACTTACGTTTTTCTTTTCTTTTTTTGCAGGCGTAGATCGAAAAAAAGTGTTATTTTTCGACGATCCCACTTCTGAGACTATAGGGACAGCCTCAGAAGTGCTAAATTAAAACAGCTGAACTCCGATAACTTCATATATTCTTCACAATTTTACAATCTGTCCTGTCTTTTATCCGATACACCATAACACGACTCGTCTCCAAAGTCCAAACACCGTACTCCCTTCACAAAATGGCCGCTTTTATATCTATCACTATTAGCGTCAATACATTGTTTACTTATATTTATACCAACTATTTAACCAACCATGTTTAATTACTGAATATAAGAATATTTAATATAAATCGAAACATAAATAATTAGGTTATCAAATGGTTATAGGCTTACTGCTATAAATAATTAGGTTATCAAATGATCATAGGCTTACATTAAATTTAAACTTACAAACTTACGTGTAGGTGCACATAAAATCACACTAAATAAAATAAAGAAACCTAATGCGATAGGGACTAGGGACCAAGCTTGGGACTCCAAACCAAATGAATAAGCCTATTTCAATTCAATAAATATTGAGAATTATAATAAGCATAGATGATAAAATAGATAAAGTAAAATAAAAATAAATAAAATATCGGTGGACATTTTTCCACACAGCGCCATCTAGCCCCAAACTAAGCAAAGCTTGTAATATGGTAACTAGATAGCTGATAGAATACTTATATACATTTATTAGCATAAAACATGTGTAGAAACATGCGTTTGATGATATGATATTTTGTAGTGGTAGGATTCTACTGCAGAGTCCGCCTGGGGAAGTACCACACCTTTGTCAGTTATTCAACCGCCAAGCAGTAGTGTGGAAGCATTACTGTGTTCCTGTTTGAAGGGCAATGTTACCAGAGAAATTACTGGTTATGAAGAGATTTAAAATCTAATATCTCAGGGTGACGAGCGCAATGCAGTGCGGCGCAGGATTGTGTTGGCAAGTTCATAATTCTAGCACTGCTACTGTTATTGGCAGGCGTGATGCTTACCATCAGGTGAAAGCCTTGCTCGTCAGTCATTTGACAGTATACAAAAAATATATATATAATCGAACCTCATGGATATGCCTGAAGCGGCGTAAAATCAAATTAGAACCAAAAGAGATCCGCAGCTATAGTATACTTAAAGATACAACAAAACTATAACATCGTTAAAAAAATATATTTTTAAAACCTACATTATAAATAATCATCATTTAGAAATTATTGAATATTTATTACCTATAATAAAATTTATCGGCCTGGTACACCTATCCCGACCAAGGTATCCCTACTGGTAGGGATACGTGGAAAATAATTCCACTAAGATCTACCGGTAGCGATAAGTGGAAAAATATGAGGCCACTTATCCCTACTATAAAAAAAAACATATTTCATTATGAAAACTGACGTGGTTTTATTTCTTTAGATTCTTGTATCATCATCAGCCCGGAGACGTCCACTGCTGAACCAAGGCCACCCCCTTAGACCGCCACACTGTACGACAACCTGCCATTTGCATCCACCGGTTGCCCGCGACTTTTACATTGTCGTCGGTCCACCTAGTGGGTGGCCGCGCCTACGCTGCGTCTTTCGGTTCGCGGTCGACACTCAAGAACCTGTTCTTCTAAGAGATTCTTTTTAAATAAACTTGAATCCAGATATCTTAAGCTTTTATGAATTTTATCCACTAACGCACTAACTGTTAAAGATAAAGAATACCATTGAATTGATGACTCTTTCGACTCAGACCTCAGATAGCATCGCGACAAGACATAACAACAACGATTCAAGAAACAAAAACTAACCTCATTTCGCAGTGAGAATGAACCGGCAGAAGCTGAGCAGCAGAAATGACTTGGGAAGTGAAACTACTGCCAGATTGCTCACACACTGTCCAAGTTCCCTAGTACCCGGAGTTCCGAGCTGCATAGCGTGAAACGACTTGCTGGGACATTTGTGGAGATGCCTATCCGACAGTTTTAGCCGGATAAGGTATAAATTTGGATGTTGACCTGGATGTCTTAAAAGCACATCTAGAACCACCGTAGGTCCCCTCGGTTAACGGTGGTGAGTGGTGAGCTTTCTGCGATCCCCAAACCGCCTGCCAAGCGTGGAGATGGGGATTAATGCAAGTCCCCCCAATTAATAGAGGGAGGCATTCGTTCAGCAGTGGAAGTCTTCTGGTTGATAATGTGATTTGAAGGTGTAGCACATCTCTAATCTTTGGCTGCGAGGTTGTACTGTAAATTTTTATGAGTTATCTAATTCATAACTCTAAGATTTAATATTTAATACCGCTATAGTCGCCCAAATTTCATCCTAACCCATTTAGTTTACCTGTTAGAAAGCCGAATAGGACGAAAAACGTAGGTACATGCGAACTTAAATATTTATGTATGTTTTTAATTGCACATGTCTCACAGCTCCCAAACTAATAGTCCTCCGCTAAGTATAACATTAAAAGCCAGTAGGTAAACGTGTTTTTGAGTCTTTAAGGTTTAACGGCATTCTATTTTATACGAGTATACGAGGGCTACACTAAAAGTATCGGGAATGGAATATTTCCACTGTTTCTGTCATATTAAAATCTTTTTAATTGAAAACTCCTTGGTTTTAAAAATCGAATACCATTTATTTATTTAAAAAAATATTCTCGGTCTTGTCACAAGGTTTTGTCAAACTTGTTTAGTCGTTGAGAAAATGGAATTGACTCGAGAAAATTCAAGAGCGATGATTTATTATGACTTTCGAAGTGGTTTAACACAAAAACAGTGTGTTGACCGGATGATTTCTGCATTTGGTGATAAAGCCCCATCCAAAACCACAATTTATCGCTGGTTTGCTGAATTTCAAAGTGGACGTGTCAAGCTCAGTGATGATCCCCGTCAAGGTCGTCCAAAAACTGCAGTCACCCAAGAAAACGTTGATGCTGTGCGTAAGCTGATTGAGGAAGATCGACATGTGACATACCGCGAAATTCAGGCAACTTTAGACATTGGCATGAGTCAAATACAAATAATCTTGCATGAAAAATTAGGTGTAAAAAAGTTGTTTTCCCGATGGATACCGCATTCGCTCTGTGAAGAGCAAAAAGCGGCTCGCGTTACTTGGTGCGTCAGAACTCTCGAAAGATTCCACGCAGGATCCTCAAATGCTGTATACAACATCGTATCAGGTGACGGATCCTGGATATACGCGTACGAACCCGAAACAAAAAACCAGTCACGAGTTTGGGTGTTCGAAAATGAGTTAAAGCCAACAAAAATTGTTCGTTCACGGAGTGTTGCAAAAAAAATGGTGGCCACGTTTGTCTCCGAAACCGGCCATGTTACCACTATTCCTCTTGAGGGACAAAGAACGGTTAATGCAGAATGGTATGCTAGCATTTGTTTGCCACAGGTCGTTTCTGAACTCCGTAAAGAGAACTGCAACCGCCGCATCATCCTCCATCACGACAATGCGAGTTCTCACACCGCGCACAGAACAAAAGAGTTTTTAGAGCAAGAAAACATAGAATTATTGGACCATCCGCCGTACAGCCCCGACCTAAGCCCTAATGATTTCTATACTTTCCCTAAAATAAAGAATAAATTGCGTGGACAGAGATTTTCATCACCTGAAGAAGCTGTGGACGCCTACAAAACGGCCCTTTTGGAGACCCCAACTTCCGAATGGAATGGTTGCTTCAATGATTGGTTCCATCGTATGGAAAAATGTGTCAAATTTCGCGGAGAATACTTCGAAAAGCAATAAATATATTTTTAAATAGTAATGTTGTGTCACTTCCTTGATTCCCGAAATTTTCAGTGCCGCCCTCGTAATATATATGTATATGAGGGAAAATCCGGACTGGATGAAAACAGTACAATTCCTTGCTTTTCAACACCTACACATATAATGCTGTAAAATCTAACCGTATTCAATCTTAATCCCATAATATTTTTTTATAATATATTCGTTTAGTTCATTGACGTATCCGGCCACCAAAACGGCGTTTCCGGCAAACCCCGCTCGCCCACTCCGGCATAACAAAGCCTAACCGTGAAGATAAGTTCGGCAATGTAAACTTAAGACTGCTTGTCTAGTGCTGTAGCAGTTGTGGTTATCTTTAGCCATATTAATGGACCCAGGGGAAGGATACGGACAAAATGGACTTCTTGTTGGCATGAGCTTTATCGCGTTGAGATAGAAAATAATCATGACATTATATCTACTAGTCTTCTATGTAATACGCCTCAAGCTTAGGACAGATTTCAAGGACCAAGGTCGACGCAGGAATTAGTGCTAGGTAGTGGAATTATTTAAATTAAAGTAGCTATTTTTTTTAAAGTAAGGTATCGAAGTCGACTGCGTCGGCTAATAAGACGGACAAGACACTGCTTGACTATGACCATTTTAAGACAAGTAGATTTAGATGCATTTTTAAACTTGATTATTTGGAAAATCCATCCTAAGGTTGCGAAGACATATTGCGACTTTCGGGTTGAACAGCTATTTTATTTGTCTAGATATTTACAAAGCTCACAAATCTTTTGAAAATTGCTACCATTAACCTAAATTATAGTTCAATAGGAACACCTCTTTCAAAGTATGACAGACGTCGCTCTACTAACCTTACAAACCAACCTAATGTAGATTTGTTCGAAGATTAACATTTCTTTACAACAGCATTACATTACGATAAACTCCTCGTAAGCGACATATAAAAGTAGTCCAAAGTCACGTATCCCTTCAAGATAGTAGTAACAACTCCAAAGTTGTTATATCTCCAATATCACGGTCGGTGGCACTTGAACGACTCGAACCGTGTTTTAGATATCACGGAGTTGGCAGCTTTATTGCTCTTTGTACAAGTTCAGATCACTTCGAGAGTTGGCTCCGTACTGTCCACAAGAGCAAAGCGATGCATCAATCAAGCTATGTTATATCTCAGAAAACATAATACTAAAAAAAAACGACTTCATTTTCGGCTACCTGGATGACATTTTCATATTTTCCAGTTATTTTAATTTATTCCAGTAATTTTGATTTAAAAACCAAACTATTTCGATACAATTTACTTTACTCAGGCATGATGACTACAATTTTTTTATTACCTCTTAAAAAGCTGATCATCAATAGAGCCTATCAATGAAAACAAAATTAAAAATAATCCAAAAATAAATAAGTTCTAAGTATTTTAATTTCAAGCTAGATAGAGAGCGCGCATACTGAGCTATGACGTCAAGCCTCAGGCGCGGCATACAAATGCTATACTAACACGTGCTTTGCGAGAAAGGGATAGAGCATACCCTCTCTATCCCCACCTAAAACTTTAAACGCTCATATCTCAGAGATTTATCAGCCAATACAATTATTTTTTTCAGTATGTGTAATGTAATTTTATTATGAAAACTGACGTGGTTTTGACACATTTTTGTTGTTTTGTATCCGATTTAATTAAACGTGAGTATTCCCGTATAAATAAAACAAAAATGTGTAATGTATTTAGTTATATTCATCACTCAGCCTGTTATTTGTCATAAATTAAACATTAGGCCACACGCCTATTTCCGTTTGGATAGGTGATACTTTAGAGGTGGTCCCATATAAATTTAATCGAATACGGTTCAGTAGTTTGGTTTTTCAACCAAAATTAATGGAATAAAAATTAAATAACTGGAAAATATTAAGACATCATCCAGGTAGTCAAAATTTAAGTCGGTTATTTTTTTTAAAGTATTATTGATATATGAGTATCGGGTTTCGTGAGCTTACAGATATATACATGTATGTATATATCTATGTTTTCTACTGGAGTGAATCTGCCCTAGTTATAATAAAATAATGAATAAGATACGAGTTTCTTAGCAAGTCCACACTCAATAGAATACCGGGCACTGAATACCGCGTAGCATAATAAAGATTTAAGCTATTTAAACCTGTTGCAGAAACCAATAGTAACTTTTATCGAAGTTGTACAGTGACTATTGTTCAATCTGCTACACAGGGACTCTGTTCATGCGTCATTACGCCCGATCCAAGTTGTTAGAAAGGATTTAACTTGTGTAACTTCAGTGTAACTTTCGAGAGTAGGTATATAAAAAAAAACATAAAAAATAACGGTGAACATGCATAATACGAATTTTAAAAAACCGTCTTCAATTTCGACTACCTGAATGACGTCTTCATATTTTCCAGTTGTGTAGATTAATTCCAGTAATTTAGACTTAAAAACCAAACTACTGAACCAATTTCGATTTAAAAAAATATGCGACCGCCTCTGATATATTCATCTACCAATCGCATAAAAAACATTTAAAAAAAAGTACAGTCGAATTGAGAACCTCCTTTTTTGAAGTCGGTTGAAAATACATACAATCCACACACGCACGTCATAATTTAAATGCGCAAATTGTGGCACAATTTTTAATTGATTTTCATTTTTATTTATCGTTTTATTTTTAAGGTTTTATGGGTTATGTGCCTGCCATAAAGACATTTTTTATTTATTCAATTACCCACTCTAACAAACATATTACACGTTGTCAGTAGGTGCATATTTACATGTACTAACTACTTCATATTCTATGGTGCGGACCGAGTCTTTAAAGTAGTTACTCACCACAGTGATGGGATACACGGGGTTGATGATGGTGTAGAGCAGGATCTTGTTCGGGCGCGGCGGCGGTTCACGTTTGCGCCGAGGCTCACCCGGCATATAATTGTTGCCATTACTCTGCAAGAACAAAACGCAATGGTCAGCACTCTCCTTACACTTGTGGACTAAGGCATGTCCTAAAACTGCATCCAGAACCACCGGAGGACGGGCAGCAGCGTCCTCTCGGTTAACGGTGGTGAGCATTCTGCGACCGGCAAGCCGTCTGCCAAGCGTGGGGATTATGACAGCCTCCTTATTAAGGGGGCCATCGTCCAGCTGGCTTGGTGTGAATTAGTACACAATTAACCAACACGAAGCCTTTAGCGTCTCACTGGGCTACGCATAAGCATACACAACTAAAAATAGAAAGCCTGTCCTAAATATAGACAACATCATTTTTGTATGGTATGGGTGCCTAGGCCTATTATTATGGGTACTAGGACAGCCACTTATCTGCCCGCGGGACACGTAAGAAACGTTAACGAGAGTAGCAGGTACTAATACACCTCTAACTAGAGTTGAACTGTCCCGAAATGTGGCGGATAAAAATCCCACCAAAACAACAGCTTTCCTAAAGGGGGTTGACATCAGGCAGGCGGCCGGTCATAAAAACAAAGCCAGAACTACAGACTACATGATGCTGGATATTGTAAAAGTAACTTCGTATAGGCTGAGTGGCCAGTGTCAGAGTTAATGTGCCGCCAGAATACCTCTGACATAGCTTGACGACTGTTGTCATAGAAACACAGAACAAGTTCACAGAACAGTTTCCCGGAACAGGAACCGGGACCAACAGTTTAATGATGGATGGTTACCGATTTGATAGTGATACGTGTGAAAGAAAACATCTTAACAAAAAATCCTTAGCACGGTGACTGTAAGACTATGAAGCAACGCGCACCGTGCGCGGAGGCGGTGCGAAGACGACTGACTCATAAACTAAGTAACCCCATCCTCAGCACGCACCCACGCATCCCCAACACAACAAGTATAATAATATCTGCAAAATATTGGATATGGTATCGCGTCATTTGCAGGCAGCGACAAAGATAAAATTAATGGACGGAAAATAAGCGCACGGATTTTGAAGACCATATGTTGAGCGCCAGCTCTCCTCTCGCGTCAGTCATACTCTGTCTATGCGACATGCGAGCCGTACGATACGACAATACAAACTTCTAATACATGTACATGTGTTCTCTTTTTGTCATGCAGTAATTAGATTCGCTATCTCTATTTTCTGGCAAATGTAATATGCATACTTTTAGCTAGGTATGCTCGATTGCGTTGACTTGTTAATTTTGAACGATTTGCAAGCGCTGGGCCCGTCCGTTCCATTATCAATGTCGCTGTTTGCAGGTATGTTCTTAAAAGGTGATGGGTTCATGCGGTGCTTGTTCTAATAAACCATTGAATTTCTATTGAATATTTATAACGATGAAGCGTTTCCACGCTTTGGGTATTTATTTTAGTCGCTTTAGTCGATTAGCATATACTTTTTGAGAATTACAGTAAGGCAGAGTCTGCAGTAGCTTAACTGGCAAAGCAGTACGAGATTGGCCGTACGCAGATTCAAGTCCAGACTTAATTTTTCATACTATGAATACTAGTTGCACCGTCTCGTTAACAGGGACCGATATCGATATATGAAAAATATCGATATTTTAAAATATCGGTATAGAGTATCGATAATTTTATCGATACTCTATACCGATACGGCGTGGCGACGAATTTCCAGATTTCTCGGCTCTGCAGTGTGGAGTGGCAACAGCACCCGCAGCGCGCGGATTCTCTTTATTCGAGCGCGGCTTGCCCCTCAAGCTTCGACGTTTTGTTTGTCCGTCTAATCAATTAAATATTTGAAAAAATATGAAAAATAGAGCGCAAAAGACAAAACCATGTTTATATTATAAAGTATCAGTATCAATACCGATGCACAGATAGCCAATTATCAGTATTTATATCGATATTGCGATATCGATACCATAGAAATATCGATATTACAGTCCCTGCTCGTCAAGTCGGAGAGGTCAGTGTATATTTTGGGGCCCGCGACCGCATACCAGTTTCGATGCGGGATGCTCCTTCCACCGCGTGCTTCCAAACCAAGCTCAGAGCGTGGTTACAAGATAATTTGTTTTACATTGAAGCTTATTTTTAAATAAGAGATTATTAACGTTTTTTTTGTATTATTATGAAATAATTATACAAAAAAAAAATTTTTTAAGTGATTAAACTATTGCATTGTATTGTACATTTTTTTATTAAACATTGATTTTCTTTTCCGGACTTGCAGGTTATTATGATGTTTTCGTTCTCCAGTCAGTCAGTGGTACAATTTACAACATTCATAATAATAGTTACTATTTGCTGAAGTTTTTCTCGTCGATTTATTCATAACCCCTTAAGCCAGACACCCACCTAAGTTATGTGAGACGTGATCTAACGAACCTTTTCAATTATTTTTTTATGGACTGGTGTGACGAGACGAGCGAGACGTTCGCCTGGTGGTAAGCATCACACCTGCCCATAACAGTAGCAGTGCCAAAATTGTAAACTTGCGAACAAAAAAGCCTGTGCTGCACTGCGCTCGTCACCCTGAGATAGATGTCAAATCTCTACATGCCAAGTAATTTTTCTGATAACATTGCCCTTCAAACCGAAACACAGTAATGCTTGCACACTACTGCTTACATCTACGTATAAGCGTGACGAGTGGCAGGTACAGACTGATTCAAACTTAATGGCGGCTGTGAAGTGCTCTGCAAACGAAACTTTGCGATTGTACGCACACCGCACGCCTCATTGGTGCTACTGCGCAGCTTCACAGCTGCCATTAAGTTTGAATCAACCTGTACGCGCAATGAAAACTGTCAGCTCACGTGACGTCATAATGGTGGGTTTTGGCCTTAAGACGCTGACAATAGCTGATCCGTGCGTCTTTGGTCTCTGTCTAATTACATAGGTAAAAAAGAGAAGCCGGCGCGCTTGCGCCACGATTCGTACAGTAATTTTGTTGCAAAAAAAATAATTGCAATAAAGTTATTGCGTAAGGAAAAAAACTAGATTAAAGTATTACTCGTAACCTTTACTCATTTTGGTTATGTGTCTTCATACAAAAATACAAACAAAAATTTACTTAGAAATTCGTTTTTAGAGGTTATTTTCCGATTTTTTTCTATCGAGATTTTTTTTGCAAACGTGTTTTCGAAACAATACCCAACTAGGAAATATGATCTAGATTAACATTAAGTTTTTTTCAGTGCTGTCGAGTTTGTACATTTGGTTAAATATTAACGTTAAATATGAAGCCAATTTGGGTGTACTTATCCTCTTAAGTATGACAAAGTTGTATTATGTATTAATTAGTATCAAAGTATTATAGTGATGTGTCAAAATTAGTACCAACATTGAAACAAATTCAAAGTTGTTAAAGTTGTAGACGTCAAAGTGTGAAACTATAGTGAATATCAAAGTAGAAGAAGATGTCAAAGCGATAAATAACGAATTCTAGGCAAGAGAGTTTTTAACAGTGAAGAGTAAACATGTAACCTGGAACTCTTTCAATCTATTCTGTGTGTCTGTGTGTGTGTGTGTGTGTTCTGTGTATAGCTTTCAGTTTTGCTTACGATCACATCCCTAATCAACACGTATTTAAATGATGTACTTCAACTAAAGCCGTGTCCTGATTGTAATTAACAGAATTTAATCAGGAATTATCTCCCTTCATCCCAGCGGCATCCTCGGCTCAATGCTTAATTAATATGTACTTGCATTTTACATACGAAAATACGCTCATACGCTCACACATAGGCACTCATTTACCTATCAGCATTAATTTCACCTATATTCGAAATTTCAGATCATGGAACAGTGTTTATCATCATCCCGGAGACGTCCACTGCTGAACGAAGGCCTCCCCCTTAGACCGCCACACTGTAGGTCAACCTGCCATTTGCATCCACCGGTTGCCCGCGACTTTTACAATGTCGTCGGTCCACCTAGTGGGAGGCCGCGCCTACGCTGCGTCTTCCGGTTCGCGGTCGCCACTCAAGAACCTTTTTTTCCCCATCGGTTGTCAGTTCTTCGAGCGATGTGGCCTGCCCATTGCCACTTCAACTTGCAAACCTTGCGAGCTATGTCGGTGACTTTGGTTCTTTGGCGAATATCCTAGTTCCGGATTCTATCGCGCAAAGTAACTCCGAGCATAGCTGTCTCCATTGCCCGTTACGTGGAACAGTGTTATTACCAGAAAAATCACAGCCATTTACAGCAGTCAGCAGTTTGTCAGCAGTTGCTATTGGTCGACGCAATAACGAGCTAAGTAAGCGTTTACATGATGGCGAAATGTCAGTCTACACCTGTCGCTTGCACGGTGCGGACGCGTTTAGTGCTCTTATGTCCATTGCTGTTTACCCTACAACGTACCTATACTCTTTTTTATTTCGATTGTCCTAATAGGTGCACTACATTGGCAATTTTTATATGTTCTTGTATTGACAAACATTTTTTTAAATGGAGGAATATTACGCCTTAAAGTACGCCATGCAAACCAATCATTAAATTTTTTGCCAATTGTTTAGACCCTGAAACCTTCAAATGCATGCACCTGTCTCTATTAGTAATTCCGTTTAAAAGTGCAAAAGAGAGCTTTATTCCTTGGACAGAGTAGTCTTTCCCGCAGCTAATGGGAAAATCACAGAGTAATAGAAGCAGAGACGCGATCAAAGGATTTTTCTATAGAAGGACGCGTGATCGTGCGGAGAGGTGTAGGGCTCGCGGGAGGGGCGCTAGAGTCCGCACATGGAGCTACCATCTAGCGGAATTCAGAATAAGTTTTTGAGAAGTGCTTTATCGAAAAAAGTGGAGAACTCTTATAAACACCAGGTTTCTTACTCTCTCGTCAGATGTCGCTTTCGTAAATTCTAAAGACAAAGGTTTTAACTAGAACCACTAGTTTAAAAGCCGGAATAAACCAAAAACACATTATATAAAAATAATAAATTTAAGCAAGAATAGTTCATGTAATTTAAAAAGTGCTCTGAAACGTATTTTTTTATGGTTACCGTTAAATAAAGTGGCGCCATCTCTAGAAATAGTTAAAAACACCAAGAAACATTACATATTTTCTAAAACGAATCTTAGAAAATACAAGTAAAATTACTTACGAATGAAATGAGACGCCATTCATGTCATCAGAATGTTTGCCGCGATAGTTTTTACATGAAGAAACACAGCAACTCATTTTATATTCACTTTTACTAAGTAAAAACACTAAAAGTCGTACGTGTGTTTTGTAAGCCCGAATGACTGTTACGCGAGGCGAACGCTAGCAGACTGACCAAATAAGTGTGACGTCACACAATCCGTCTACAAAATCCACAGGTACGGCCGCAAGTTCCTCATCACAACTCCCTATCCTCCATGGGGAAAATAATCTTTGGCGTCTTTAGAAATAATCGAAATTATTCAATGATTCCTTCCGGGTTTGATCGGACAAAGTCAGAATATAATTATAACTAGTGTAGTAAGTAATGTAAAAGACCTTTTTTATTCACGATGTCATTCTGAAACTAAAATATCCAACTTCTATATCATGTTCAGATTTTTGGTAATACCTAGTTTAAGGTCAGAACTCTCAAATTTCAAATAATAGTCCTTAACCGTACCTGAAAGAAAGGTATTCTCTCAAACATCAAGATTATTGCTTCTATAACGTCGTACCATTTTTTGTGAAAGCGCCCACGCTGTTCTAGGAAGTACAAGCCCCGCCAGCAATCAGGAATTCATGGAATTTTGCTTTTCATTTTTTGTACCCCTACACAGCGGGTATCTTCAGTCCAAAATAAATTCACTATAGCTATAATACTGCTATAAGACTTATAAATTTATGAAAGCGCGTACCTACTCCTATTGTCATCTTGAATTCCAGTCAAAGCCCCGCATTTTAGGCATTCAAGTAAAACTGTGCGTCATAGGTAACCTTTCAGACTTTCCACATGTCAACTCATTCAGGTCTTATTAAGGTAAATACTAAACTGTATAAATATTCATAAGGACTTCTGGGTATATAACCTGAAGCTTTTCCTCACGATTCATTCCAATTAACGGCCTCATCGAAGTAACATCTGAAGTGCCTGCAGTGAATCTTCTTCAACATCACCAAGGCAAAATGAAGGTACAACTACTACTTGCATTTAGTATCGCCTACATGTCGTATTCGTCAGCAGACCAGTACTACTGCGGAAGGATCCTCTCGGAAACATTGAATTATATCTGCGAACAGGAGTACCTACTGAAGATATCCTCGTCCAGTTTTAACGGACTCAAAGGCTTTGGAAATAACGGCGAATTTCCATTAAAAAGATCTGTACCCGGCTCCATACGTGTTGATACTCCAAACAAAGATGACGATTCTTCGTCAAGTGACAACGAACTCCAAGACTATGGAAATAATGGACAGTCTACGATGAAAATATCCGCTCCTAACACAGTCGTTGAGACTTCAAACAAAGACTTTTATTCGTCAAGCGAAAATGGACTCCCAGGCTTTGCGAATAATGGAGAAAATTCCTCGAAGAGATCTAAGACCAACTCCAGATTTTTAGGCAAAGGAGTTCATTTCATGACGAATTATGTGCTAAATCCTTTTGGACTTCCAAGGAACTATTTGATGGCTCAAGAATTCAGCAGACCGTGGCCCAGACAACATAAAGCTTCATCCCTGAGCACTGTCAGGGGTAAGAGACAGGGCATCGCTAACGAGTGCTGCTTGAAACCTTGCTCCATCGACGAGCTTCTTAGTTACTGTTGATTTACTATTAACCTTTCAGCTGAATCCTCTATACGCCAAAGAATAACTACAAGAGCAAGCTATTTCGGTTTAGTGAGTAAATGTTTATGAGGAAATTGGGTTTATTATTACTTAAATGATTAAGGATTATCTGACTCCCGATATTGTTACTCACCCAGCCAATCCATTCCAGTGTGATGTTTAAAAGGTTAATGATATGTTTAAGTAATTTTCAATTTTAATTTCAATTTTAATCTGTTTTACTTAAAGATAATCTGTAGTTGCTAACCGATGGGGAATAAAGGTTCTTGAGTGGCGACCGCGAACCGGAAGACGAAGGCCTCCCACTAGGTGGACCGACGACATTGTAAAAGTCGCGGGCAACCGGTGGATGCAAATGGCAGGTTGTCGTACAGTGTGGCGGTCTAAGGGGGAGGCCTTGGTTCCTTGATTCAGCAGTAGACGTCTCCTGGCTGAGTCTTGCGGCTTTGATACATTCTATGGTCAGTCTCTTCAGCCCTGTGATGTCGTTAGCTACAGAAGTGCAGTCCCCATAATCCCCACGCTTGGCAGGCGGTTCGGAGATCGCAGAATGCTCACCACCGTTAACCGAGACACTGCTGCCCGTCCTCTCCAGTGGTTCTGGATGCAGTTTTAGGACACACCCAGGTCCATAAGAGACCTATATGGCGGGCTAAGGGGGAGGCCTTCATTAGCAGTGGACGTCTCCGGGCTGATGATGTATCTCCAATGGCATATACTTGATGAGGCTACTACGCTAATGATGATGATATGCAAGCGCCAGAGAACAGATAAATATATAATAAATCCAGCATCTGTACAATTAGCACACATTTTCTCCACATAAATAAATCTACGGAACAGACAGATACTTCACAAACCAATTCGTCCGAATGTCTTGCACGCAAATAGAAGTGCATCTCTCCCTCGTCACCAGTAAGGGTTACCCCACAACAATGCATAACATTTACGAAAATAAATACCCATACTCAGGAAAAGCGCGACTTAAACACCATCCGTACATGATAGATCATTCATAGTTAAGAGTTCTTGATTGGTACTAATGGTAGTACATGTTAAAATAATGTATTACCCAAACACGCAATAAGCAGTTGGATTCCACAATTTGTATTCGCAATGCTAGGTTGTGGAACTCTCTGCCGGAGTCTGTATTTCCCGCAAAGTACAATACGGGTGTCTTCAAATGTAGAGTAAACGCTTAAACAAGTTCCTTCCAGGTGAGCATGCTTCATCCTAGACCGCATCCTTGCTTAACCTCAGGTAGGATGTGGTCAGTCGCAAGTCTATTCTGTTTTTTTTTTAAACGCTTAAGCGGTGACAGCACCATTGCGAAGCCTGGCGCACTGCGAAGTTTAAGTAAGTGTATAGTTTATTACCTTTCGCTTGATTGAAATGCTGGTCTTTCCTCAGTGGCCAATATGGTACAATAGATTTTACGTGCCTGCGGGGCTAAAGTAGCCACTTTAGCCCCGCAGGCACGCTACGCTACGCGGAGCGAAAGGAACCACTTCCTCCCCGCAGCGGCACGTGAAATCGTATACACACCAAGGGAGCAAGTACAGATCTGAGACATTCTTTACTTTTGCTTCCTAGGTGAGTAATCTACTATTGATTATTGTCGCTACTTCTAGTTTCAGGCCTAAAAGGAGAGTTTGAAAACCCTATTCGGTGCAATGTATCAAAAGGCGACGTACGTCCAATTATACGCATATAACGTCGAAGCGGATCGCTCATTACGCATTATTTTGTGCACGGTTTGTAGTCCGTGGCTTCTGAGTAAGATACTGCAGCGTGGAACATAAATCTGTCTACACTCAAGCTTATGTCTTATTTTTCTCTTACACTCAACTTTGTTTAAATCTTAACGATAAAGAAAGAGTGCGACAAAGTTTTATATTTCCAGATGACTTGTTTCACTTTCTGTCGATACATTTGAACAGAAGTTAATATAAGTCATTATATCCACCAATGAGACGCCAGTATAGCTGACACGACATTGAGCCAACCAATCAGCATCGGTATTCTACTGAATTTCCAGATACTTAAGTCAGATATATCTGCATTCGCCTTATGACTTCCAGGTACATCATATTCATTTATTAATAGGACAGGCCTATTTTAGCACAGAATAAATAATAGTACTACGTACAGAAAGTTCACTCCGCAAAGGAATTGAAATAAATAAGGACTCTATCTACTCGCACAGCGCTGGATACGGCTCGCTATATTCACCTAGATATACCGCTCTCTTTCTATCACGTATGCTCAGTTACGTGCGACGAGGCTAGCGTGCGGGCGGCCACTGACTTCAGCCTTGTAATGTCCTCCCGGACGGAGCGCCGGCCGAACATACCTAAACTGCGGAGTGACACCCCCTGATTTTAGTTCACTGTTTTATAATACTTGCCTAATGGCTATAAAACAAGTACTTTAAAAAAAACAACCGACTTCAACTGTCGATTACCTGGAAGACATCTTTTTTCCAGTTATTTTGATTTAAAAACCAAACTACTGGGCCGATTTCAATAAAATATACATTGTAAGTACCACCTCTGAAGTATGACTTACCAAACAAAAAAATAATCATCAAAAACTATTCATAACTGGCGGAATAATCGCTTAACAAACATACAAAAAAAACATATAGTCGAATTGAAAAAAATACGAATTTAAAACCTCCTTTTTTAAAGTCGGTTGCAAAAAGTAAAAACACTCTGTCAACTATGCACGCGAGTATCCAGTCGTTGATAACACGCGTTCACATGCCGACCTCAACTCTTCACCTCGGCTTTCAGTCCCTAATCCCAAAATAAGTCCGTTGCATTATTCATGAGTGAATTTAACATTTTTACATGCCATTTCGAGAGTTAATGCATTCGGAATGTTCACTTAGCTTACGCTGTTTGGACGAGGCCAAAGGAATTAAGTGTTAGCATCTCCCTGAGTTGGCCTAATCCGAGCTTTGGTAGCCCAAGGGGAGACCGCCAGCCCCGGATCTAAGATTTTTTCGAAACGGGGCAGTAACTTGTTAGTGGCGCCCTCTCTCCAGCGTTTGAGATAAAATACTTTTAATAACTCACATATATAAATAATAGTTGGCATTTTTTCGAGAAAAATGTTTTCCTACCAAAAAAATATTTTCTTTTCCAAACTAAATTTCTATTCTATTTCTATTTTTTATTTTTTTTCTTGTTTTGCTAATTAATAAATTAAATCTATTTGTATTTTTTTGTTTTTTTTTTGAAAATTTGAAAAAGAAGAAAGTTTGAAAAGTTTTTTAATACATTCAAATGACGAGACAAGACAAGGACGTTCGCCTGGTGGTAAGCGTCACGCCTGCCACTAAGAGTAGCAGTGCTAGAATTGTGAACATGCGAACACAATCCTGCGCCGCACTGCACTGCTCTTGACATCCTGAGATGTTAGATGTTAAATCTCTTCATACAGCTATCTGGTTTCCATAATACAAGCTTTGCTTAGTATGGGGCTAGATGGCGCTGTGTGTAATAAATGTCCCCCCAAATTCTTTTTTTTTTTTTTATACTTACCTATTAATTTCTCTGGTAACTCAAACCGGAACACAGTAATGCCTGCACACTACTGCTTGGCGGTTGAATAACTGGCAAAAGTGTGGTACTTCCCCTGGCGGACTCTGCAGTAGAGTCCTAGCACTACAAAAGGCATGACTTCTTCCTACTAGACAAACCTAAGCTTGAGTGTTTTAGTTGAGTCCAAGCCTCAAGTCATTCGCAATCGGTAACTAAAATTTCATAACCAGCTACGAAAAAATAATTTTCTTCACTAATTCATAATAACCAGTTATAAACAGAACTTATTTTCCATTTTCTTTATTTTTTCATAACCAGCTACGCACAATAATATTTCAATAATATTAAATAATATTTCTCCTGACACGTGCGCCAGCACTGAATTGAATTCAACCCTGACTATCGCAACAATATCGAATTTATATTGAAACTGCAAATATTCACTTAAAATGTCAAATACCAGGAGATACAGTTCAAAATTGCACATCGCTCATATGAATAGAGAGACTATATTCAGTCTAGCGCGATTTAAACTTTAAGTTTTAACCTTACAGTTTAAATCGCGCTAGACCGACTAGACTACTAGACAGACGTAAACATGTTTTGTGATTTGAATTTGTGTGAAACGGAACATGTTGAGATGAAATGAATAAATAGGTTGAACAAACAGTTTTGAGACAAAGAAGTTTTGATCAAGAAGTTATTCCACTTTATGGAGATAGTTCTAATCAGTTAGCATCCTTTTAAGGGCATATTCTACATCAAAACAAACAACATTTACGATGGGGCCAACATTGAATTCGCTAAAAAATTATTAGTTGTTTCATACAAAAAGTTAATCGACCTTGGGCAAAATATAGGGAACAGCTGTTTTTATGGGACCGAGACCCAACCCTAAATCGAGAAGAAAAAAACTGGTGTTCCATATATTTTGTTCAAGGTCAATGAAGTTAAATACATAGCTCGGGGCCATGCTCGATGGCAATTAAAATATTTAACAAACTTCCTGTTCAGATTAAAGACATGGAAGATGAGGCTAAATTTGTAAAAGTGCTTAAAGAAATACTAGTCAAGAAATGTTACTATACATTAGACGAATTCTTTACAGATAAATGTATTAACAACGGAATAGAAATGAGCCGCTCCGCACAATATTGCTATACCCCAATGGGGTCATTATGTCGTTACGTCCATAAATTGTGCTAAATATGATCTGCATGTATTATATAAGTTACATAACGTTTGCAATAAAATATTGAGTATTGAGTTTTTGTTCACTTTAAAAAGCTAAAGATAAAAACATAAAAGTTTTTTACCATAAACAGATATCTACTTAGATATGTCGATAACTAAGTAAGTAAGTACACTAGACCGATTTTTATTTATATTAGTAGTTTTTTCTTTAGTTGTAACTTGTATTTAATCACACCAAGTCAGACGCTTACATGAGAAATAACATTTTTTAAATGGGACATTATTAGAATGGCACATCACGCGATTAAAACCGTTTCTGTGTTTTGAACGAAACCAAATTGAACAAGTTTATTTTTAAATACTCAATAGTAAATACCGGAATAACTCTTATTAACACTGCCTCTGACATAAACATGACACAAAATACAAAACAAACCGCCAGTTTCAACCTCACAAATCAGCCACTCATCCATTACCGTAACAAAATGTAACAAATTTCTAAACAAACGACGCGTTAATTAAAACAACATCCGGGTTAAAAAATACATGGAACAGACGCAAAGGAGAGCGGGATCGATTTCAAGTAAGGGTTGGTGTTCGGTCTGATAAAGATTTTTCACTCCTCTTGCTCAAAAAGTGCGTCATTATAGCATACCAGAGCGGGGCTAAAACAGCATATCATGCTCTAGGGGCTAAAGTAAAATTTGCTCTAGTGGTTTTTTTTTTGATTTTCTTCTTACAGCGAGCCCACAAAACCGAAAAAGTTTTTAATCTTAGGTAGAATAATAATAAATAAAGACTCGACTTCATTCTGTTTAATAAAAATAAGGACATAAAATTTTTGAAAATGGAACTAAAAGCGGCGTTCTCTTTTGGCTTTGGTTTGTGGCTTTGGTAATATCGGTTCTTTTACTCCCTCGCTAAAGCTCGGTCTAAAACATTTTTTTTTTTATTTATTTTTTATTCATAATATACAATATATTAAATTATGCGTCGGACTCCGGACAAGGAAGCCCGTTTCCCGGAGCCGACCACTTCCTGCGGAGGTAAGTGCAACACATGGGAAAATGCCTAAATAATATTAAGAATAATTACATTGTCATGCTTTGCTTAAATCTATTAGGTATTATATAATTTGTGCTATTATATTAATATAATTCGTAAACATAGGCAAATCGGCTATATCGTATATAATGGGTTATTTGGTGTGAATATTTCTCTCAATACTAAGTAAATAGTATTATCAATGGATTATTTTAGCTCCTTGTATAACAATCTACTATAATGGTATAATTTCCGTAGACTCAGCGGCCCGCATTGCGAAGCAGGACGCATGGGGCTTTGTTTTCACTATTTGAAAAAGGTCACCGGATGTGATCGAAACTATAGTCGGAGTATCCCATTTAATTAAACGTGAGTATTCCCGTATTTAAATAAAACAAATATTTAATCCTTCGTTTTCCAGATGACGATAAACAATCCGCTGTGGCTTGGCCAAATCAAAATGGCAGATCTATTTATTAACCACAATGCCATATCCTATTTTTATTAACTCCGTAAAAAACCGGTTAAGTATCATGACACCGGGATAAATAATGGTTGCCCAGCTGGATGTGACGCCACGCGTTTGCTAAAGGCGGGGGGAGAGTGTTAACAGAACAGGAATATTACGGTTTATGTTCATATTTGTGCTAGTCGAGCATTCTAGACGGTGCACACCAAGGCTTGATAAACGAGCATAATTTTTAGGTATGAGTGATACCAGACGACTTCACAAAACCATCCGAGAAACTCCCAGCAAGTTGATATAATGGAGTATGGGTAAAATCAGCATAGGCGAAAAAAATAAACGAATAGCCAATGATTTCTATGTCTAGATACGCCTGAGTTAAGAAATCGTAAGTCTAATTTGTCTTTGACAAAAGGACAACGCCATTACTCGGATTTCGCGGTCACAACTAGAAACGACTTACCTATTACCTAAAAATAAAAATTTGTGTGTAAAGCAAGTTTAGTTTAACTTTAAATGTCGACTTACTGGTCATAACAAACGCCACCTTTTGTTTACTGCACTTTGAAATGTAATTCGTACAGCCCTTCACCACACAGCTTGGCATTTTGCTCTCAAGTAATCATGTTGGGCGTGCGTCGTAGACTGAGCCGGCATCGGTGTCAATGCGTTTCTTTGACACCGACGAATGGGCGACATTTCAAAATGGTGTCCAACCCGTCCTTACTATGTATGTCTATGCTAATAGCAGAACGAAATACTAAACTTGGAAATGGAATTAGTGAATTAACTAAAATTTCGAAGTGCGGGAATTATCGTTCAAGCAACTCAAGTGCACTTACGAGACTTAGGACTTCGCTCGCCTTGCATTTTTTTAAAGCTCTAGGGGGCAGCTGCCCGTCCCTGCGCCCCACTTGCGACGCCAAAGGTCTCATAAATAAAAAATTCAAAAAAATGTATAATTTAAAAAATATTTACAAAAAAAAATGTAAATAAATTCATATTGGTGAGTACAATGACTTCCTTTTTTCTGTTGTATATTGCCGGTGCTTCTGGTATATTGCCGGTGCTCCAGCAGTTTCCCTTCCTCCCTTTGGTTTAGAACGCCCCAAAAATATACAGTGTTAGTCCTAATCAGTTAGCATCATTTTAAGGGCGTATTCTGTACATCAAAACAAACAACTTTTACTATGGGGCCAACATTGAAAAAAAATATATAAAATATCATAAAATAAAATAAAAATATATAATAAAATATCACGATATCGCGAATAAAATATCAGCTGTTCCATACAAAAAGTTCAACGACATTAGCCAAAAATATTAAAAAAAAAAAAAAGGAAAAAAAAGGATGCTAACTGATTAGGACTAACCCTGTATATACAGGGTATATTATGACCGGAGAACAAGTTCAATGGCGCATGCCTGAAGCCCTTCGAATATATTTAGTGATGTTACAATGCTCAAATCTTGTTAATATGTTATTTCTCGCATAAACTCTTTCATCGCAATCGTTATTTTATTTTTTTCAACCAAGTTTACCAAAATACCAAAACCAAAATTAGTCAAAATACTTTGACTAATTTTGACATTTATATTTCTGTTCTATTTTATAATTCAATAATATTGTTTATATTGTCTGCATGTATTTTCTATTTAATAATTTTGTAATCGTTACACCTTAGTTAATTATAAGTTTAATAATTCTTTCTTGAGGTAATTGGACCTAGATTGGTTTTTATTCTCAATGAGTACTTTTTTTTTGCTTTAAAAAAGGTTAAAATCGACAACTTTCGTGAACTTACTTTCAATTACAAAGTGGCAAGATGTAAAGGGGAAAGTAAAGTACTCTTAAAACTCATAAAATTTCACAATGAGAGCACTTATTACCTTACGACCCAGCTAAGGAGAGCAAGTAACACAAGAAATTACTTAGCGTAAAGCTAATGATACCCTATTCATAATATAACTCATTTGGTTCTAGGGATGGGATTCCCAAATTTTTTATTATTAAGGTAACACTAACTAAACTTAACTAACAACATTCCTACGTCATTTGTTTTCATTTTCATAAAACTAAATCTAATGCCGGTTTAGTCGGTTGAAAACGACTACAAAAAAGGAGGTTCTCAATGCGACTGTATGTTTTTTTTTTTTTTTAAGTCTTTGTTTACACCGATAATATTTCGTTACAAGAATATTTTTTATGTACCTAAGGGACTAAATTAGCTACTTTAGCCCCCGCTACGCGGAGCGAAAGGAACCACTCCCTCCCTGCAGCGGCAAGTAAATCGTATACACACCACGGGAGCAAGTAAATAAGCCTCAGATCTCATGTTTGGTTGACATTCTTTACTTTTGCTCCCTAGGTGAGTAATCTACTATAGTTTTGTATTTTGCAGGTATAAAAGCCTGCTTCTTTGCTTGGTTTCCATTCGAGAACACGTTAAGTTTTGCCATTTAGATCCTTTAATTACTTTTGTATGAAAGAAACTATTTTATTACCATTTAAACTAACGTAACTAAAGTCGTTTGTTCTGATGCACAGAAACTTATAAAGAAAAAAGAAAAAATACAAGTACATCCATAAACATAAAAAACCGACTTCAAACACGGGCTTTACGGGATTTTCATAAGCCAGGCCGCCACTCTTCCACGTATTACTCGTCCATATCTTGAAAACTACTGCACCGATTTTGATAAAGCTTCCACTGTTCCCTAAGTTAAAGTAAACGTATGCCAATAAAAAATAATGGTCATACTCGTAATCCGATAAATAGTTTTGGGGACACGTGGACAAACATACCTACTTCTATCTAATATAATAAAAGGCTCTGTCCTGACTGACTGACTGACAACGCACAGCCCAAACCGCTGGTCCTACAGACTCGAAATTTGGAGGGTGTATTCGTCTCGATGCGGAGGGGTGTACTAAGAAAGGATTTTTCAAAATTGGACCCCCAAGTAATTATAATTATTATTATTATAGTAGTTTAAAAACGTACATAGATTATAATGGCATGGTAATTGATATAATACTGTACAATAAAAA
This sequence comes from Erannis defoliaria, assembly GCA_905404285.2. Lineage (NCBI taxonomy): Eukaryota > Metazoa > Arthropoda > Insecta > Lepidoptera > Geometridae > Erannis > Erannis defoliaria. Next base: position 1,411,870 of record FR990092.1, read on the forward strand.
TTAATCGATTTGTGTTATATTTATATATTACTCACTTATTTGACCTGTAACAGATGTTGCCAATAAGTTGATTATTATTACATACATCGAAAAGTAATGTGTCGAACTGATAACCTCCTTTTTAGAAGTAAGTCCGTTAATAAAACTAGAAGTGAACGTTGCTTGGTCTCATAAACAATGACAGAACACAAAAGGAACGCGTAGTGAGAAATAAATACTGTTTAAAACTAGTACAGCTACTGAATATAACTTCTTAGCTTTTAAAGACAAAATAAAGTCACAAATCGCGCAGATGGTAGAGACCCAACGACTTACACATCATTGACCAGGCATAGAATAATTACAACCAATACATTGGCACAAACAGTACTTATGAAAACCTTCGCCCACGAATGGTACGCGAGTATCGATGCGGGCCAATCAGCGTTTATTCCACTTCATTCATATACTTGTACTCACAAAGGATAAAGAACTCTCTGCCGGAGCCAAGGAGTACAATTAGACAACAATTGGAGTACAATTTGGTCTATTGACAGGCTTGTCCTACATAAGCGCACTTTTATAATTACTACTTTTTAAGTTTTGACTTCCCTGTAACATTCTACATTATTAATTACTGATTAAAGATTTGATCAAACAAGCAATTTAAAATTTTAAAAAAACCTCATAACGCTCCCTCTGCCCTTTTTTCTATCGGAAGGTTAGGACCTCGAGACAGCGACACAATTTCATGGTTGATATACCAAAAACCCGTACTATGAGGTATGGATTCCACTTTCTTTGTGCGTACTGCTAAACAGTGGAATGCGCTGCCCGAGAAGGGTTTCTCGATAGAGACAATCAGGGTGTCTTCAAGTCGCGAGTGAATCGATTTCTTCTAGGCAAGCATGCTCCATCGTAGACGGCATCTTCGCTTAACATCAGGCGACATGGCAATGCAACGCAAGAATACAACAAATAAAAAAAAGTTGTATGTTTTTTTATTCTTTGATTATTTACGCCCGGGATATTTATATTGATTGTGTTACATTGTAAATTGTAAATATATTCCGTAAATAATAATAGATCTGTTAAAAACACACTTTTTTATAGATCTCGATTAAGTATGATGTGATGTCTATGACAGAATACCGAGTCGTTAGAAACTGGACGGAAACGAATAAATTGGGTTAGGTTAGGTTCGGGCGTGCGTAATCGTATCAGGACGGTAGTCCTCGGGACTCCAGGGTAAGGAGGTCGGGTTCTAAGGACATTATGGGCGTGCTTCGGCCGTCTCGCTCACGTCTCAAGTTTTTGCAGGTAGGGTGGATTTCTATAATTTAGATCCTATTGATCCTATCCTAATTTAGTGTATCTATTATGATATTTTAATACATTTTCGTCGTTTTTAGGATCTATTCCCTTCTAATACCAAAAACTAATACCACGTGGTATAATTTTATCTCCGTAATTAGGGTTTATTACCTTAAAACTTAGAGCAAATATACTATAGATACAGTCTCTATGAAAATCAAACCTCAAAAGTGGCCCGCGCCAATGCATACTTATACAGATATAATATCTCCCAACTAATATAAAAAAGGGTATACGATCAGTGTGTGTAGCCAGTGATGACATATGGAACTGAAACGTGATCTTTAACTGCTGGCCTTTTGGATAAACTTAAGAGTCACGCAACGGGCAATGGAGAGAGCTATGCTCGCAGTTACTTTGCGCGATAGAATCCGGAACGAGGATATTCGCCAAAGAACCAAAGTTACCGACGTAGCTCGCAAGGTTTGCAAGTTGAAGTGGCAATGGGCAGGCCACATCGCTCGAAGAACTGACAACCGATAGGGAAGAAAGGTTCTTGAGTGGCGACCGCGAACCGGAAGACGGAGCGTAGGAAGGCCTCCCACTAGGTGGACCGACGACATTGTAAAAGTCGCGGGCAACCGGTGGATGCAAATGGCAGGTTGTCGTACAGTGTGGCGGTCTAAGGGGGAGGCCTTCGTTCAGCAGTGGACGTCTCCGGGCTGATGATGGTGATGATGAATATAAAAAAGACCCCAAGCGGATACCTGTAATAGCGTTGTAAAACATTTGTGACCGAGCAACATTCGGCATCGTAGCACGTCACTCGATTGGCGCGGTCACACGCGACTGACAAAAAACAAGGCATATTACGCTATTTATGCTTTGTTTTGACGGTGCCGTTTTCGAGCGGCGATCGGGGATCTACCCTATATTTCATCGCAGCCTTAAAAGGATAAAAGGAACCCATATATGAGCACTTCGTTGTCCTTCTGTCTGTCGGTGTCAAGATCCTTTTTCTCGGAAATGCATGATTGATGTCATTGTCAAGTCACTATATACCTATTTGTTATAGAACTATAGATGACTAATACACACACACATACACAGACAGTCACTAAATGTTGGTAGGTCACTAATTACAATAATACGCTTTTAAAAAAAAACAACCGACTTCAACTTCGAATACCTGAATGACATCTTCGTATTTTCTAGGAATTTTGATTTAAAAACCAAACTACTGGACCGATTTCGATAAAATGTATATGAGACCACCTCTGAAGCCTACCATACAAAAAAATAATTATCAAAATTAGTTCATAATTGGCGGAGTAATAGCGTAACATACATACAAAAAAAACGTACAGTCGAATTGGGAACCTCTTTTTTTGAAGTCGGCTAAAAACGGGCATTTTCGTAAAATAATTTGACGTGACGGTGTTGATCATCAGCCGGGAGACGTCCACTGCTGGACGAAGGCCTCCCCCTTCTTGAATCCCCTCGCTCGGGGATCGCAGAATGCAAATACAAATAGTTTATTGATAACACCAAAGTTACACGTCAAATGTCATTAAGTATGTCACAATAAAATGAAATAATAATTATAAAAAATATGTTAATAATCTCTTATTTTAAAATGCTCACCACCGTTAACCGAGAGGAGGACACTGCTGCCCGTCCTCCGGTGGTTTTGGATGCAGTTTTAGAACATGCCCGGTAGTCCCTGTCCGTAACTGTGGTGTTATCTATAATTTTGATAGTTAGATACAAAACTGTACAAATCTTCAATAATGTCTAAATGGGTCGAGTTCCAAATGAGACTAGAACATAATTAAAATCTGGGTCCGCCCTTGGAAGGAATAAGAATATTTTAAAAATTATCGTATCTTAATCGTGTGTGGTACGTTAAGTTAATATATATAAAGTACTTAAGCTAATATAAGATGAAATATTATAGCATCTACGTCCTGTGTGTCGGCTTTTATTCAGCCTTGTCGCTAAATCCGATATTAGCTGACGTCTCCTACCTATAAACTAGCTATCTGCCAAATGTATGCTTCGGGGATCAAGTAGTTTTCGAGATTTCGTTTTTAGTCACTGAGTAAGTGATTTTCCCTTTATATATATATATATATATAGACTACAGGTCCCCCGCGACTTCGTCCGCGTGCGGAAGAAGTACAGACCGCTCCCAAAATTCTCCACTTTAAATCATTCCAAGCTAACTCTACCAACTCTACCCCCAACTTCCCCCCTTTGAATGAACTACCCAAATATCGATTTTCATCACAATAACTTCAAAAACAAAGAACTTTCCATACAACATTCCAACCCCCAGGGGTCGAATTTCGAAAAATCCTTTCTTAGTACACCCCTCCGCATCGAGACGAATACATCCTCCAAATTTCAAGTCTGTACGACCAGCGGTTTGGGCTGTGCGTTGTCTATCAGTCAGTCAGTCAGGACAGAGCCTTTTATTATATTAGATTACGAAACAATGCGGGAAAACTAAGCCATCACAAGCAAATGCGTGTTTCAGCTTATAAATAAACATCACCAACGAAGAAGTCAGAGTTATAAAACGTATTCGGAACGTGAGATGATGTATATATACCATTTATGTATACAGATGTCAGTTAAATAAACTCGCGGCTCCGTAAAAATATTCGCTGATATACTCCTTGGATGAAACCGTTTTATACCAAAAAGTTATTTTCAAGGCAAGTGTCTAAGAAACGTCGTTGGGAGTTTTTGGCGGGAACGCGAAAAAACGGCTCAGTCGCAGAATGTCGCTTTCCTAAAATGTCCATTGCACGCAAAATGTCCCTTTCGCACAATGTCCCTTTCGCAAAAAAAATGTCGCTGCATTGTATTATTTTCTTAGTCTTATGTTTTTTCGCGTGTCATGTCAATGTTTAAAGATGGTGCTGCTTTATTAATTAAATGCAGAATTACGTGCACGAGATAATATAAACATTACGACCAGCGACAGTGATAATAGAACGGACGGGCCTACGCTTGCAAATCTTTCAAAATTAACAAGTCAACACAATCAAGCATACCTAGCTAAAAGTATGCATATTAAATTTGCCAGAATATAGAGATAGCGAATCTAATAGCTGCATGACAAAAAGAGAACACATGTGCATGTATTAGAAGTTTGTATTATCGTATCGTACGGCTCGCATGTCGCAAAGGAAGAGTATGACTGACGCAAGAGGAGAGCCGGCGGTCAACATATGGTCTTCAAAATCCGTGCGCCTATTTCCCGTCCATTCATTTTATCATTGTCGCTGATTACGACTACATTTTCATAGTGCTGGTATTGACGCATTGGCAGCAGCCGCACGCAGCAGCAATCAGCCGCGATGCACGACAGTTTCGGTATTTTTTTTCTATCGAGGAATATTATATTCGTGTTTTTTTTCTTACTTATTGGCAGAGCGTTGTGCATTCTGCCAGTGTCAAGTTAATGAATTTTTAATTTTTTTTAATTAAAATCAAGTCAAATATGTCATGAAATCACAGTCAGTCATACGAAATTAATCATAGTCGAGTCCAGTCATGCCCTAGTAAAGTTGTGGCGACTTTACTATGAGCTTCTACGGAGTTTTGAAAACAACACGAAAAGACATGTTTCACCACATTATATCACATGCCCACACTCGTGCACGTAATTCAACACTCATTGAATAAAACACCACCATTCTTAATCATTAATTCGCGTAAAAATCTCAAGTTTAAGAAAATAATAGAATGCAACGACAAGATTTTTCCGTGTTCTCGCCAAAACTCCTATATTCGTGTTGTCAACTATAGAAGTTATTAAGACGGATGTTCGTCTGGAACATATATATTTTTGGGCTTTAAATATAGTAATTTGACTAAATAACATTGATTTCGCGAGGATCAACTTCAGAATATAGAGCCTTAAGTCCTTTCAATACTCATGTGGTTAGCTAGACCAGCGCTAGAAAGCATACCTTGCTATGGTTTCCTCAAGATTTTTCCTTCCCCGGATCAAGCTTATTGGTAGGATTAGAACCCTCAGCCACATTCTCTACAACGCTCAAATACCCGGGTCTCCGTGAAATCCCGGACATTCGAGCGGCGTGTCCGCGAATGTGTTTGTCAGGTCTCTAAGCAGAACCGGATGAAAGGTGAAATTCCAAACCTACATCCGTGTAAGTGCCGATTTATTGGAAAGCCAATTTTCTTTTAAGAGGGCAGGTGACGCCTGGATTCTGCAAAAATGAAGGTATTTAACAGCTTTTAATGTCGTGTCATGTGATTGATTCGGGCGTTACTTTGCGAAAATACGAGTATTAAGTACTTACCGAGTAACGATAACATAACGATACCCGGGGTAACGATGTTAGAGCGGAAATACACTAGAAATAAATCTATACATATAAAAGGCTCTGTCCTGACTGATTGGTGACTGACTGACTGGCTGACATCAACGCACAGCCCCAACCGCTGGTCGTACAGACTTGAAATTTGGAGGGTGTATTCGTCTCGAAAAAACGAAATTCGACCCCCAAGGGAAGAAAGGGGGGGGGGGGGAGTTTGTATAAAGTCCTTTGTTTGTGTACTTTTAGTCACGAAAATTTAGATTTGGATACATCATTTAAAATAAAAAATGCAATTTTCAAAAAAACAAAAACAGTGATGATTTAAGGGGGTGGAAGCAATGTTGTATGGAAAGTTCTTTGTTACGAGGGCTACACTAAAAGTATCGGGAATGGAATATTTCCACTGTTTCTGTCGTATTAAAATCTTTTTAATTGAAAACTCCTTGGTTTTAAAAATCGAATACCATTTATTTATTTAAAAAAATATTCTCGGTCTTGTCACAAGGTTTTGTCAAACTTGTTTAGTCGTTGAGAAAATGGAATTGACTCGAGAAAATTCAAGAGCGATGATTTATTATGACTTTCGAAGTGGTTTAACACAAAAACAGTGTGTTGACCGAATGATTTCTGCATTTGGTGATAAAGCCCCATCCAAAACCACAATTTATCGCTGGTTTGCTGAATTTCAACGTGGACGTGTCAAGCTCAGTGATGATCCCCGTCAAGGTCGTCCAAAAACTGCAGTCACCCAAGAAAAAGTTGATGCTGTGCGTAAGCTGATTGAGGAAGATCGACATGTGACATACCGCGAAATTCAGGCAACTTTAGACATTGGCATGAGCCAAATACAAATAATCTTGCATGAAAAATTAGGTGTAAAAAAGTTGTTTTCCCGATGGATACCGCATTCGCTCTGTGAAGAGCAAAAAGCGGCTCGCGTTACTTGGTGCGTCAGAACTCTCGAAAGATTCCACGCAGGATCCTCAAATGCTGTATACAACATCGTATCAGGTGACGAATCCTGGATATACGCGTACGAACCCGAAACAAAAAACCAGTCACGAGTTTGGGTGTTCGAAAATGAGTTAAAGCCAACAAAAATTGTTCGTTCACGGAGTGTTGCAAAAAAAATGGTGGCCACGTTTGTCTCCAAAACCGGCCATGTTACGACTATTCCTCTTGAGGGACAAAGAACGGTTAATGCAGAATGGTATGCTAGCATTTGTTTGCCACAGGTCGTTTCTGAACTCCGTATAGAGAACTGCAACCGCCGCATCATCCTCCATCACGATAATGCGAGTTCTCACACCGCGCACAGAACAAAAGAGTTTTTAGAGCAAGAAAACATAGAATTATTGGACCATCCGCCGTACAGCCCCGACCTAAGCCCTAATGATTTCTATACTTTCCCTAAAATAAAGAATAAATTGCGTGGACAGAGATTTTCATCACCTGAAGAAGCTGTGGACGCCTACAAAACGGCCATTTTGGAGACCCCAACTTCCGAATGGAATGGTTGCTTCAATGATTGGTTCCATCGTATGGAAAAATGTGTCAAATTTCGCGGAGAATACTTCGAAAAGCAATAAATATATTTTTAAATAGTAATGTTGTGTCACTTCCTTGATTCCCGAAATTTTCAGTGCCGCCCTCGTATAAAAGTTATAGTGATGAAAATTGATATTTGGGTAGTTCAGTCAAAGTTGGGGGGGGGGGAGTTGGTAGTCGGTAGAGTTGAGTAGACTAAAAAAATTGCTCGGGATGATTTAAAGTGGTGAATTTTGGGAGCGGACCGAATTTCTTCCGTACGCGGACGAAGTCGCGGGCGACCTCTAGTCGTATATATAGCAATTTGGGTCAAAATGTTATGTCACTTCAGGTTCCTTGATACTTAAATAGAACTAGTTAGCGGTCAAACGCAAGCCTAAAAATTTTTTTTATAAGCTAATTTGTACTCATCTGTACAACAGTGCCTCCATATTCAACTGTACCGCTTGGCTCAAGCGACCGCCGGCGGCTCAACAGCCACTGAGGCGCGAGCACGGCCGGCCGAGCGAAGGCCGCAATCACAGAGTAATAGAAGCAGAGATGTGATCAAAGGATTTTTCCTTAGAAAGACGCGTGACTGTGCGGGGAGGGGTAGGTTCGCGGGGGGAGTGGCTAATTGTACTGCCATCTACCTGTTTTCAGGAAAAGTTTTTGAGAATAGAACTAGTGAACTAACATTTAGCTGAATTAGTTTTAGTTGCACGTGTTAGAAAAAGACAAAGAAGTTTAAGCAGTGACTAAGAGAATCGAGATTATTTTAGGTAAGGCCGCTCATTTCTTACAGCCTTACCTAAAATAATCTCGATTCTCTTAGTCACTGCTTAAACTTCTCTGTCTTGTTCTTGCATGTTACACTTCACGTCAGAGAGAAGATGGTAGAGCATCTTAAGCGGTGGCTAACGGTTGAGAAGTTTTTTTAAGTAAGGCCGTTAATATCACGCTAGATGTCACGTTTTTAAATTTTATAGAACGGATCACTAAATATAGAAATAAAATTACTTACGAATGAAATTAGATGCCAATCATTTCATAATTTTTTTTCTTTCGGTAATTTTTACATAAAGTAACAGAGCAACTTATTCCATTTTTACTTTTGCTGGGTAAAAACATTAAAAATCGTACGTCTAATTATGTAAGTTTGAATGACCGTTACGCGTGGCGGACGTTAGCAGACTGAGCAAATAAGTATGACGTCACACACTCCGTCCGCAAAATAGGATCTGCGGCTCATCGCAACTCCGTATCCTCCATGGCCGCAATGCCTAAATTTCACAAAACGCCAGACTGACTGTAGCAATAATAGATAGATAATAGGTTTATACATAGGTAGATTTACAATAGTATAAAATAAGTGTTGTATCATATTTCGTCAAAGTTAATAACAATATTGTATGACCGAGGCAATGTTACCAGATAAATTACTGGGAATGAAGACGTTTTAGTATCTCAGGATGCGGCGCAGGATTATGTTCGCAATTTCACACATTCTGGCACTGCAATGTAATTCAAATTATACATTTTAACTGGGATGATAACTGTAATCCAGGGGTAAGTAAGGTTTAAAAAACTTACAAAACTATTTTGTTAGTGTATAAATAAATTAAATAGAAAATAAAAGATATGCCCCTGTGCAGGGGCACTCCGCCAGGACGAAGCCAGAATAACCGAATATCAATCCGACAAAATGCCTTAAGACAGGCCCACGCACGTCTTCAGCAACAACTAATGGGGCAGGCGTGATGCTTTCTACCAGCAAACGTTCCGCTCGCCTCGCGACTCCATTGTATTAAAAAAAATACTGAATTTGTAAAATAAACCGCGAATTATAAATCGTTGTTCATATTTTTGTCGCCTGAAGACAAATAACAGCTTTGCGCGCACTCGGGACGACCGCACTAGACGCGAGAGAAATGCTCTCTCGTTAGCGTAACTCTATTTTATTTTACTTACACCCCCTGACGAATGTAAATTGAACGTCATCTGTCATTTTTGCGGGTTTTTTTTCTTTGTAAAGGATAACGACTGCGCACATTGCGCGTTTGTCAGTGTCGAGTATTTTAATATTATCAAGGTAACTTACACATTTTGTTTCACAAATCAAAGTCGAGCGGAGCAAGTCACAGGTAGTGTGAAGTGAAAGTGTGTTAAAGTTATCAAGTTATCCTGTTAGCATTATATACAACTGTGACAAATCATAGTCACAGTCAACATAAAGCTGGCTTGTGATGTGATTTGTTCCGCTGTGAATGTCAACATTCGAGTGTTTCTACCCTTCCTTCTAAGAGGATTATGACTTCGCATAATCATCGCGTTGTGTCTTTCTTAGTGTTTTAATTATTATTAAATTAAGGATTTATTATGTTAATCAAAACACAGTAAAGTGATAGAAATTTCAAAAAGGCAACAACAGTAAAATACTTCTATGTTTTTTAAACAGGAAGAAAAATTATGACCTCTGGCAGGACTCAAACCTGCATACGAGCAATCTCTATGGGTTTCCGTCCCAACTGCTTTGCCAATTAAGCTACAGAAATCTCTGCCTTAGATGCCAAATTTCCCAACCTGTTATAAGCTACCAATTAAAGCGTTGGTTGGTTGTTTTTTTTTATTATTATTTTCTTCCTGTTTAAGCTTTAAAACATAGAGATACCATAAGTGTGGAATCACTTCATACAAAAATACTAAAATACTCGTTTCTTAGTTAGTTAGTCTGAGCAAGTCGCAGTCAAGTTATGCATTAGTAAAGTTATGGCGAGTTTAGATGAGGCTGCTAATACTGCACGCTAGTTACTACTGCTAGCTAAGTACTGCTGCTAGTTTTGGTAACACAAAACCACAACATCATTTGCCTACTCGTGCGAATATTAAGCAATGCACACCACTCATCTCATATTTCATGTACTAGCGAGCGCGCGCAAATGTAATTTCAGGCACACCGTAGTAGGGCCACCAAGAGACCCGCCTAGCCGAGTTTGGAGCCCACTGCCAACATAACCGTAATTTGATAATCGGCGACACATGTATAGCATACCTATAATCCAGAATGTATAACTTAATGGAAATAAACATTTCATTTACTTTACACCAGTATTACCATAATAACATTAAAAAACCACATATTCCTAAAAATAAAAATAACGCGATGACATGACTTCCTCACGTTAGCGCCAAAATTCACACGCAAACTTGTCCTTTTACCGTTTATAAAATACCCAATAATTTACAAAAACGATTCGAACGATGACTGGGCTAAAACGGCGCGAAAAAGGGAAAGGAAACGCCGCCATTTTGACGCTTATACGGAAACAACCTCAATATTTAACTTCCTTTACATTTGGAGTGTTGTTTCTCATAATAATGTTGCCAGTATTAACGGAGGCAAAGCGTTAACAATTTACTTAGGAGACTGGGACTGGCAGCTCGCAGGCATGTTTGAGGTTTTCTGTTCGTTCGTAAATGAAAATATTAGAATTTAGAGGAAAAATTGGATAAAAAAGTTATTCTGCGCTGCCCGAGTGGGTGTTTCCCGATAATTATAATCTGGGTGTCTTAAAGTCGCGAGTGAATCGGTTTCTTCTAGGCAAGCGTGCTCCATCGTAGGCTGCATCTTCGTTTAACATCAGACGAAATGGCAGTCAAACGCACGAATTAGTCATAAAAAAAGGATGCGTTCCAACTGCGAGTTGGACGAAACGCGTATTGAACTACTACGTACTAACTAGGTAGTTTTACCATCGTCTCACCTATCAAAAAGCGATGATGGGATTAAGTCTTAACAAATTCTACTTTAATGTGAATCATTACCCAGTACGTTTAAATCCACACAATATCCAATCAAGACCAATTCAATCCGATTCACACCTGGCAAGTGCGAAATAAAAATTGCAAAATGACTACGATTTAGGTATATCCACAAAATTCGATAAAAATGCTCTCAAAAATATAAGTTTTTGCTTATGACTCCTGTTAAATTTCAGACTTTAGAGCCTATCAATTAGTCAGAATTAGTTTTTTAAAATATATACTATTTGACCCGGCAGACGTTCAACAGAAGACGTCCATTGCTGGACGATGGCCTACCTCTTAACAGGGCAGGGGGATGGGAGGGTTGCCATAATACCCAAATTGGCAGGCGGTATGGAGCCAGCACGACTGGCGTTATCCTATCTAAATTGTAACCCAAAGAAAAAAGCACTTTCAGATTTTCCCATATTTCCCATCATCATCATCTAATTCAGTCTACCACGTACAATAAAAAAGTTCTCTACAAATATGCTACCAATTAAAATATTAATTGATATAGACCTGGGCATGTCCTAAAACTGCATCCAGAACCACCGGAGGACGGGCAGCAGCGTCCTATCAGTTAACGGTGGTGAGCATTCTGTGATCCCCAAGCCGCCTGCCAAGCGTGGGGATTATGGGAACCCCTCCCTATTAAGGCTTTCGCCCAGCAGTGGACGTCTTCCGGCTGTTGATGAATTAAATAGCATTCATATTTTCTATTTATACAATTAGATAAAAATAATATTGTCACAAATATTAACTGTTGTCTGAAACTGTGAACAAAAAATATTAGCATAACAAAGCTGAATTCGTCTTTTATTAACGACACGAAACACAAACTTACTTTGAAACTCCAAGTAATTTGCCAATTTTGGTCACGCACCGGCATTATTCAGTTTATTAAAGAGCTAAACTAAAATGAAATTGATTTAACTTCGAAGCGACGTCTAGAGGCATACCACCAGCCCGATGTTAAGTCGACATTGGTAGCAATTCAACAGACTGATTTAAACTTAATGGCGGCTGTGAAGTGCGCTGCAAGCGAGACTTTGCGATTGTACGTCAGCACACCGCACGCCTAATTTTTGTTACTGCGCAGCGTCTCGCGCCTAAGTTCACAGCCGCCATTAAGTTTGTATCAGCCTGTACCATCCCTCTAAATGGTTTCCATTGTACAAGCTTTGCTTAATTTGGGGCTAGATGGCGCTGTGTGAAAAATGTCCACCGATATATTTATTATTTATTATTAAATTTAGGCTGCATCGACGACGCGCCACCTAGCAGAAAAAATCGAGTGTGGATCCCATTGGATAGATAGATTTAAACTATTCTACTTTCTACTTTGCTTTTATTATTATTTTATATTACTATGGGTTATGTGCCTGAAATAAACGTCTTTATTATTATTATTATTATTTAACCGAATTCAAAAAGGAGGAGGTTCTCATTTCGGTAGTATTTTTTAAACGTTTGTTACTTCAGAACTCTGTCATTTATAAAAAGATTTTTATCTGATGTCGTTGTTTTTTGTTTGATATATTTTCAGATTAGTCTCATAGAAATTTCATCATAAACGGTTCGGTAGTTTAGTATTTAAACCAAAATAACTGAAAAAAAAAGTCACCAAAGTTTGCAAACGAAATTGAAGTCGGTTGTTTTCTTTTTATAAAGTACTTTTCTTATGTAGTATAAAGAACATTTGGGCCAATATTTCCCATCTGCTTTTTTTTAAATAACTCATTACGGTAGTGGCCGGATGAAACCCAATTTGCGGCGACCGCTGCCCGTCCCGACCGCTTTTTGCTTTAATTCGTTTATAATTTATGCGGAACAGTAGGCGAAACGGTTCCATTAACTAAAGCGGTTTAAGTGTGGCCATAACATTGTCACAACGTTAACTTTATACAATACTTATACTAGTAGTCCTCTTTTGGACGTGAAACTGCATCCAGAACCATCAGAGGACGGGCAGCAGCGTCCTTTCGGTTAACGTATACTACGATCCCAAGCCGCCTGCCAAGCGTGTGGATAATGGTAATCTCCCTATTACATTATAAAAAATACATTAATTGTAATAATTAATTATGGCAACACCCCACTATTAACAGGGAGGCCTTCGTCCAGCAGTGGACGTCCTATAGGTAATGGCGAAAGTATGAGTACACGAATAAGTGTAATATTAAATAAATAAATGTCGGTGTATCTTTCACACAGCGCCATCTAGCCACAAACTAAGCAAACCTTATACTGGGAACCAGCTGGTTAGCTTAGCTAGCTAGCTAACACAATACACCAGGGTTTCCCAACCTTTCTCTAGTGTGGAGATGAACTCTAGCGCATTACTATGATCCGCGAAACAATAAAATAAAATAAATAAATAACGCTCGCATACTTTCGATACACAAACGATATATTTCTCCTTTTCCAGAACTCGTTAGAGGAATTCCGTGAACCAGTAAATCCTTAACACTGATAAGTACTAGTTCGGGGAAAGTTTCGATGAGATATTTCATTCGAGTTCAAATACTGTACAATAGTATACTGCGTCACCACAGAGCACAGTGGACGTCTATCGGCTGCAAACAACGTACTCAGTCCCAATTAGCGTGATTGTTACACAAATGTGGGTTATATGTATGGAGCATATTTGTATTACCTAGAGTACTGTTAGGGACGGTTTTTCTTCTTTCTTTCTAAGAGGATTATGATGTCGCATGTCGCATCTTGTGCAATAGCCAGTTTCAAGTATAATTGTTTTTTTATGAATTACTAGAGGTCGCCCGCGACTTCGTCCGCGTACGGAAAAAATTCGGCCCGCTCCCAAAATCATCCCAAATTTTTTTTGCCCCCCCTACTCTACCAACTCCCTCCCCCCGCAACGTCCACTGCTGGATGAAGGCCTCCCCCGAAATAGAGGTGTATAGGTGTTGCCATAATCCCCACGCTTGGCAGGCGGCTTGGGGATCGCAGAATGGTCACCACCGTTAACCAAGAGGACGCTGCTGCCCGTCCTCCGAAGGGTCTGGTTGCAGTTTAAGGACATACCCAGGTCCTAGTATAGTATTATATTATCTATGCTTTGAATGTAATATGTTCAATTTAAATAAATGCTTTCTTTTAGTAGTTAAATTGGCGAACTACGTTAGCTAAAATTACGCTAAACCCGTCTTAAGACCAATAAAAAAATTAAAATATACCGTGATATTAATATCGAGTAGTGTAATAAAATAATAATAATAAAAAAGTGTAATAGTGTGTGTAATAAATAAGTCTTAAAAACTGAAATGAGACGAACATTTAAACCACGTTTACACTTATCCCAACTTTCTAGAACATTCGCCACAATTTCCAAACTCAAACAGTTTAATATTTAAGAAATATAATATAATATTAACCGTATATATATATATGTTAATAAAGTTGCGAAGGCGCCCTGTTTGCATAGACCCACAAAACTCCTTAAGATTAGACAAGCATAAGGGTTGGTTCTGACTTTATCACTATCCAGTTTACACTCGACGACTTATGTCGGAACGACATCTTGAGTCTGAATTGCTGTAATACATATTTTTTTTCTAATCATAAAAGCGATATTTATCACTCACTGATTACGAAATCTTGATAACTGATCTATGGAGCTGAATTTGGATAAGTGTGTTGGTACTGGGAAATATTGAAGGGTTTACAGGGGGATAAAGTTTGTATGAATGTACGGTCTACGGTCTAAGGGTGCAAGATAAAGACAGTGTTAGATAAAAAGTGTTAAAAAACGTAGTTTTAAACGGTAAATTTAGAAATATACTGAACATAATCATTTTATCGCTGTCTATAGAGTCACAATCGTGCAAAAAAGATGTCCAAGCCAAAACCCGGCGCATGCTATGCAGTGCGCCGACTTTTTGACCGACTTGAACTACGATAACACCCGAGCGCTCAATGATACATTGAACACTATACAAGCGAAATAACGTCTAAATTCGAACAATTGTGAACATATAGGTATGTACAACGGCAGTAGGACGTTTTTTGACTGTTTTCCCGTAGAGATTGTGACTCTTTAGATATTAGCTCAAAGGTTACGACATATAGAATTGCGACACTACAAAGACCTATCAAAAACCCTTCGCACTTCCCAATCGTCCCGTGAGGTGCAAAAGGGTCTCAAATCAGCCCCGCTCGACCAACTCCAACCCCAGGGGACCACGGGACCCGACTCGCAATAAAACGTTCCAACGAAGATAGCAACGTGGTTTAACGTCGGAAAATCCTATTTGAGGTGCTTACGAACCGAACGTGTTGAACGGATTATATCGGGTTTACATATTTTCGACAAGGCCGGAGGCATTTCGGTAGAAAACTATAAAGGTCGGCCGTAGTCATAGTCGTTTAATTCTATAAACCAATTTACATAATCTACTTGTTTATTGAATAAAATTTATGATAAGTTGAGATAATTTAAGTTAACTACGGATGAGTAAGGAACAAACCCAAACAAAATATAAAACATGATAAGTATTTACAAAAGTCCTAATTAAGTGTTTATTATAGAGATCTCGTCGTCAGCCAACAAACGTCCACTGCTGGCCGAAGGCCTCCCTCCCCCTTTATAGAGGGGTGTTGCCATAATCCCCACGCTTGGCAGGCGGCTTGGGGATCGCAGAATGCTCACCACCGTTAACCAAGAGGACGCTTCTGCCCGTCCTCAGGTGGGTCTGGTTGCAGTTTAAGGACATACCCAGGTCCAGTTATAGACATCTAAAAATGTAATATTAATTGAATTGCTTGCAATGTTGCAGTATTAAAGTTAATCCTAAATAAGATGATTTATTTTTGATATAATTCAATTGTATTTATTCCATGGAACGCCATTCAGATCGACCACAATCGAGCAACAAATCGAGTCATCTAGTCACGGCCAGTCATCATACGAGGCACCCTAATATCTCCGCAGAATCTAGCAGACTGAGAATCCTGAGAATGCTCTATTTACCCTATCCTTAAGTATTTCTAATATTTTATTAAGTATTAAGTCAACGAAAATAGGAAAGAAAATGTTCTATTTGACCGGTCTTTGCAATGTAATAAATCAATGACAGGGTGTAATTTCAACGAGAAAAAGCAAGGAACAGCGTATGCTCTATTTGGCCTATCCTTGCCTCCTATATTACTTATAATATAAGTCAATGCCAGGGTATCATGTCAACGAGAAAAAGGAAGGAACAGCCGTATTATCGCGCCGTGTCTCATTTCTGCTGACACGACAGACATGGCGCAAGTGATGTCGTCGCCTAAAGGCGTGACTCAATTCCATGCCCGAATAGATGGATAGGGAGAAAATACTCGTAGGTTCATTTCATTAGATATATGCATTGAGCTAATATATTAAGAGTCACAATCTCTAAGTGGAAACAGACAAGAAAACGTCCGAGTGCCGGTATGTACATACCTATACGTGCATTATATAGTCCACAATTGTTCGAATTTAGACGTTATGTCGCTTATAATATAGTGTTCAATGTTGGCTTGAGCACTTGTGTCTTATCGTAGTTCAAGCCGTTCAAAAAGTCGGCCGAGTATCGGCGCAGACAATTTTTTGCATGTTTTTACTTTATAGATATTAGCTCAAAGGATATATGGCAACATTATGTACTCGAAGGTATTGAGACTCGATAACTCTCACATGACTTTGGTGTCTGAAATGGCTTTTATAGGGACAAGCTCGACAAGTACACAAACTTTAAAAAAAAGATACAATCATTTTCAAATTATGGGACCACTTCGAGAGTGCAACCTCGCAAACAAATAAGGAATTTTCAAAATCTATCCACTATTGACGAAGAAATTGGTGAACATACATAAAAATACATCCTCCCTTTTTGAAGTCGGTTAAAAATGACCGGCGCCGATAATTTAACGTGCTATCTCACTCACGGTAGCGGTCAGTTGTAATCGTCTACTCGTAAATAGTATCTACTTAAGGCTCAGTGATTGGCTCGATGGACTTTCACAAGGCAGGTATCACATCCCAACTTGAGCTTGCAAGATGGTGAAGGATATATCATATATCATATATATATATATCATCGTGTGGAAATCACAGCTTGGTTGAGGTAGTTTCTACTTTGCTCTTCAAACTAACTTCGCCCCAAAGTTTAAAATATGCTACCAAGCACCTTACATGTTTTTCATTTTAAATCTTACACTCCGGTGATAAGGACTCCTTAACTCCTTGGACCTGTGTATGTATTAAAACTGCGTCCAGAACCACCGGAGGGTGGGCAGCAGCGTCTTTATGAGTAACGGTGGTGAGCATTCTGCGATCCCCAAGCTGCGTGCTAAGCGTGGGGATTATGGCAATCCCCCTATTAAGGAGAAGGCTTTCGTCCAGCAGTGGACTTCTTCAGGCTGATGTGACTCCGGTGATAAAGACGAATCTAACGACTTTACATACTCCCGTAAAACATTTCCTCCTCTATCTGGGATAGTCGACTCCAAACTGAACTGTACTCCTAGCATAGAAACTACTTACACACAAATTTACAAAAAAATACTTAAAAAAATTGGTGCGATCCTTCATTTCTTGTATTTTTTTATATGGAGCTTAAATGAGCTAAGTCACTGTCATCCACATACTTCGCTACCCAGGGTAAAGATATAGCGCGTTCATTTCGGACTCTTCGCCACACAATGGCAAGATATTTCCCAATGTCCGATAGGCCGGGATTATGGGATTATGGACAAAAATAGGATTTACTCCCGAATGACCAAAGGCGTAAAATCGGGCCCTTTTATTTGACATTAATACGTTGGTTGTGTGGGTCGCGTCGACACGGGCCGGCGCTCTGAATGATGTAGTCGACAGATAGATGACGAATAAAAAGCTTCAGAAATGCCATACCTTTAAACCTAGGCGAGCCCGCGGCTTAAGGGGCTGGAGACGATCGATAGGCATTGTCAATGTTTACGTTACATTTCGAAGAGTGTCAGGTGACCGGGAGTTTCATAACTTGATTCTTCCTGTCCCTCCGTACATGGTGGATATTCCCGACGCACTAAGCGCTTCGATTTCACAATTTTCATGCGGAAACAGTGCCGTAAATAGCCTTTTCACTACTCATACTCGGAAAGTAGGTCTGAAGTTGCCTGAGGAGCGGGTTGAAAGTAATACATTTCAGCCCTAGGGAGAATCACTTTCAACTGACAGTGACAGTTGGCAAGTGACAGACACTCAAATTTTTTAGTTTCCTTGTATTCGTAATGAAAAGCACAGTGTTTACCTCGGGGTTAAAGACTTATTTAGTCCCTCGAACTATTAGCTCCGCTACGCTCGGGCGCCAAACCCCGTCTCGGGACGAAATAAGGTACTTTCACCCCTAGGATAACAATGTACTATTTATGTACGCCCGGTGCGAGCTTCTTAATTGCACCATTGAAAAGAAAGCGTCCGGTGCGAGCTTCTATAATTGCGCCCTTGAAAAGAAAAATATTCAAAACTTGTTCCTGGTCTGGTCATGTGTCCCTCCAGGACCTGCGCCCGGTGCCTGGGCACGGCTGGTATTTACGGCACTGTGCGGAAAGTGAAGATATTACTCTGCCCGAGTCTTTATTTTCCCTTAAGTAGGTACTACGTCTTCAAATCCAGTTAATAGGTGCTATCTAGAAGCGTGCTCCATACTCGTATTAATTAGTCAGGGTTTGGTCAAACGCAAACCTATTGTGAATAAATGATGATAATTTTGAATGAATGCTGATTGTTTTCTGATCCTATGGAAGCGATTGTCAACTACTACAATATTGGCGATTGATACAAAATCTGTCCCACGAGGATTTGACAGGCCATATTAATTACAACTCCATACTTTCCGTCTTCGGTCGCACAACTCTACGTTTTTCCTTACCTGAAAAAAGACAAAAGATACATTAGTGACATTTATAGGTAACAGACAGAAAAATGCCCTCAGTGTAAAAGGAAAACCACGAAACGCTTTAGAAACGGTGAGGCGTCCGACGGAAATAAAAAGAGTTTGATAATCATGCCTCATAAGAAAATCTTTCTGTGTTTTTCATCATCAGCCCAGAGACGTCCACTGCTGAACGAAGGCCTCCGCCGTAGACCGCCACACTGTACGTCAACTTGCCAATTGCATCCACCGGTTGCCCGCGACTTTTACAATGTCGTCGGTCCACCTAGTGGGAGGACTTCCTACGCTGCGTCTTCCGGTTCGCGGTCGCCACTCAAGAACCTTTCTTCCCCATCGGTTGTCAGTTCTTCGAGCGATGTGGCCTGCCCATTGCCACTTCAACTTGCAAACTTTGCGAGCCATGTCGGTATCTGTGGTTCTTTGACGAATATCCTCGTTCCGGATTCTATCGCGCAAAGTAACTCCGAGCACTCTGTGTTTTTACCACAGAGTAAATGATTGACCGAAGTGAAGCCAATGTCTAAAGAAGGTCTAAAGGGTATAAAGGGGCAAGACGGCGTTTGTATATATGTATAAATACACGGTGCTATTTAATCAGCTAGGGAGCGGTCGTGAGCATGTTGTATACAAGTTAACACAACTTTTGTTCTACGACTTCTGAAAATTCACGAAAAAATAATCAGCTGTTCCATACAAAAAGTTCATGGATCTTGTGATAAAGTGTATGGAACAGCTGATAGTTTTTCGTGAATTTTCAGAAAGTGTTCAACATAAACTGTTTGTTATCCTTTTTTCTTCTTATCCATTTGGCAATCTTGTACCCCTTGAATAAATGAAAATCAAGAAGTTTTTAGACTTAAAAAAAGGCAAATATATACATTGTAAGTATTATAGTAAAATAAGAAGATCATTAATCATGAAATATTTTTTTTATTATAATCTATATTATTTAATGCTTTTCTTATATTTGTTAATATGAACCTGGGTATGTCCTTAAACTACAACCAGACCAACCGGAGGACGGGCAGCAGCGTCCTCTTGGTTAACGGTGGTGAGCTCTGTGATCCCCAAGCCGCCTGAGCGTGGGGATTATGGCAACACCCCTCTATTAAGGGGGAGGCCTTCGTCCAGCTGTGGACGTTTTATGGCTGATGACGATACAACATCCTCACAACCGATCCCCAGCTGATTAAATAGCACCGTGTATATTATGTAAATTTCTTCGACGATAACTTGCGAACGGTTGATCTGATCTTTATGACATTTTGTAAGCAAGTTGTTCGAGTGCCAAATTGGTAAGTAAGTAAGTTCGTATAGGCTGAGTAGCCAGCCCTAGTGTCAGAGTTAATGTGCCGCCCGAAGGCCTCTGACGTGGCAGACGGTTGTTGTTATAGAAACTAGAACAAACAACCGGGACCAACAATTTAACGTGTCATCCGATCCACGGTAGCGCTCAGAAATAAATGCCAGTCACGGTCACCCATCCGAAGACTGACCGGACCGTCCGTTGCTTAACATCGGTGATCGTTTAGAATCACCTAGACAAGCTACGCCACGAGCGCTACAAATTGGTCAAATTGGTCAAGGCTAGGAAGATATGGAGGTCGCAAGTTCTCAGTTCGCTGCGAACTACTAGTGTATAAATAAGTGATGTGTCTATTACTAACATGAAAATTCACCAACAGCAGCGTTATCGGTATGCAATGTAAATACAGAAAAAGTGCTGACCAAAAAAACCTTCCTCTTTTTATGTCGTTTCAAAATAAATTGATTGTCTATTGTCGGATGAATCAAGGGTTGTCGCAAAAGTGTGCGGTGAAAAGGCGCTCGATAATTGTAGTGTTATTGAGACACCCCTGGCAATTAGAGCTCGCTGAAGTGACGTGTAGGGGGCGGAGATAAGTGAAGGACTCTTCAGACTACGCTATAAATAATGTATGTTCATATAAAAGTCTATCTCACTCATTGCCTCCTTTTTTGTTGACGAAGGGGAAATCTTAGAAAGACGTCCGACTGCACTGGGGCTCAGTAGGGGGTTATGTACGAGGGGCGTTCAATAAAAAGTGAGAATGTATTGTTACGCCCTGCTTTTTGAATATGCCGCGTTTTTCTACAACACCGGAGACACGGCCGATTCGGCCAAAAGCCGTGAGGGACCGGCCGTCATATATTTTTTCAACCAACTTCACACTTACCGTCTGTCAGTGTCAGATTGACACCGACAGTTTGTCGGGTTGACGCTTGACAGACTTAAGTGTTACAAGTGGGAACATTGAATGGGAGAAAATTAGTTTTTCCCAAAACAAAACCCACCGGAAAGATCACCGTCTAATTTTCCCGCTTCCCTCTCGTTGTCGGCGGTGATAGGGAGAATTTTTAGACCCACTCTCTTCCAAATCGGTCGCGCCGTGTGTCAATTCTACTGAACGCGGGTTACGTGAAACATTGGGAGTTTAAGTTGAGCGGAGCAGACAACCCTCGGATTGCAAGTCTATAAATAGCTCGCTGCAAGAATTTGTCGACCTATTTCTGCATTCCTGCGAGTCATCGCCTGCCAAATCAAGCCCGAGGTCCGGAAGCAGGTAACTACGCACTTTTGTTTCATCGGTTGCGTGAGGTGCCATCTTTTCCATTCCTGGTCCGGGCTTAAGATTGTGATCATTTGTCCCCCAGGTAGGCGATGCCTTGATTGCGACGCACTTCGCAACAATCATGTACGGCTGTGGTCCCGGGCCTCCCTACAGTATTTTGGGGTTGCCCCAGGTGAGGATCGCCGACTAACCGCGGTGCCACGTCGCCCCTCAAACGCCCTGCTAACTTCCCCAATTTATTTTACAGCCTACCCGACGGCCTGAGCCGACCGAGCCGCGTCCTGACTTCGCTTCGCACGCGTGCCTTCCAACCCGTTTAAACGGTAAGTACCCACAGTTTATCCTTGATCAGTGCGGATGATCACCTCCCCGTTTAAGTTCGGAAAGTTAGTGATTCGTGAACGTGGCAATCCTGCCACGCGGCTAGGCCGGCGAGACCTCTTCCAGGCCTCGCTACCGCTACCGCGTACCTCCGCCGTGGATCTATTTTAACTAAATCTAACTGGAGCCCCTGTGCTTTCCAGGGTTTTTTATGATGGTCGGTACAAGCCGTGTACGGACTCCCTCTCGGGGCTGCCGCGTCGCTTCGTGCCGCTTCGCGCCGCTTCGCGACTCGCGCCCCGGCCGCAGCACGCCGGCTCCGAGCCCGTGCACCGCGTGCCGCCCGTGACCGCGTGTCGTCACGGCGACACCCCACTCCAGCTACGAGCGCCCGCTCCCGCGCGCTCGTGGATAACCCAAGTAACTTCTCCTGTCTCTACGGATCGACAGGTGGCGCCCATTTTCTTTTTTACTTACGAACATTCGCGAAGGTTCGAGCACGTTAGGAGTTAGCCTACGCACCTCGACTTCCCGTCCGCTAGCCGGGTTAGTCTCTTTGTCCATCTCACCACGTTGGCATCAAGTAGGAATATTTTGTAACCTTAGTCTCTAGGAACCTAGGTTACCTTAACCTTATTTTTATCATAGACCTAAGAAAACTGTAAACGGCAACCGACTGTTACTGTAACTGTTAAACCTGAATTGTTCCTCTTCGTGTGTGTTAAATTGGATAAGAAGAATCATTAAAAAAGCAATCGCTACTCAGACTCCTATTGACTTTTCTTTTTAAAGCTGCCCTGAGGTAGGAATCGTAGGGTCTCAAATTAGATTTGCAACAGTGGCAGCCCAACGTGGTTAAATTCATAATAACTTCTAGTCCGTCACCGGTTATTCGGGGACAGAATCGTGCTCAAACTTAGCGAATAATTTTTTTTCTCCCTTAAAATTTTTTTTGGTGTTTCATAATAAAGTAGGTAGGTAAATATTTACTTGGAAACTTCTAGTGCTAACAAGTGTTAAATATTAAAGTAGGTAGGTAAATATTTACTTGGAAACTTTTTGTGCTAACAATATTTTCAGGAAAAATCAATTAATTATTAAGATTTATTCTCATATTGTTTCTCCAGATACTTGATATAGCCATCATGTGTTATAATTGTGTATTTAACTGGAGAATGCTTACATACTGATCAGCCCTGGGTTTGTTTTTTTTTCAAACAAACCTACATTTATATGTATAATTGAACAGGGAATCAGTATAAGTGAACATTCACCAATTTTAGCTGACTAATTAGATTTAATTAAGACAAAACTCAGTGTACTTGCCAACGAGGTAGATTTTATCAGTTGCCAACTCACACATTCGCGTATTTTTTTTTAAGTGTGATTAGACATCTCCGGGTCGTTTTTTTTTAATTTTTAACTGCAACTTCTCTTCTGGTGTGGCATCCCGGGCATATAAACTTCATTTATTGTTTTAAAACATGGAGCGCCCCATTTCATATAACCTGTTAATCAAGGACGAGTTAATTTATGAAGTAGAAATAAGAGATGCAATACCAGAGGCCACTGTCGTAGCACTTAAGGATCAGGTCAGGAAATTAGCCAAGGATATCCCAGCTGGCGAGATTATTGAGGTCGACCGTGATTCTGCTTCAGAACTAGAATGCGTTGCTCGTGGATTATCCGAGTTGTCGGATTTTTTCGAACAAGCCAAAGTAAGCTTCAAAAAGTTTAACAGGATCAAGGCGTTTGCTCACCATCTCTTTCATCGTCTGGGCAGGGTTCAGCTCACAACAAAAGACCTGGCCGATCAACATGCAGCGGTGGATAAAACATTGCAAGGCTTGCTCAAGCGGGTCGATAGTTTGTACTCCTCCTTTAATTACAGCTTCAAACAAGCACAGGACGCTCTGTGACCCATTCTTCGGGTGATGCCAAGGTGATTTTCTCTTTCCATTCTTCCTTCTATCAACTGTCCTACCTTTATTTTTTTTTCTTTTCCTAAGGGTCGGAGAGAGAGAGCGAGCAAGAGAGGCAGAAGACGCTATTGTTTTGATTTTTTTTTTCGTTCGTTTCAGGCGTCGTTACAGGGTTGATAACGACTACCAGTAGAGTAGCATAATAGCTTGTCGACTGTGACTCCATCACTCTTACCCCGCTCTCTCTCCTCAGCTAATAATTTGGGCCAAATGTGACACCGGTCGGAGTTTTTTCCTCTCCGTTTTGAACATAACTTTATATATGCAATGATGGCATATGCACACGTCAGCGGACGCGCTCACTTTCAGGGTGACCCCTAGTAGCTGCCACGTTTATACGAAGGACAGCTACTATATATATATAAATTCAAATAGGTTAGGTAATCCTTTAATCTTTGCAGCATGGAGACTCACAAATTCTCGGGACTGAATCAAACAGTACCAAGATTTCCGTGAGGAAGAGTCTCTTTGATTGGTAATACCCCTTTCTTTTCTTTTTGTAAAAAAAAAAAAAAAAAAAAAAAAAAGGGAGTGTATAGTAACAGAAAGGAATTATCTCACCTAGCCCTTTAGCATTGTTTGCCAAGGCAAGAGAAAGGGCTATTTGCGTGAGTTAAAGGCCAACAACTGCATGCGATCCTTATTATTGAATGTCTATTTTATGTGTGAGCTCGTTATTATTGCTCTCCTGCAAGTTGGGACCGAGCATTATTGTGTTTTAATTTTTTCCACACCTTTACAGTATGTCGAGGCATACTATTTATTTTAAATTTAGGTTTTCCATGTCTTTACAGCATGTAGAAGCTTACGTTTAATTTTGTTACTTCCATGTCCTTTACAGTATGTCAAGGCATATTTTTTTTTTAATTTAGTTTTTCCATGTCATTACAGCATGTCGAGGTATACTTAAGTTTTTATTTTTTTTTCCCCCATGCCCTTACAGCATGTCGAGGTATACTTACGTCTTTATATTTATTCTCACCATGTCCTTACAGCATGTCGGAAGTATACTTAAGTTTTATTTTTTATCTCCATGCCCTTACAGCATGTCGAGGCGTAGTTTTAATTTTGATTTCTCCATGTCCTTACAGCATGTCGAGGGTTACCTACGTTTTATTTTTCTCCATGCCACTACAGCATGTTGAGGCTTACTTCTTTTATTTTTTCATTTTCTCCATGCTCCACGGCATGTCGAGGTTTTTTTTTTTTACATAACTATTGCAACTTAACTGATTTACTATGCAGTTCAAGTTTCGTGTAACGGTTCACCTATTTTTATATAACTTTTTAATCGTTACAGGTTTTATGCTGGAGGGCCAGCAATGAAATTTTCTCCTATACTAGAAAATTTCTTGTATTGGGGGAGTGTGTTACGCCCTGCTTTTTGAATATGCCGCGTTTTTCTACAACACCGGAGACACGGCCGATTCGGCCAAAAGCCGTGAGGGACCGGCCGTCATATATTTTTTCAACCAACTTCACACTTACCGTCTGTCAGTGTCAGATTGACACCGACAGTTTGTCGGGTTGACGCTTGACAGACTTAAGTGTTACAAGTGGGAACATTGAATGGGAGAAAATTAGTTTTTCCCAAAACAAAACCCACCGGAAAGATCACCGTCTAATTTTCCCGCTTCCCTCTCGTTGTCGGCGGTGATAGGGAGAATTTTTAGACCCACTCTCTTCCAAATCGGTCGCGCCGTGTGTCAATTCTACTGAACGCGGGTTACGTGAAACATTGGGAGTTTAAGTTGAGCGGAGCAGACAACCCTCGGATTGCAAGTCTATAAATAGCTCGCTGCAAGAATTTGTCGACCTATTTCTGCATTCCTGCGAGTCATCGCCTGCCAAATCAAGCCCGAGGTCCGGAAGCAGGTAACTACGCACTTTTGTTTCATCGGTTGCGTGAGGTGCCATCTTTTCCATTCCTGGTCCGGGCTTAAGATTGTGATCATTTGTCCCCCAGGTAGGCGATGCCTTGATTGCGACGCACTTCGCAACAATCATGTACGGCTGTGGTCCCGGGCCTCCCTACAGTATTTTGGGGTTGCCCCAGGTGAGGATCGCCGACTAACCGCGGTGCCACGTCGCCCCTCAAACGCCCTGCTAACTTCCCCAATTTATTTTACAGCCTACCCGACGGCCTGAGCCGACCGAGCCGCGTCCTGACTTCGCTTCGCACGCGTGCCTTCCAACCCGTTTAAACGGTAAGTACCCACAGTTTATCCTTGATCAGTGCGGATGATCACCTCCCCGTTTAAGTTCGGAAAGTTAGTGATTCGTGAACGTGGCAATCCTGCCACGCGGCTAGGCCGGCGAGACCTCTTCCAGGCCTCGCTACCGCTATCGCGTACCTCCGCCGTGGATCTATTTTAACTAAATCTAACTGGAGCCCCCGTGCTTTCCAGGGTTTTTTATGATGGTCGGTACAAGCCGTGTACGGACTCCCTCTCGGGGCTGCCGCGTCGCTTCGTGCCGCTTCGCGCCGCTTCGCGACTCGCGCCCCGGCCGCAGCACGCCGGCTCCGAGCCCGTGCACCGCGTGCCGCCCGTGACCGCGTGTCGTCACGGCGACACCCCACTCCAGCTACGAGCGCCCGCTCCCGCGCGCTCGTGGATAACCCAAGTAACTTCTCCTGTCTCTACGGATCGACAGGTGGCGCCCATTTTCTTTTTTACTTACGAACATTCGCGAAGGTTCGAGCACGTTAGGAGTTAGCCTACGCACCTCGACTTCCCGTCCGCTAGCCGGGTTAGTCTCTTTGTCCATCTCACCACGTTGGCATCAAGTAGGAATATTTTGTAACCTTAGTCTCTAGGAACCTAGGTTACCTTAACCTTATTTTTATCATAGACCTAAGAAAACTGTAAACGGCAACCGACTGTTACTGTAACTGTTAAACCTGAATTGTTCCTCTTCGTGTGTGTTAAATTGGATAAGAAGAATCATTAAAAAAGCAATCGCTACTCAGACTCCTATTGACTTTTCTTTTTAAAGCTGCCCTGAGGTAGGAATCGTAGGGTCTCAAATTAGATTTGCAACAGTATGTATGAGCCGGGAACTTTTATTAAATGTTATTATATTTTGCGTTATAATCGTCTTTTAGCGTAATACACTTCACACTAAATCACTAGGGGCAAGGTCGGGTGAATATGGAGGATGCTCAAGTATTTCGAAGCCAGCATCACGAATTGTAGCCATAGCAACGGCGGACTTGTGAGCCGGGGCATTATCTTGATGGAACAAAACAATTTTTGCTAGTTTGCCTCGCCGTTTCTCGCGTATTTCGTTACTCAATTTTTTTATTTGCTCTGCATACAAAGAGCCCGTTACAGTAGCTAGTAGGTCGAGATATTCTATCATGAACCCCTTTACTATCCCTGAAAAGAGAGCCCATGATCTATCCGGCGGAATGACTCGCGTTAAATATCCTAGGCGTTGGAGATGATGGTATTTTCCAAGTCATAGATTGTAATTTTGTTTCAGGATCGTAATGGTGAAGCCATGTTTCATCCATTGTTATGAATCGAGACAAAAAACGATCAGGATCTTGTTGTACCATTTACAATGAAGCTCGAGAAATGTTCTGGTTTGTTTTTGTGCATCGGTAAGCATTCTGGGGACCCAGCGCGCGGATACTTTTTTCATCCCCAAGCGTTCGTGTAAAATGCTATGCATGCTACCAGTCGAAATCTTTGTTTCATCGGCTATAAAACGTACCGTGAAATTATATATTTATAATATAAGCGTGGAAGAAGATCCACCAAAGATGACCCTCGCCCGGGCCGCCCCATAACGGTAGTGACCGAAGAAATGGCAAAAAAGTCGTGAACATTGTTTTAGAAGATCGTCGTTTCACGGTACGTTTTATAGCCGATGAAACAAAGATTTCGACTGGTAGCATGCATAGCATTTTACACTAACGCTTGGGGATGAAAATTGATGCCTATATATATATACTATTATATATATATATATATATATATATATATTCATGTGTATATTCTTCCTTATGGTTATATATATATATATAGGCAACCATAAGGAAGAATATACACATGAATAAAGACGGGAGATGCCACATATATATATATATATATGTGGCATCCTGCCTGGAAGAGATCGCTTTTAGCGATAAGGCCGCCAATTGTGGCACTAGCTCTTAAGGTTTTTGTATCTTTTTCTATTGTGTTTTATTGGTGTGCACAATAAAGAGTTTCTATCTATCTACCAAACAAAAAAAGAATCATCAAAATCCATTCATCATTGGCGGAGTAATCGCGTATGTATGTTACATAAAAAATTAAACATTTAACTAATTGATAAGAGAACTTCCTTTTATGAAGTCGGTTGAAAAGAACGATAATGCATCAATCACCATTAGACCGAATGAAGCTAAAGCGCCTTTTCAACTATTTTTAACCTAACCTTTTCCTAGCATAAAAAGCAAAGCAAATGGGTACCAAAAATAAACATTCACTCAATTTTACTCAATTTAGCCGTTCTAATTCTGTTTACTAAATCGATTTAGACAACATCTAACAAAAACACTCTTAGCTCCCAACTTCGCGACGCGTCAGAAATAAACTTAATTTCTTTATAAATGGAGGAGTTTAGCGAAAACATCACGTGGGTGCGAAAAGCTCTTTGTCACTATGCTACCAGACATGGTACAGTGGAAAACGGTGCTTTAACTCGGTAACTTTTTCATTATTGTTTGGGAAATATGTATGGAAATGATGAAAAAGTGAAAGTGATAGTGGTGACCAAAGTTACCGACTTAGCTCGCAAGATTTACAAGTTGAAGTGGCGCAGGGCAGGACACATCGCTCGAAGAACTGACAACCGATGGGGAAGAAAGGTTCTCGAGTGGCGACCACGAACCGGAAGACGCAGCGTAGGAAGACCTCCCACTAGGTGGACCGACGACATTGTAAAGGTCGCGGGCAACCGGTGGATGCAAGTGGCAGGTTGTCGTACAGTGTGGCGGTCTAAGGGGAGGCCTTCGTTCAGCAGTGGACGTCTCCGGACTGATGATGATGATAGTGGTGAAAGGGTATGTAGTGTTCTGCTTTTATGCATTTTCAGGGTCCATCGCTTCTAGACAGTTTCAGCAGTTTTTTTTAAATGTTTTTCGATTCCTCCGCTAATTATGAACTGATTTTGATGATTCTTTTCTTGTTTGGTAGGCAATACTTCAGAGGTGGTCCCATATAAATTTTATCGAAATCGGTTCAGTACTTTGGTTTTTAAATGATAATTACTAGAAAATATGAAGATGTCAAACAGGTATTCGAAGTTGAAATCGGTTGTATTTTTGTTTTAAAAAGCGTAGTATTATTGAGAAAACTAATGTGGGGAACAGCTGTTTTTTTATTCGCGTTTTCAGCGTTTTGTCCATCGTGTGTCACTTTTTCGAACTCCTGGCCATCCGATAGCAGAACGGGCAGGTTGAATAAGATCATGTTTGAAGCACACTCTCCGCAAAGTATCCGATAAAAGTAACTTTAAAAAAAAGCTGCCTTCAAATTAGTATGGGACAACCTCGAGAGTATGCCCTTTCAAATAAAAAAAGAATTGTCATAATCAGTCCACACTTGATGGAGAAATCGGTGAAAATACATTTTTTTTTAAACATACATACAGCCAAACATAGTAATTTTCCTTTTTTGAAATCGTTTAAAAATAAATACAGCCTGGTGCAGTCTTTGGGTCTCTCTATCCAATATAATATCTGAGGCTTTTTTTCATGCCTTGGTGTGACGAGACAAGCAAGACATTCGCTTTGTGAATTGCCAGAATTGTGAATTAGCGAACAAAATCCTGCGCCGCACTTTACTGCGCTCGTCACCCTGAGATACTAGATGTTAAATCTCTTCATACCCAGTAATTTCTCTGGTAACATTGCCCTTCAAACCCGGAACACAGTAATGCTTGCACACTACTGCTTGGCGGTTGAATGGTTGTTTGTTCTAATTTCTATGACAACAACCGTCAGCCATGTCAGAGGCCTTTGGGCGGCACATTAACTCTGGCACTAGGGCTGGCCACTCAGCCTATACGAAATTACTTACTTAACTGGCAAAGGTGTGGTACTTCCCCAGGCGGACTCTGCAGTCCTACCACTACAAACAAAGGTTTGATGTCAAGTATCTCATTCTCCTTATACAGTGACATCGCAGACTGATGAAATTACAGGATCGTGGGATAATTCCATTTCATTTCAGGTGTGAAGCGGCCCGTTTTTGCCCGGTCGATGTTTACTTTGGCGCCACTTCTCTGACCAGCGAAACCGAAAGAAATTAAAAGTGTTTTTTTTAATGCTACAACGAAATCGCGATAGCGAATATGTATTCGCTCTCTCTCTCTCTCTCTCTCTCTCTCTCTGGTTGGTCAAATGTTCACCATGATCTTAGCGAATCAATTTTGGCCCAGCAGTGGGAAAAGGAAATCTGCGCATGATCAAAAGTATAATCACAATCACACTATTATTATGAATACATAATACACACACAAACACACACACCACCACACCACCCACACACATCACACCACATTTGAAATTTGTACCGTTATTACTATTATTTTGTTTGATTATTATTGTTAAAAAAAATCTTGCATTTAGCGATGTATATTTTTTATAATGTAAATTTCATGGAGAATCTTCTATTACTCTGTGGTAAATTTAATGTGAATCTTATACTAAGTCTGAAAATAAATTATTTGAATTTGAATAAATCCGAATATGTGTGTGTGGAAAGTGAATGTTTGTTTCTTTACGTTGTGACGACTCGACACATTCTCGAACCGAATTGAGAACCTCCTCCTTTTTGAAGTAAGGTTAAAAAAACTTATATCCCACTGCTGCCGAAGGATAATCAAATCTCTAGGCGTTGCTATGTATCACACTATCACATCACATCACACTAATATTATAAATGCGAAAGTTTGTCGGTATGTGCGTGTGTGTATGTTTGTCACTTGACGACAAAACGGCTGAATGGATTTGGGTGAAACGCGGAATGGAAATCGCTTATTTCCCGGAATAACATATAGGCAATTTTTTATCATTATCATCACCGGGTGAAACCGCGGGACGCAGGCTAGATAGATAGATAGATAGATAGATAAAGCCTTCATTCTCTGACCAAAAGTAACGTAAATATTATATTATATGCTAACGAATTAATATTATATTACGCAGGTTAGTTATAAATAAATATCGGTGGACATTTTTCACACAACGCCATCTAGCCATACTAAGCAAAGCTTGTATTATGGAAACCTGATAGCTGATAAAATACTTACATACACTTTTTTTTTGTAAATACATACTTATAATACATGCGAAATAATTGTCTTATTTCTTTTAAGACAAACCAGCGGAACCGATATTGACGAATTTAAGACGAAAACAGATAACAATTTCCAGGGAAAATAGAGGAAATTCGGAAAACCGCGTAGGTATAAAATCGTGAAACTTAACTCACCGTAATAATATTAGCGAATATCGAAAACAAAGGTCGAATTGATCACAAAATTAATCACCGACTGTTAACGTAAACAATTTGGCCAAAATTAGCCATTACCGCACCCTATTGTAGCGAATGGGTTCTGTTCTCTAAATATCTATTATGATTATAATAGACTATCAAAATAGCTTGCAAACAATTTGCTCTCCACCTACGCTCACCGCGCCATAAAGCTGCGCGTCCACTGTGTCGGAATCGGCCCGTACGGGGCGTACGGAGCGTCAGCATTTTAAATTGCGTAATATCTTTTCGCCTAAAATCCCGCAGTCAAAAAAAAAAAAAAAACAAATTTATTTATTTCAGGTTAAGGTACCCATAATTATGCACATGATTAAAAAGTTAAAATACACATTATTTTATAAATACAAGAAATTGGCCAAATAAAATCATCAAATCAAAGTTTTTGTACAAGTCATTAGTCACATCCATAAAAATTCAATAATGTCAAAATTTAAAAGATAAAATTGATCAAAATTAATATAGTTATTTAAATTTTAGTAAATGTCACAGTAAGTTGAAATTTAAAATGAAATGTCAAGTACAATCTAGTATTTTCTCTCCGGCACTGGTGCTGGTACATGGTACTCGCAGCAATGCCAAGCAGTGCCGCAGTGCCTGAAGCCAAGGGTCTTTCAACCAGTTTGTGTTGCAGTGATGACTTACGGAACTGAGATGTGGTCTTTAACTGCTGGCCTTTTGGAGAAACTCATAGTCACGCAACGGGCAATGGAGCTTACTTTTTAGCTTACTTTGCGCTATAAAATCGGAAACGAGAATATTCTGGAAATAACTAGTCACCGACATAGCTCGCAGGGTTTGCAAGTAGAAGTGGCAATGGGCAGGACACATCGCTCGAAGAACTGATAACCGATGGGGAAGAAAGGTTCTTGACCGACCGCGAACCAGGCCGCAGGCCTCCCACTAGGTAAGTAAGTAAGTTACTCACTTCCCACTAGGTGGACCGACGACATTGTAAAAGTCGCGGGCAACGATGCAAATGGCAGTTTGTCGTTCAGCAGTGGACGTCTCCGGGCTGATGATGGTGATGATTGGTGACATTGGCGCTCTAAAGGTTAATCGTATCTTTAGTCTGACCCCCGTGCCCGCTACCCGCTACGAAAACATCTCAGTTCGTAATGCGAGTTCGTTTTAGCAACATTGTCCACGTGGTTCGCTTAGACGGTATATCAACAAATGCAAACAAACAATGCGAAGTAATGTCAGTAAGGACGGATAATCAATTTAATGGTCACAACTAACAGACATAAATTCAAAGGGCATGGCTAAATCAGCCAGGTTTCGCGAGGTCACAATTCGGGCCGCCTATCAGTGTTAAGTTAAACCAACTATAATACGTCGCTCTACCGGTTCACGTTATGTGTAACGAGTTCTGGAATTTTACAATTTATTACAGAAATTGTACTGTTACCAAACGGATGATATATTTGGTATACTCTACATTTTTAGCCTACAATGATTACCTAAAATGATTCATTGAATGAACGATTTGAGTTGTTTCACACAAGTAAACACAGCGCACAGCTTCAGGACTTATGTTTTTTTTTAACCTTATGCATTATTTTCACACTCACATCACACATCACATCAGCAGCCGGAAGAGGTCCACTGCTGGACTAAGGCCTCTCCCTTAAAGGGAGGTGTTGCCATAACCACCCATTCCATTTGCCATTTCCACACTATGTAGCGTGGATCGAAACATTTTTGGCGAACGCCCATACTGCAACAACCAACTTTACGTTGCGCTGCATTTTGGCAAAGGAATACCCAAACACACGGCCAACTCATAAACAACGGGCGTTTTTAATTTCAACAAGTCAATGGTAATAAAAAGAATTCTACTTTTGAATGGGCGCCATGTTGTAGTAGAAACTTTTACGAATAAAACGGGTCGGTGACTCAGTGGCTTATATAATAATTTATAACGCAACGATCTTCTTGGCATCAAAAAAAATTATGCTCGAGTAACATCATTAATTCAATATATTTTTTGACTTATTTGACTAAATGGAGTCATTGCCATCATTGACCGTTAGCTTCGAAAAAACAGAATAAGGCCAGATAAAACAAGATTCAAGATTTTGTTGGTTCAAACGCGTTTCAACCCCCCTAGGATAGGGACATGAAGTACCAAATTTAAATCTGTGTGTGTTCAGAGCTTTATTTTTGAATCACGCAAACGTACGCAAATTTGCTCGTGCGAGCGGAGCCGACTGTCGAACGATATTGAACCATATTCCAAACAATATCGTTCGAAGGTCGGCTGCGCAAATCTTGCGTACGATCAAAAATAAGGTCCCAAGTCGCGAGTAAATCTGTTTCTTCTTCCATCGTAGACTGACTTCGCTTAGCATCAGGCGTGATGGGAGAGAGAACATTACAGAAACCATCTGGCAGAATTATTATTATGTGTCTTACAGAAGGTAGTTGACTGGTCACATTTCCAGTAGAATTGATCACCGTCACGGACGACGAGTTCTACAGTGGAGACCGCCTTGGAAATTAACCAAACTAAACGGTTTCATTCCACTTTCATTGTGCGAACCGCTAAGCAGTGGAGTGCATCGTGTGTGTCTTCACATCGGGAGTAAATCGGTTTCTTCTAGGCAAGCATGCTATCATTACTGCATCTTGGCAAGAAGTCGGTCAAATGCCACCAGAAAAAAATGGGGACATTTTGCAAAAGGGACATTGTGCGAAAGGGACATTTTGCGAAAGGGATATTGTGCGAAAGGGACATTTTGCGAAAGGGATATTGTGAGAAAGGGACATTTTGCGAAAGGGATATTGTGAGAAAGGGACATTTTGCGAAAGGGATATTGTGCGAAAGGGATATTGAGCGAAAGGGACATTTTGCGTGCAGTGGACATTTTGAGAAAAGGGACATTCTGCGACGGAGCCATACCAACCTCCCACTCCATGAGGAAACGTCATCCAAACAAACAAGGCAGCTGATAATTACACAATTGCACAGTTAAATAATTTAACGAGTGTCGGCGCACAAGAAAGGCGGCGTTCAGTCTGTCCGGTACATAAATGTCAGCGCGCGACATCTTATTACACATTACTTACTAAACTATCAATGCTTCACGCTTCCATTGTAACAACCACGTATACTTTTTTTTACTTTACAAATTAAACATACATTATTGCATTAAGGCCAAGACATTCCACGTTTCAAGCACATTTTTTTTATGAGATCGATCATTAGTCTAAAGTTTATCAGTTAGGGTCACATTTAGCGGAGCAAAAATATGGCGTTACGCAGAGTTGTGCGTGTCAACCTGCGATTTTCGAAGATTTTCTCAGATTACTCGAAAAGTATCCGAAAAGTATCAAAATTAATAATTTTTCAATTGTAATAATATGTTCTCCGAAATACTATTATCTTAAAACATAATTTTTTTATATGACTATTTGCTGTAAGTTGTCATACTTGACAATTACAAAAAAATAGTTCAAAAATAGGCACTTTTTCGATATTTTTTTCTATCGAGGAAATTATAATTAATCGTGTTTTCTTTTCAACCGTAAAAGTTACTAAGACGGATGGACGACTGTAACATTTATATTTTTTTAATATAGTAATTTCACTAAATAACATTGATTTTGCGAGGGGTAACTTTGGAATATAGAGCCCTTAATATGGGATTGCCATAGCCCACACGCTTGGCAGGCGGCTTGGGGATCGCAGAATGCTCACCACCGTTACCCGAGAGGACGCTGCTGCCCGTCCTCCGGTGGGTCTGGTTGCAGATTTAGGTGATACCCAGGTCCGTAGACTGAAACTGGTGTCTTCAATCACGACTCTAAGACTAGACCGGCTAAGCAGTAGCAAAATGCAGGCAGAGCTGCGAGGCGCAAGTAGTCGCAGTACAAGGCGCCGGCATGTCGGCTCATATAGTCTGTACGCCGATTTCTCCTTTATGTTGGGGCTGTAAACTATGCATACTCGTAGTGGGGAATAATGGTGAACAAGAATTTAATATATCGTTTAGGGCCGGCGCCCACCAGAGCGATGTGCAACTGAACAACTGTATTACGTTACTGCGAAAAACAAGAAAGAAGAATACCGTTATTAATAATCAATCAATTTATTTCAGGGAAACCGCTTCACGAAACATCATCATATAGACCAATATCTCTGCTACCAATAATATCAAAACTATTTGAAAAGTTATTGCTCAAAAGAATGAAGCCGGTTATTGAAAGCTTAAAATTAATACCTGACCACCAGTTCGGTTTTAGAGAAAAGCACTCTACCATCGATCAGGTGCATAGAATTACAAACGTAATCGAAAAAAGCCTCGAGGAACAGAAAGTGTGCTCCACTGTTTTCTTAGACGTAGCGCAAGCTTTCGACAAGGTGTGGCATGAAGGCTTGATACAGAAACTACGACATATGTTACCAAAACAGTTCACAGATATTTTAGAATCATATATTACAAATAGATTATTTAGAATTAGACAAGAAGATGCCTACTCAGAATTGAAAGAAATTAAAGCTGGAGTACCACAAGGAAGTGTTCTAGGCCCGGTCCTGTACCTATTATACTCCTGTGATTTGCCAGAGTTAGATAATAATACCATTGCAACCTTTGCTGATGACACTGCTATTATGGCTACAGGAAGTACCCATGAAGAAGCAGCAGCAAAGGTTCAGACTGCTGTAAAACAAGTCGTTGATTGGACAAAAAAATGGCGGATAAAGTTAAATGAATCGAAGTCAATTCACATTGACTTTACCAATAAAAGACATTGCGTTTGTCCAATTTATATTAACGGCCAAGTTGTACCCTACGGAAATAAAGCCAAATATCTCGGGATGACTCTTGACGCCAAGCTACGCTGGAAAGCACACGTTAAGAAAAAGAAAGAAGAATTAAATTTACGTTACAAACAAATGTATTGGCTACTAGGAAAGTATTCCTCGCTGTCAATGCGGAATAAACTGTTACTCTATAAGCAAGTCCTGATGCCAGTGTGGACTTATGGGATACAGCTGTGGGGCTGCACCGCTCAGAGTAATATGCTAATAATCCAAAGATTTCAAAACAAAGTACTAAGGGACATTACCAATGCACCTTGGTACATAAGAAACAGCGATCTTCATCGGGACCTTCAAGTAGATAGCGTCGAGAGAGTAATAAAAAAGTACGCAGAAGCTCACGAAACCAGGCTTCATCATCATGTGAATGTCGAGGCCATCCAGCTCCTTGACCACTACAATATAGTAAGGCGACTCAAAAGAACAAAACCGTTCGAGTTAGTTTAATACAATGAATTATAATAATAAGCATTAGTGTAAACAGTGCAAGTGCTGACCCTGAAGAACACGCGACCAAAGTGACTTCGCCTTAATAGAGACAATAAGAAACGTGTTATTGGACACATTCTTAGAAATACTTATAATTACCTAATATATTAAGTTAGAACTAAATTACTTATTAGCGGAATAAGCTAGATTGTAATTAAATTAAGGTATACTATTATAGAGTACCCTAATTAAAAAACAAAAAAAAAAAAAAAATATCAATTTATTTCAGAACAAGTCCATACATAGAGAAAAAAAAAAATTTTTTTTTTTGACAATAATAGACAATAGACAATAGTTTATTCGTGGCAAAAGTATAAACAAAAAAGCAGTTACACAGAACACGGAAAAGTAAAACATAAATAAATAATTGTTTACCTTTTGCCATAAACCGGCCCCAACTCAGCAAGATGCCGGTTGCGAGCAACCGACGCTGGTCTTCCTTTGGGCCCGGCAGGTGACGTAATAATACGTGAGGTAATTTAAAATAATGTCTAAATAATTAAAATAAGGATAAGGATATTTCTCTTATTGGGAGAAAGACTCCCAATAACGGTAACGCCGTCGTTCCTAATCACGGTTTAACAAACCGTCGCGTCGACGTTATATTATTTCAATACATCTTACTATGAAAACCCAAGGCTTCGATATAAGATAACTGCGGTGAGTGTTATTACGAATAATTAAAACTGCGATGTTGGTAGTTGACGAGTTTTATGCCTCGTAGTTCATATTAACTTAGTTGTTGATTATTTTTTTTACTCTCAATATCCATCGGTAAACGTGATTAAAATCATCGTTTTGTGTTTTAAAGTTCTAGAATAGAAGGTTTTATTTAAATTATGATTTTATGTGCTTGCATTTGACTGCATCTCGTCCGATATCAACTTTCTCTTGATGTTTTTTTTATCGAATGGAGTGACGTGACTAAGCCGTAAGGCGAGACGTTCGCCTCACATCAACAAATCTTCGCTCACGGCAGCTTTGGTGGACATCGATCCTAAAAGTGCCAGCGTACACAACTATACACGACTGGTGGTATAGTATAATGTACGTCTGTTTATGTTCCACGGGGATTACCTTTAATAATTTCGACAAAACGTAAGTAATACTCCTTAGTCGACCGTTATCCCTTACCTCACTACGCGGGGTCGGCCGCTACAGCATCCTTTCTCCTCTTCATTCTATCGTCATCTCTGCATTAACTTTCGTTTCACGCATCTTCCTCACGGTTTATCCACGCCTTTTAGAACGCCTTTTCAGTTTTACTGCTCATCATTACTAAGACAGCTCAACCTAGTCAGTAGTGTCTCTGCCTTGTAAGCTGTAAGGCGTGGGTTCCATTCCCACCCAGGACTAACATTTATGCAACTCCATACTTCTAGAAAAATGGTCCAATTTACAATTTAAATATATTTAATTTGCTCTATCAGTTCGTACAAGTTTTATTCATGCACGCGGCTTCATTCTACTACACTGAAACCCCTTCGGCCGCGTACGAAACCGGTGGCTCGTAACCAGTTACGGCAGAAGAAAAATTCTAACTGTATATGAGTCTGCCATCCTGCTAGGAATTTCTAGTAATAAAAGGAGAATTCTAGTAATAAAAATAAAATTTAAAGACTGAAAATATAGGCGGTAGTGCCTGAAAATAATAACAATGGAACTCGATCTTTTTGACCGATTAATTTTCTGATGTGTGACCGCAAATATTTAGATGGGCTCCATCCTCCTTCCATTTAAGTATTAGCATTGTTATTTTAAAATTGTTAAGTTAAGTTCTATGTCTGTATCTTGTAGTTATTTAATATTGCACACCCCGTCTTCTATATGTTCTTCGAATCCTTCCCATCCAAAGGTTGCCTGGAAGAGATCGCTTTTAGCGATAAGGCCGCCAATTGTAACACTAGTTTTAAGTTCCTTTTTTGTGTTGTGATCATCATGACTGTTATCATTTCTTTTGGTGTGTACAATAAAGAGTTAATCTATCTATCTATCATCCTTTTTTGGTATCGTAGAAAGGGACAATTCTTTATGGCAAAACCTCTATGGGGTGGTGTAAATCTTTCACTGGCCCCGAGTCTATGTTTTATCAGGAGTTATGGTGTAACCCCGGACGGATGGAATGGAATTGAGTTGCAACACTAGAGACGGGCCTTCCGGCGTAAACTAATTCTTCTATAATATTTAGCATAATCAGGTTTGTGTCATGTTTACGCCGGATGACTATCACTTTGCTTTTTAAGTCTACGTAGGCAGGCCTATCCTCGAATGGCAACTAGGCGTAGAGTAGACTTCTTGCCTACAAAGATTTATTTTGAAACAAACCCCCAAAATAGGGTATTTTTCCAAAAAAAACATAGTTCTTAATATCTTGAAAACTATTAACTTTCGGCCATACATTGGGGGGCTTAAATTTGATGTATGTTAGCCCCCCTATCTGGTCCCGCCGGGAATACGTCGAGTTACCTGTTTCATAAATCTTTCGATTGCCCGATTATGCAACAGGAAATGTCACCATATATCAAAGAAATAGGATGCTAGTTATTATAAAATTTAAAAAAGATACCATAGACTAACTAGAAAATCATAACACCAGTAACCCTGTAAACTATGTGGTAGTTAATATAGTCTAAAATAGCTGGAATCAAAATTATGAGGCCGTGGGTCAAATTCCGGGGCCGCGCGAATTAGTTCCTTGGAGTTAATATCCGGATTTTCATACCACTGGTTTTCGGTGACGGAAAACCTGCATACGTACGGAGAAGAAATTCAATGGCGAGTGTCATTGACATTGTCATTGTCAATCCATCAACCCGCAACTGGGTTAACGTGGTGGATATGGCCCAACCACGCCCCGAAGCGTAGAGCTATGTCCAGCAGTGTATTATTTAAAGGCTGCTTTTGCAGTGATAGTGATCCGGCATAAACATGCCACAAAGCATCTCTATAAGTACAATAATGTTTACCGTTGCGGCGGAACGATAAATATTCTATGCAGACAATAGCACAGAACGTACGGATTGATTGATTAAAATTCGTGGTTAGGGTATTGGAGATAGGTAATTGAAATATTTCAAAGGGGTACTACTTCTGAACGCACGCCAAAATTTACTGTGGTAATGGTATCACAGAAAACAAAATAGTATTTTGTACAGAAGACTTACTCCCATAGAAAATGCGTCTATACATTGAACCACAATATAAATATTACTACAATCATGTCATATTCAGTGCAATAGAAATGTGGTGTGGATGTGGAATGTTAAAATTGAAATGTAAATTCTAAAAACCATTAGTACGGGCCGTGCGTTACTCTACATCTAGGATAACATGCGCGAAGCAGTATTCACTGTACGTATTCACTGCACGTCGGGCTCTGTTTTCCTTGAAAGTCCTTGAAAAAGGTCTCCAAACGTGACGACTACAAAAAAAAGGCAAAATTTGTGTCGAATCAGTGTTCAAAGGTCATAATTCCCGCCGAAGGGAAAGCGACTTTTCCGCTTAGATCACAGGAATAAATCCTTTAATCCAGGGCCGTGGACATAGCGGCTCAGCAGGCCGAGGTCAATCCGTCCTGAGCAAATAGACGCTGGGCTCTCGAGGGGTGTTTTAACTTCCTACACTGTGGAAATGATAATGCCCTTCGTTGTCTGCACAGAAAAGCGAACCCCTACTTCCTAGGTAGAACGGCTGTCATAACAATGTTGTAAAGCAATTGTATGGAAAACCGCTGTCGCCAATTTCACAGAAAAGTGTATAGAAACTATACTACGACGAAAAAATGCCACTCATTGGTCGCGCATTTGTAGTGAAACGCTCGAAATGCGCTTTTGTAACAGATTAGAATTGATCTAATTACGATGCAATTTGGTTTGCAATTGGATTTGGATGCAATTTCTATTTAAATTATCTTTTTGAGTATTCTTGGTTTAAAAACATGTCATCATCATCATCAGCCCGGAGACGTCCACTGCTGAACGAAGGCCTCCCCCTTAGACCGCCACACTGTACGACAACCTGCCATTTGCATTCACCGGTGGCCCGCGACTTTTACAATGTCGTCGGTCCACCTAGGTTGCCAGCGACTTTTACAATGTCGTCGGTCCACCTAGTGGGAGGCCGCGCCTCCGCTGCGTCTTCCGGTTCGCGGTCGCCACTCAAGAACCTTTCTTCCCCATCGGTTCTCAGTTCTTCGAGCGATGTGTCCTGCCCATTGGCAGTTCAACTTGCAAACCCTGCGAGCTATGTCGGTGACTTTGGTTCTTTGGTGAATATCCTCGTTCCGGATTTTATCGCGCAAAGTAACTCCGAGCATAGCTCTCTCCATTGCCCGTTGTGTGTGACTCTGAGTTTCTCCAAAGGCCAGCAGTTAAAGACCACGTTTCAGTTCCATATGTCATCACTGGCAACACACACTGGTTGAAGACCTTTCGGGCTTAGGATGAACTAGTTTAGTCTAGGGTATACCAGTTTATCCTATTGCATGTATGAAGAATTAGTTTAGCCTAGGCAAAACTAGTTTATCCTGAAATCGGGTTTGGCCGGTAACATAATGATTTAATGTGGATCTTATTATGGACTAAGTCTGAAAATAAATTATTTGAATTTGAATTATTAGTATCCGACTAAGTAAGCGGACTACAGAGACAAGGCCGAGTAATCTACTATTTAACGGTTATTGGTTTCGGCCTTAGACCTTGTGTACTGTATTTACAATAACGCACCGAATAGGTGAGGTCACGAATTTGAACAGCTGCTCCTTTCGTTGCACTGGCACACCAGAATAGGTATAATACAATACATTGTGTTTCTTTATTTGTTTTAGCTGAATTTTCGGACAGTGTTGTCATAGCAGCTGTTATAATTGAAGCCTGCTGCACATAAAATAAATTTTAATTGTAAACGTGTCTGTGTGATTACACGAATCTTCGTAATCTGCGTCAAAGTTATTTTAAAACTGTTGTTGCTAGCCTGCAAAGTCCAGCCTCCCTTTGAGTTTTGTAGTTTTAACGGTTATGAGCTAACTCTCAAGAGGTTATCGCAGGCGTTAAGAATTTACACTACCTCAGCTAAAATAACCCCCCCTTTTGGGTTTTTGGGTGAGTTTGGGGCCCACTGTCAACATTATTGTTATTTGATAATTGGCGACACATGTATAGCATACTTATAACCCAGAATGTATAACTTAATGGAAAATAAACATTTCCTTACTTACTTACCTTTGTCTGGGCCGGGCAGCTGGAAAGGTCTCTGTTAAACTGGTTCCAACGCTCGATAGTTTAGACATTTCTTCTTTACAGTTAATATAATAGCTCCCTTATAATCAGTTCAATTGTTATGCAAAGTTTCAAGATCTCATTGAGAGTGTTTTGTTGATTATCAAGTTTAAAGTGCGCTCTACACTCTCCCGCGATTCTTGCTGTGAATTGACGCCACGATTCGCGCCGTGAAGTTCTCGATTAAGTTTATTCCACGTTTCAAGCACACATTTTTTAATGAGATCTATCATTAGTATCTAGTCTATCTAGTACAATGACGCGTTCCGCATAATGTTTCGCCTCCCGCGGTGGTGCAGCGCTTCCGGGATGTTCGCGGAGGCTCGCGTGCCGGCTCTCGATGCACTGATTAGACATCGCATTGCAAGATTTAGATCTACACTCTCTAATTCTGGTAATGCGATTATAAGGACTATATTTGACCAATGCTTTTGTCTACAAAAGTATTGGTCTACATTATTATTAATTAATCATTAAGGACAATTTGAATTTAAATATGGATCTATGTTTTCCGAAATAAACGATTATTATTATTAGTCTAAAGCTGTATCAGGTAGGGTCACATTTAGCGGAGCAAAACTATGGCGGTTACGCAGATTCGTGCGTGTACTTCAATTTATGAAGATTTTCTCAGATTACTTGAAAAGTATAGAAATTAATAACTTTTGAACCACAGAATGCTCTCCAAAATACTATTAACTTATAATACATATTTTTGAATGTGACTATGTGCTGTAATTAGGACATAAAACTGAAAATGGTTTAATAATAGGCACTGTTTCGGTATTTTTTTCTATCGAGGAAAGTATAATCAATCGTGTTTTCGTCCACAAAAGTTACTAAGACGGATGTTCTTCTGTAACATTTTGCTTTTATGGGCTTTAAATATAGTAATTTGACTAAATAAATTTGATTTTGCGAGGGGCAAATTTGGAAAATACAAGTTTTAAAAGTATCCCTCCACACTCGCAAGGCTTCTCTCGTTCGTGTCTTCAAAGAAAATGGACGTAACTACTGCTGCTGTGACGCTGTGTGCTATAGCGTATTACGATTACCTTTTTAAAACTGAACAAAAGAAAAAGACGATGGTGGATGACATCGCAGTCATCATCAGCCCGGAGACGTCCACTGCTGAATGAAGGCCTCCCCCTTAGACCGCCACACTGTACGATAGATACGTAGAACTGTACTAGGGGATAACTCTCCTGTCCCAAGAATCAGTCAGACTTGTAAAAGAATATCAACAAGAAACGGATCTAGATATTTTAGAAAACTCATTCGCAAAATTCAAGATTAAACTGAACTTATTAATTACCAAATGAGCTATCTCTATTCTACTCTTTCTGTCTAGGTAGATGTGATTGGTGTAAACAATCAGTGTTGCAATAGTTGGTAAATTTAATTGTCTAATTTAATGGTTCTTTTTTTATATTCTCTTATTGTAAAAAATTAATGCATGCGGTGCTTCCTTCAAAAGATAGCACATTTAGCTTAATTAGATTACATGATTATGGTGTTACAATGAATGTAGTTATCTATGTGAAGCCTAAATAAATAACCTGCCATTTGCATCCACCGGTTGCCCGCGACTTTTACAATATCGTCGGTCCACCTAGTATAGGAGGCCTTCTTACGCTGCGTCTCCCGGTTCGCGGTCGCCACTCAAGAACCTTTCTTCCCCAACGGTTGTCAGTTCTTCGAGCGATGTGGCCTGCCCATTGCCACTTCAACTTGCAAACCTTGCGAGCAAAAGGTGTTATCTCCTTTCTTGAAGAACAGCACCACCACACTCCTGTGCCATGCTTCAGGCGTAGTACCTTCGTGAATGACGGAATCAAAAAATCCTCGAATCGAGGTAAATTAATAGTTTATTAAATATATCGTGCGTGTAATAATTTATTAAGTACCTACTACCTACTACTATTTATTAGGTACCTACATCCAGTAGGTAGGTCACCACCAACACCACTCGAATGTTGCTTTTTTTTATATATATAATAGGGCAGTTTAGTCCGTCTAATTATGAATTCTACTATAGTTATACGGTCGTGAGGTCTCAGTTCTCGAGGTCTAGTGTTTGTTCCGAGCACTACTAAAAATAATTTAAATACGCACATAAATAAATAAAATGATTAAAAAAATATTGGGGGGGACATTTATTACACACAACGCCATCTAGCCCCATACTAAGCAAAGCTTGTATTATG
The DNA here is from genome assembly GCA_905404285.2 of Erannis defoliaria. Taxonomy (NCBI): domain Eukaryota; kingdom Metazoa; phylum Arthropoda; class Insecta; order Lepidoptera; family Geometridae; genus Erannis; species Erannis defoliaria. The sequence continues at coordinate 1,456,018 of FR990092.1, forward strand.
GAAACCAGATAGCTGATAGAATACTTATATACATTTGTTTTCGTTAATACATACTTATAATACATACACACCCATAAGTACAAGTTCTGTTAAATAGATTGATTGATTGATTAACTCTTTATTGTTCACACCAAGAATTACACAGAAATAATTTAATAAACTTAAACATTGGAACAAGTGGCGGCCTTATTGCTAAAAGCAATCTCTTCCAGGCAACCTTTAAGTTAGTTAAGCAAATACTAAGTTAAATTTATTATATTCGTTTTTGGTTTCGCATGTCCAATGCATTGTCGAACATTTTGCCTGTTTGGACAAGTGTACGATACGGTTTACATTTTCAAATTAAACTCATAAATTTGCTCAAATTAGCACTCGCAAATTTGCTTTGTTACAAATTAAATTCATTAAAATTCTTATTTCGCCTGACAACAGCTAAACCATTAAAAATTATCTGGCTTGCTCCGCTAAGACATCTTAGTCATAGGCTAACCCTAATGTCAGAATTAATAAGCCGGACGAAACCCTTTGAGGAAAAACTATAACTGGCCAACTAAATATACTGGGTTACAAGCTTGGGATATACTAAGCTGAAAGGGGGTTATTTTACTCATCATTGTAAACAATATCTTCTTAAGCAAATGAAACTTTTAAACTTTCGCGATTTGAACACATAATTATTTTTATCACCATCCATGTTTATCTATGTTTTAACAAGACCAAATGAGGGTAGGACACCACAACACCCTCATTTTCCACCAAGATGACCCGCATTCTTCAGTCAGCTCGTGACCACGGCCATTGGAACATGGTCGAAACGTCGAGGTAAATAAAAACAAAATTTATTTGTGCGCGATTAAGTCCCGGTGATAAACATAATTAAATATCTTCTTACCTCATCTATTCAAAAATACCTACTTTGCTCCTCGCAAAAAGGGCAGAAAAGAGCTCTTTTCGCGCGAAATGCATTCCTCCTTCGTTCGTAATTGTTTACTCAAATTCGGACTTTACTTTGTTTTATTTTAACTCGGTGTATCTTCCTCAATAAAAAGTGAGAAGTGAGTTCCCACTCAGTAGTGAGAATGAAATAAATGTATGGTACCTTTCTTATTCATAAGTTGCACTTACTTATTTTCTCATTAGAGGGTAAAAAAAAATTGAATTAATTTTGTAGTGTCCACTTCGGGATCAACAACTATTTTAAGCTCGAGTTCCATACATTTTTGTCTTGTGTAAATGTTTTTTTTTTCTATGAAGTAATTGATTTCTTTTCGCAATGTGAGGGTTGGGCCCCTAGTAAAGGTTGTTTACAATGATGATAAATGACCCCCTTTTAGCTTAGTTCACCCCAAGACCGATAAAATAACACGGTTCTGTGCCCGAAGGTTCCAAACAGATCATATAGCCTGTTGATGGCTCGTGAACATAGCTTCTCCTACAAACACGACTCACCGTTGCGGGCAGGGGGCTAGGTAACGTTCTATGCTTGCGATTGGCTAATCGCTCGGATGACGCAATCAGAGTTATGGAATTCTGTCGTACTCGCAGTGGCTAGCAGTGATTTTAAACTACTAATTTTCTTATGAGGGGAAAGTCGGACGATCAGCCAACAGGGTTACAGTCTTTGGTACCAAATGCGACGTAAATAGTAAGCTCAGTTCTTGAACCTAAATCTGTTTCACATTAGCGTCAAAACTCCTTCTACCATTAAACCTAGTCTCAGTTAAGGGCGAGCCCGAATTGCAGATTAGTGGTTCCCAGAACCCGCCATCTAATGCGAATATCCTTAAACGAAGGCTGCTTGTGATTCGAGTCACAGGCTTTCAATGTAACCACCGTAAATAAAAGGGGCTGCCGCGTGGATGGCCCGCCAAATTACCCGGGAGATAAGTGGACTAACTCAGACGTAATATAGTACTAACTATTATTTAGTTTTTTTTTTTAGTTTTATATATGCTTGCGTTTGACTGCCATCTCGTCTGATGATAAACGAAGATGTAGTCTACGATGGACGCACGCCTCACTCCTCGTCGCACGGATGCACGCTTGCCTAGAAGAAACCGATTCAGTCGCGACTTGAAGACTCCCAGATTATAATTATCGGGAAACACCCACTCGGGCAGCGCTACCCACTGTTTAGCAGTTCGAATAAAGAAACTGGAATCAAACCGTTTCGTACGAGTTTTTGGTATATTAACCATAAAACGGTGTCGCTTTTTCGAGGTCCTGCCCGTCCGATAGAAGAATGGGCAGGGGGGAATAAGATCATGCGCATCCGAAGCACACTCCGAAATTGAAATTAGTCTGTGATAATACAAGTCGTGGTAGTCCAATGGGAGATAACCACTCCAAACTCACGCCAAAACGGCTGCACAGGTTTGGATGAACCTCTGAATGGAGATAGCTACACATAGGGTACTTTTTATCATCGTTTTTTGTTTAGTCGGGTGAAAACGCGGGGGCCAGCTAGTAATAAAATTGTAGATTACTCAACTAGCAAAAGTAAAGAATGTCTCAGATCTCATGTATATTGTCTACCGAGACAAGCAAGAGATCTGAGGCTTCTTTACTTGCTCCCGTGGTGTGTATACGATTTTACGTGCCGCTGCGGGGAGGAAGTGGTTCCTTTCGCTACGCGTAGCAGGGCTAAAGTAGCCACTGTCTCCCCGCAGAGGCACGTAAAAAATATTACAATGTGCCGACATGAATTTTTATTTTTCCTCTTCCATAGAGGCAACGTGGGTAATTGCAATTGGAACAGAAACTATCCGGAACGTTTCAATTTGTCCCGGTGCCGCAGTACTACGGTAACTGCCACATTTGGCTCGCTCCGTAACGACTGCCAGAAATGGAATTCGTGTGTACTCATCGAAAGGCAATACTGGCAAGAAAAAAATTTTATGAAGCAAGAAAATTATTGAGAAAAATTGCTCGCGAATAGAAATTGAATATTTATGGGGGATTTAAAAACAAAAGTTTCCGGGCAATAACTTTACTTTACTGTAAACTAAGCAAGCATCTTTAGTAGAAAAACGCTTAGGATGACTGTGTCTGTTCTGAACCAAACTATGTTTAATTTGAACATCACTTGTAGATGCGGACCAAGTTTATCGCCGACCACTCGGTTTTATCGTTGGTTGAAGCTTAGAAATCTTAATTAAGAAGTTTATGACAAAGAATAGAGAGACAGAAGGTCAACTCACAAGACAATGGCATTGTAAAACACTTGTTATTAATTACACACATCCGGACATTTTCCGTGAACATGGTACACGTAACTGCGCCGAAATATCGTGCGATTTATTTACAACACTATCTTGGTAAATCATCACCATCATCAGCCGAAAGACGTCCACTGCTGGACGAAGGCCTCCTTCGTATTAGGGAGGGATTGCCGTAATCCCCACGCTTAGCAGGCGGCTTGGGGGTCGCAGAATGCTTACCACCGTTAACTGAGAGGATGCTGCTGTCCGTCCTCAGGTGTGTCTGTATGCAGTTTTCGGACATACCCAGATTACCCAGGTTCAAACATCCCGTGGCAATTCCATCAGATTGCTCGGTACGCTCACGACTGACAGTGGGCAAGCATTTAGATTGTTGTTTTTGATTGATTGATTGTTTTGTAGTGGTCTCTCTACTGCAGAGTCCGCCTGGGGAAGTACCACACCTTTGCCAGTTATTCAACCGCCAAGCAGTAGTTTGCAAGCATTACTGTGCTTCGGTTTGAAGGGCAATGTTACCAGAGGAGTTACTGGGTATGAAGAGATTTAACATTTAATATCTCAGGATGACGAGCGCAGTAGGTACAGTGCGGCGCAGGATTGTATTCGCAACTTCACAATTCTAGCACTGCTACTGTTATGGGCCGGCGTGCCGCTTACAGGCGTACTCGCTACGTCTAGCTAGTCTCGTCACTTGATTGTATACAAAAAATATATATTGATTCTAGTTGTTCATCTTTTCTTGTATAATCTTTTTTACGATTTATTTTTACTGCAGTCTCGTTTGTTCTGTTTCTAACAATTGTAGTTAAATCTACAGATATTGAATTTTAATTAAACTCTTTAGTTAATATTTTCTTAGAATTACGGTTTATGTTGTTTTTCTCAGACACTATGGAATCCTTAGGTTTCTTGTTCTATCTAGAAATAGACCCCACTACCTACCCCGTACTTATTTAAAATTTTATATTTTTCTATTAACCCGAGGGTTCTTTGGAAGAGATCGATTTTTGTTTTATTTTTAATGCTATGGAACGAGCCTTTCGTTTTGTTGTATTGTATTATATAGAAGAGAAAATCAACTTATTAGATAGACTACTTACTTACTTACCTAGCCTACTACAGAAAAACAAGGATTGTATCCAGGCCGATGAAAGTCTAGAGACAATCAAAATGCTCAAACCCTACTACCACTTTCATCGAAAGTCTAGAGACAATATTGCTTTGATACTTGCACGTTTTTACTTTGAAATCTCTTAGTAGGCACGAGAAACTAATTGTTCAGTGTATTGAAAGCTTAAACAGTAAGAAATTTTATTTATGACCATAAATAAATTAATTTTGAAATTTTTCTTATTATTTAAGCTTTAAAACATAGAAATATCCAAACTGTGGAAACACTTCATATAAAAATATTCAATAAATTATTCAGTGTCATTTTTGATTCCATTTTCTATATCGAGTCTATTCTATATAGAGTCGATCATCCTAAATTGCGTTTCTACTATTCTGCTACCCTCGAGTATATGTTCAAGTTTAGTAAACAGAGTATTTTTGTATTTATAAGTTATACTGGTTAACTAGCTAACATTGGAATAATCGCGTCTTTAACTAAAGTCGCCAGCATAACCCGATATCATAGTATAATTTAATACAAACTTATTGTCTCTGAAACGGAATTCAATCTCACAAGTAGAATGCCAAACAGCCACTCGTATTGAATATCGAGTCGATCCGCTTTGTTGCCGTATACATTAAACACAGTATGGACACAATACAGAATATTATTAAAAGCCCACTACACTACAGTTAAAGGTGTTCTGTGAACACTATAAATCTTTTCCAAGAACCATCGCCGATGAATCCAAATCCCATTTACTGCAAAGCCGAATCTAAATCGGTCCATCCGTTTTGGAGATAAACGGGAAAATTCGGTTTTTGCACACAACCTCTCACTCTAAACCCAATTAAACGCATACACCTTCTCCGTTCCGTCGCTGTGAGTAAAAATAGGGACTGAGTTAAAAGAAACGCCAGAAGCTATACAAACGTTAACTTCGAACAAAGAAGCAGAGAATTTTGCACGCTTCACTAAAACCGCTTAAATACCGCGTAACCGTCATCGTAAGGTCGTCTATGTTTAAGGCTCAAAATGATGTGCGCCGAACGCAATTAGGTTCGCAAATTTGAAAATACGCATTCAATGAAATTACTGAGAATAACATTTACAATGGTTTAAAAAAAATCGATTGAAGTCATTTTTCGTTCTTAAAACTGGGCTTAAACCTATAATCCCATTTTTAGCTAGGGACTGAAACTTCCTTAGACTAAAATTATATTTATGCCGAACTTATGTAATGCCATTCTCAGCGATTTCACCAGCTGCGAATTTTAAAAACTACATTCAGCGATTTTAATCTTTAAGAATGGTAAGATGCGCGAACTAGATAGCAGCGCGTGGTGGTCTGGGGCTTAAGCCGATTGAATAAGAAAACGCAATTGGAGCAACTCAAGAGATGGCGCTGCACCTTTTTCATACAAATCGAATTCTGACACTACATCGTCAAAAACAAATCGTAATCAACGTGAAATCGCCTTGCATGGGCACGTTCATACTGCAAAGCTGAAGTACCCATACTGCCTCCATATAGATCTTCGCTAGCTAAATAATTGAATTGACATCCGAAACGAGATCCGATGGCAAAACACCGATAACAGATCGTATAAATGTTTTATTGTTTTTTATACCTACTTAAATTTTATGTATCTTATTAAAAACCCTGCTTAATTTTAAAAACGTCATAAAGCTTGTGCGAAATACTGACGACATTTGGACTTTATGTAGCTTTTTTAAGGTGGATGGTCCAGCCCAAAGTTGCCAAGAGACGGCGTTAAAATATTTTTGCGAGAGGCTAGATGACTGATGTTTATATCGTTGTACCCAATAGCTTTGATGAAGAATTTAAGTAAATATAGTATGTTTATTGAAAAAATAATTTAAATCGGTTAATAATGTTCTGATATATGAGCGTTTAAAGTTTTTGTTAGAGCCAACTCTGTCCCTTTCCCACAAAACAAAAAATGACGTCACGCCTTACTTGTCAGAATAGAATTTATATGGCGTACAGAGAAGTGACGTCACGATTTGCTGTGTCGCCTCTCTGTCTAGCGTGATATTAAAATGCTTATTTTTGATCAGATTTTCATTTTCTTTAATCAGCTATATTTATGGGCCACATTTTAATAGGACAATAAAAAAAACCAGTCAAGCCTATTCAATTTGCTAGCAATTTGCAGCAAATCGGAAATCGCCATCATGTATCGGAACAAAGATTGTAAATAGCCCATATTTTTCATATTGTAATGAAATTGTTAGCTATAGCCATTCGTTCCTTTATCAATGGGATGAAGATGATAACGATACTGAACGCAGCGCTGCAGAAAAGGCACTAAAATGGCTACTAACTACGCTCGTTTTAAAATAAAATCAGAAATAGATTTTAGCGCCATCTCTTGGCAACCCTAGATTGGACAATCCACCTTAAGAGGGAATCCGGTCTGCGAGTCACCATACAAATGTATTCCCCTACTTTCTTCCTGGATAATGTCTCTAGAGCAAATTATAGTCCTTTAAAAATCTTTGTAGTAATTTTAGGAGGGTAATTATTTTCTTCAGGAATTACTTGCTGAAAAAAGGAAATGACAGAGACATGTCTACAGTAGACCTAGACTTTATAAAAGAAAGAAGAAAACGGGGGAACACTATTGTAAGGAGAGTCGCTGGCCAGATCGATCCTCGCTGGCCTCGTTAACATCTAGCCAATTATGAATTTAAAAAAAAATGTCTAGATCACCACGCGCTGCTCTCCCGCTTGCGCAGTTTACGTTCGAGATTTCTAGAAGATATAAAATCGTTTTGTTTTATTTATACGGGAATACTCACGTTTAATTAAATCGGATACTCCGACTATCGTTTCGATCACATCCGGTGTCCTTTGGAGTGAAAACCGAGCCCGACGCGCATGCGGCTACGTCCATCTTTGCACTCAAAAACATATAAAATCACCATGTTGAAGTAATACGAGTACATGTTTAAGTTACGAAATGGCAATCGGTGTATTTGCTGAAAATATCATTACCCTCTTCACGCTGCGGGCATTCGATCATTCATATGATTAGCAAAACAGTCGTTTTGATTCAAATAAGTTATTGAAATAAATGTTAAAATGTGAATTAAGTATTCTATCGGCTATCTGGTTCCCATAGTAAAGGCTTTGATTAAGGCTTGTATTTTCCAAATTTGCTCCACGCAAAATCAAATTTATATTGTCAAATTACTATATTTAAAGCCCAAAAATACAAAATGTTACAGAAGAACATCCGTCTTAGTAACTTTTGTGGATGAAAAAGTTACTACACGATTTATACTTTCCTCGATAGAAAAAAATTCCGAAACACTGTCTATTTTTAAACCATTTTCAGTTTTATGTCCTAATTACAGCACATAGTCACATTAAAAAAAAATTATTATAAGTTAATAGTATTTTGGAGAGCATTCTGTGGTTCAAAGGTTATTAATTTCTATACTTTTCAAGTAATCGGAGAAAATCTTTAAAAATCGAAGTTTGACACGCACGAATCTGCGTAACCGCCATATTTTTGCTCCGCTAAATATGACCCTACCTGATACAGCTTTAGACTAAAGATTGATCTCATTAAAAAATGTGCTTGAAACGTGGAATACCCGGCCTTAATGGGGTTAGATGGCGCTGTGTGAAATGTGCATCAATATATTTTTTATTACTTAAATTTATAAGCGAGATGGCAGTGTGCCTTACTTTGGGCCTTAAGTTTCGAGCTGAGTATATCTCATTAGAAAAGTGGTGCATTCCTACTCGTAGAATCTAGAACCTCCCTCTCCGGCAATTTATCATCGTGAAACTTAATTAACTAACTTGCAATTAAATTTTCGAGACAAACATTTTTGTAGATTGTTTGAAAATCTAATTTTAACTCAAAGACTAATTAGGGATCGCTGATGTTAAAATTGCATACTTCATTTTAGTTTAGCACAGAAATTAAATAACGTCTCTTATATTAAGTAACGTTTCTGAGTAAACACCTTAGGCCTTAAGCAACGACGCGGTCAAGGATAGAGCACGCTTACCTAAAGGAACCTGTTCACACTGGCTTTCGAGACACTAATATCGTACTTTTTGGGAAACACAGACTTCGGCAGAGAGTTCCATATCCTCGCTGTGCGAATAAAAAACGTGGAATCGAGGCGGTTTTCGCGTACGTGGGGAATATCCACCATATACGGGTGACAATCTGGACGCGTATGTCTGGCCGACAGGTTGAATTAAGTTATGCAATTCCAAGACACACTCTCATAAATGTGTTTACGGTAGAAAAAGGACAAGCAAGTAATCTTCCGTCGATGCAAATACTTACAAATAGTTTATTGATAACACCAAAGTTCAAATTTCATTAAATATGTCACAAAAAAGAATCACTTAATAAAATGAAATAACAATTATAAAAATACGTTAATAATCTCTTATTTCAAAATAAGCTTCAATGTCATAAAACAAATTGCTCTTCTAACCACGCTCCGAGCTTGGTTTTGAAGCACCCGGTGGAAGTAACATCCCGAATGGGAGCTGGTATGCGGTTGTAGATTGTGCTCGACGCTTTGCAGCCGAGACTTGACCAAAGTGTTGTCTATCGGCCTGTTAGTTCGCCTCTCCGACTTCTATGCCTCAAATCGGATCTTATGACCATATATATGTATGTATTGCTTAGCAATAAAACAATCATGCTCCAATATAAGAAGATAATTTTAAGTTGACCCCGTTTAGCGTGCATAAACCGCCGTTTGAGTTTAAAGCTCGCGATTAAACCGTTTAATCGGTCATGATTGAAGTTATTATTATCACTTTAACCGGCGGTTTTACGGTTAAAGCCCGGTTACGGTTATACGGCTCAAGTTCTGGGTTTACGGTTGGGGGGTCCGTGCAAATAAAGTTTATTTCGGGGCCTGGTTATGGCCGGATGTTTGGCTTGATACATGTAGACCTCTTCATACAACGCTATAACACAGGTTGAAAACTGTGAGGTTAATCAGCTGGGTGACGGAATATCACCCAGCTGATTAATGGAAGATCGTGCGAGATTTCATTCTGGAGATAAATATACCTTGTGCACACCACCGAGTCGTAGTCGATAATAACGAGATTGTTTCACCATGTGTTTCGAGGTAATACATAAAGCCAAGTGTGAAGTGTAATTTTATGAAATCAATTGCGAAACAGTCTCGATGCGTATTAAAAACTTACCGATTGATTTCCTACAGGTATTGCACCTCGCTTCATAAATTTATTCACGACTTTTTGTACGGATGAGTTATCGTTTTATCACAGACTTCATAAGACTTACCTGAAACAAAACACGATACAATATAACAAACGTCAAACGCAAGTAATTCTGGGCCGCATAGGACCAGTTATACCATTGAATTATACCGTTAATGATACAAATGGTACTAAGTTGTCCCATTTATACCAGTAATGGTACAGGTACCAGTTATACCATAAAACATCATGGTATAAGGTGGTTATGGTGGTATTTATTTGTGCTCTAATCCTATATGGAGTTTTGGCAGAAACGCGAATACATTATGTCGCCGCATTTTATTATTTATGTCCTTATTGACAATAAGTGATTAGTGTTTTTTGAGTGTTTTGTTAATAAGGTAGATGACTGATGTTTATATCGTTGAAACCAATACCTTTGATGAAGAATTGAAGTAAATATACATAAAGTATGTTTATTGAAAAATAATTTAATTCAGTTAATAATGTTCTGATATATGAGCGTTTAAAGTTTTAGTTAGAGACAACTCTGTTCCCTTTCCCCAAACAAAAACTGACGTCACGCCTTACTTGTCAGAATATAATTTATATGGCGTACAGAGAAGTGACGTCACGATTGGCTGTTTGTTCAGGGAGGCGTCCCTGTCTAGCATGATATTAAAATGCTTGCAAATTGCTTATTTTTGATAGGATTTTTATATTTTTTTCATTAATAAGCTATATTTATGGGCCACATTTTAATAGGACAATAAAAAAAACCATTCATCTAGCCTATTATATATAATTACACTGCAAATTAACAAAGTGCGACGCCATAATCGTGTTAGGAGGAAATAATAAAACTCTGGACCCATTTCCAAAATGGACAAGAACAGTCACGTCACCTTGTACGATCAAATCGGCCAGAAAAAGTTACTGCTGGACGAAGGCCTCCCCCTTAATAGGGAGGTGTTGCCATAATCCCCACGCTTGGCAGGCGGCTTGGGGATCGCAGAATGCTCACCGTCGTTAACCGAGAAGACGCTGCTGCCCGAATTGTGGGTCTGGTTGCAGTTTTAGGACATACCCAGGACCTTATACGATCAACACAAAAAAAAAACTATCCCGATTATACTTAAGTATATACAACGTGTTACAAAAAGGTGTACTAATACTGAAGGGTGTGTTTGTACTATGTACTCAACATTATGAACAACTTTTACAATAAGGCTAACCCTGAAATCACGAAAAAAATGGTGGCCCCATAGTGGTTGTTCATAATGACGAGTACATACATACATACCCTTCAGTATGGCTCCGTCGCAGAATGTCCCTTTCCTAAAATGTCTACTGCAAGCAATACGTCCCTAACGCACAATGTGTCTTTCGCAAAATGTCCCTTTCAATATCTTTGTTTAGCACGTTGTATATTTGACAGAATCTAAACTTACTAAAAAAGTAGCTGTCTTTTTTGCCTTCCACTTATCAATAAAGCAAAATGAGCAATTTCAAACAATATCATTACTGCAGTATCGTACAGTGCATTATGGCCGTAAACAAGCATTTTAGTGACGTATACTGCAAAACGGAACACGAGTCCGCTGAGACAATGATTACGAGCCATTACTGTGATACTAGCGCGCCACGCGGCTTCACTCACCATTTACTTAATATGCAAGAAGCAATGATATTATATATATAAGGAGGGAGATATGTCATAACGCGCCCTAAAATGGGCCCGTGAAGACGGCCCTAAGGACTGTCTCGCCTGTCTGCGCTCCCTAAGCGAAACGCACGCTATCCCTTTTGCTCTCATAAAAGTGCTATCTTCTATCGCACTACAGCGCCACTCGTAACCATGACGGCGCGGGGGTCATTTTCGAACGTTGTTTTATTACGCGATGGCGCATCCTTCGTAATCTTTGGCAAGAAGTAATGAAATTCCTGGGGAAGTACCACCACAGAATAAATAATAGTACTCCGTACAGAAAGTTAACTCCGCAAAGGAATTGAAATAAATAAGGACTCTATTTACTAAGCAATAAAGTAGCAATTCAACTCGCGCAGCGCTGGATACCGCTCGCTATATTCACCTAGATATACCGCTCTCTTTCTATCACGTGCGGCGAGGCTAGCGTGCGGGCGGCGATAGACTTTTGCCTTTCATTCTCCACCCGGGACGGAGCGCCGGCCGAACATCCCTAAACTGCGGAGTGACACCCCCCTGGTACCACACCTTTGCCAGCTATTCAATCGCCAAGCAGTAGTGCAAGCATTACCTTTTCGGTTTGAAGGGTAATGTTACTGGGCATGAAGAAACGTTTGTTGCCCGTTGTACTACCACTACCTACTACTATTACTACCAGTAGTACCACGGGTAATAAAAATATCCCGTAGTACTACCAAGCAATCCAGTAGTACCACGGGAAGATTATTTTACCCGTGTTTCAATCTTAGTTGCGTAATAAATGATTTGATGATTTGATTTAGTCAACATTTCATAGTTTGACACCTGTCTCTTTGACACTTGTAGCTTTGACTTTTGCTTTATAGAAATTTCTCTACCTTTACACATACAATAGACAATATTTTATTAAAAAATAAATTAATATTAATAATATTTATATATATATTTTTTAAATTTATATGTATATATATATTTTTTTAAATTAATATTTCATACTAATGTGACGGTCAGGAAATTTTCTTCCTAACCGAAAATAAAATCAGCTATTCCATTCTTTTCTCCAAGGGCAATGAACTTTTTGTATGGTGGTTTTGTCAGCTGATTATATTTTCGCGATTTCAGGGTTGACCTCATAGTAAAAGTTGTTCATAATGATGAGTACATACATGCCCTTCCGTATTGTTGAACCTTTTTGTTACTCTTTGTATATATTTCGCCTTACAATCTTTCACATTCATAATAACTGTTGAAACGGAACATTCCTATGGGCACAATGGCTATAACTACATGAGGTTTTATAGTGCAATCTGGCCCGGAATCTAGCGGGTCGGCGTTACGATGCACTTGGGAAACGTAATGTTGTGTAAAATATTGAAGCGTATCATGAAAATATAACTAGTAGTTACGCGATGAAATATAGGGTAGATCCCCGATCGCCGCTCGTAAACGGCACCGTCAAAACAAGGCATAAATAGCGTAATATGCCTTGTTTTGCTCTCAGGCGCGTGTGACCGCGCCAATCGTGTGGCGTGCTACGATGCCGAATGTTTTATATGCTCTCTTTTAGTACAGGATGTTAAGGTATTTTTATATAAGCTGGTGAGGTATAATATCTGTATAAGTAAGCATTGGCGCGGGGACACTTTTGAGGTTTGATTTTCATAGCCAGTTCACCAGTTTTCTTCTAGGTTGCCTGGGTTACAACTCTCTGGAGGTCCGGCGTGACAAAAACCAAATGTTGGTAATGTGCAAGATACTCCGTGGCAACATTGACGCACCAAACCTCTTCAATGAGTTGGCGCGGCTGGTAGTACCGGACCCTAGCAACTGTCCCCGTCGTAAGAACCATCGTCTGTTCGCTGTTCCTCCCTGTCGTACCATCGCACGTGGTGCTTCTCCAATCCCGCACGTTCTCCTTGCTCTTAATCGTCTCCTGTCCATGACACCTGATTGTGATCTGTTTGCGGATGAATGGAAGGATGTCTGGTCTGAATGTTTCAGGTTCTGTGAGAAGAAGGTGTGCAAGGTGTATGATGATGAATTTAGCTTATAGACATAATTTTACAATTGTTGTATAATTAATTATTATTAATATTTTTTGATTATTTCATTTTTATTTTGACTAATTTTTATTAACTTATTTGACATTGTTTGTACCTGATTGTTTAATTAATTATATATTAATTTAATCTAATTAACTAATGTAATTGGCTTTTTGTAGCCGTTTTAGTTGAGAACAATAAATAAATAGAAACTGTGTATCTATGGTATATAACATTTAAGTACTTGCGTTTAACTGCCATCTCGTCTGATGTTAAACGAAGATGCAGCCTACGATGGAGCACGCTTGCCTAGAAGAAACCGATTCACTCGCGACTTGAAGACTTATATTATATTTATTTTACTCTCGGGAAAGACCCACTCAGGAAGCGCATTCCACTGTTTAGCAGTTTGCACAATAAAAGTGGAATCAAATAGTTTCGTTCGCCCTGTATATATGTAAAACTGTATCCAGACCAACCGAAGGACGGGCAGCAGCGTCCTCTCGGTTAACGGTGGTGACCATTCTGCGATCTCCAAGCCGCCTGCCAAGCGTGGGGATTGTGGCAACCACCCATTAAGGGAAGGCCTTGTTCCAGTGTCGGAATGGAGATAGCTTATTTCCTGGAATATAAAGGATACTTTACATCATTATCATGTACCTAAATACTATGGTGCCGAGGGCAGGTCACCAATATCTAGGTCTGATAGTTGATGTTACTCTGAAGGACCTACCTATCTATCCTGGACCTAGCACATGTGTATGCAGACAGTCTATTTTAGGTGGAGTTGAATGACACGACGAGTTACAGCGAATGAAGTATTATAATTAGTGATTATTAATTACTAGTACACCTGGCGGTTCGGGCCACAGTATGGAGACGACTGGCGCGGTAGGGACGCTTCACCAGTCGCCTTACATCTAATAGTAGCTATAAGGAAGGATCTCCTGATTCCTCCATTCACTGACTGACTGACAACGCACAGCCTAAACCGCTGGTCGTACAGACTTGAAATTTGGAGGGCGTATTTTTCTTGATTCGTAGGGGTGTACTCAGAAAGGATCTTTCGAAATTCTACCCCGAAGGGAGTAACAAAGGGGGAAAACTTTTGTATGAAAGTCCTTTGTTTTTGAACTTTTAGTCATGAAATTTGTATTTGGATAGGTACCTAGTTTATAATAATAAAAAATACTGTTTTCAATATTTTTTGACGGGGTTGACTTTGGGTCAAAGGTTGGTGAAACTTTGTATGGAAATTCCTTTGTATTGAAGTTATAGTGATGTTATTGGTATTTGGATTGACTTCTTAAAACAAAAACAATAATATTTTTTGCTAGGGTTGATCTAAAGTGGTGAATGGGGGGGGGGGGGGGAACATAGTAATAACCCAGCGATATGGAAGATATTTGGTAGCGGGCGAATCTCTTCCGTACGCGGACGGAGTCGTGGGTAGGCTTACCATCTGACAGGCATTTTACGGCTTAGACAGGAGTGCGGCCGGCGCTAAGCAGAGACAGGCATTTTGATTTCCGCGGGGTCACGCAAAAACAGTTACAGTGCACTTATACTTACAGTTTTTTTTACAACAGACAGGAATTTAAAAAAAAAATGCCATTTTGTACGTCCTGGACAGGCATCCTCCCATGAAAAGATGGTAACCCTATCGTGGGCGATATACAGGGTGTTAGTTTGAACACCGTTATCCTTCTAGGATATCATTGTACTCATCATTATGAACAACTTTTACTATGGGGCCAACCCCGAAATCCGAAAAAAAAACAGCTGTTCCATACAAAAAGGTTCATCGATCTTTGACAACATGTATGGAACAGCTGTTTTTTTTTTTCGTGATTTCAGGGTTGGCCCCATAGTAAAAGTTGTTCATAATGATGAGTACAATGATATCCTAGAAGGATAACGGTGTTCAAACTAACACCCCGTATAGTCATACAGTATACGAATCTACATAAAATAATGCCACTACAATAGTTTGAAATATACGAGCAATTGGCCTATCCAACTGTTCTTTTCTCCCGTATAACCAACGGTGAAAGAAACCCGGCAAACGTGCAAGTTTCCGCGATACAAAGCCAGCGGCGCCACTTCAATTAATTTCCTCGAGCGATATGAGCGTTTGTGGAAATACAATTAGTCCACGAGGACTTTCAGCGGAGAAAAAGGACAAAGATACAGCTACCAAGGAACGGTAAAAAGAGCCAGCTACATGCCTTGCACGCTTTGGAGCGCATTTTCTCGCTTGTCGACTACAAACTGTATACATTTCCATAGACATTGACACGTCACTCTACGTACAGGGTTATTGATTACTTGAAAGCCTCTTGTATACAGCGTTTCTATATCATACGTAGCGAAATCAGCCTATTGACTGGATTACACGGGGCTTCGTAGCTAATGCTTCGTACTAATACTTAGCACAATTACCGATCGTGTAAAAGAAGTAATCAATGCTCAGTATTAGTGAGTGACAGTGCAAATAAATAGAACCCGATCCTATTTACTAAGCGACAAGTGTCATCAATATTAACCGCTTAGTACTAATGAGAACTACGAAGCTCGTGTAATCTAGGCATTATGGGCAGGTGATGCTTACCAGGCGAACATTTCGCCGTTGTCGTCCATTCCACAAAAAAAAGTAATCCAACAGTGAACCAAATTAAATAATTGAGAAAACGAACCCGTGAAGTGAAGTTCTTCTATCAATAACGACTGAATTAGCATGCGAAGACTATTTTGATAAGCACAATATTTTGTTGTACAGGCTGATTCAAACTTAATGGCGGCCGTGAAGTTAGGCGCGACACGCTGCGCAGTAGCAAAAATTAGGCGTGCGGTGCGCACTGAAGAGAGAAGTGAATAGAACGGAAATGTGTCGGGCCGCGGTAGCCGGCATTAGGTGCAAATGCGCTTAATGACAATTCTACCAATATACATGTTTTAAAACTGAGAATACTCAAAAAGACAATTTAAATAGACGCGTAGGAAACCAAACCACATTGTATCGTAATTAGATCAACTTTAATCTGTTGCCAATTGGCATTTCGAGCGTTTTACTTCAAATGCGCGACCAATGATTGGCATTTTTTCGTCGTAGTTTCTATGCAAATAAGTGTGAAACTGGCGACAGCGGTTTTCCATACAATTGCTTTAGATTTAGAGCATTATTTTGCCAGCCGTTCTACTAAGAAGTAGGGATTTCGTTTTTCTGTGGGTGTGCGTACAATCGCAAAGTCTCGCTTGAAGCGCACTTCACAGCCGACATTATGTTTGAATCAGTGTATTGAAGGAATTTAATAAAGATAGAGATAGATAAACTCTTTATTGTATACACCAAAATAAATTATTACAGTCATGATATGATGATCACAACAGAAAAATGAACTTAGAACTAGTGTAACAATAGGCGTGTGGCCTAATGTTTAATTTATGACAAATAACAGGTTTAGTGATGAATATAACTAAATACATTACACATACTGAAAAAATATATTGTATTGGCTGATAAATCTCTGAGATATGAGCGTTTATAGTTTTAGGTGGGGACAGAGAGGGGATGCTCTATCCCTTTCTCGCATAGCACGTGTTAGTGCAGCATTTGTATGCCGCGCCTGAGAATTGACGTCATAGCTCATTATAGCGCGCTCTCTGTCTAGCTTGAATTTAAAATACTTAGAACTTATTTATTTTTGAGTTATTTTAACTTTTGTTTTCGGTGATAGGCTCTATTGATGATCAACTTTTTTATGAGGTAATAAAAAATTAGTAGTCATCATGCCTATTGGTATTACAATACTAAGCCATTTAAAACAGGTATCGAAAACGTGGGAGAGACAGCTCTGGCCGGAACCGGGATTTCTAAAAGTAGTCTCTTTGACAGAGAAACGCGTCAGTAGAGTCCACGGCAATCCAATTTGTAGACAATATGCTATTTGCAGACAATAGGTATGAGAGAAAATGCAAAGAGCTTGTAGTGTATCGAGTTTGCAGACACACCACCTGGTGCCCAACGTATCTCACGTATCTGTCGTTTGTTACGTATCATTTTAGCGCTCTTTGTTTTATTTATACGGGAATACTTACATTTAATTAAATAATAATAGGATACTCCGACTATAGTTTCGATCACATCCGGTGACCTTTTTCAAAGAGTGAAAACAGAGCTCGACGCGCGTGCACCTACGTCCTGCTTGCTTTAAATAAAACAAAAATATGTCTAAACCACGTCAGTTTTCATAATAACATTTTAGCGCTCTTGGCACAGAATACATAAATAAATATAGATGGTCATTTCACACAGCGCCATCTAGCGCCATGTTAAGCAATGTTTGTATTATAAAAACCAGATAGCTGATAGAATACTTTTTTCTTAGTTGTTGGCATCGCACTTTGTGCATTCTGCCAGCATCAAGTTTATGAATTTTCATAATTATATAGTATTATATTATCAAGTCAAACATGTCATGAAATCACAGTTAGTCACATGAAATTAGTCAAAAAAGCTGTGGCGACTTTACTATGAGCTTTTACGGAGTTATGAAAACAACACGAAAAGACACGTTTCACCACATTAATATCACCCTCCCACACTCAAAACTCAATGAATAAAACACTATAATTTTTAACATTAATACGCGAAAAACACAAGATTAAGAAAATAATAGAATGCAGCGACATGATTTTTCCATACTCCCGCCAAAACTTCGATAGAATACTTACATACTATTATTACTTCTTATTACTTATATTATAGAATACATAATAGCACAAGTACAGAAGATTCACTCCGAAAAATCATTTAAATAAGTAGCGACTCTTGCTGCGACACAATAAAGTGCAATTCAGGACTTGCGAGCTCTAATTACCTACTGTTATATTAACCTAGAAGTTGCCTCTCAGTCTAGCGCGTATCTGTTCTCTTTTCTCACTATATTCTTCCCACTGAATACCACGTACTAGTAGCTTCCTAAAGCGCGGAGTGCGCAAGGCCTGCTCTTGGTCTGAGTTTCACTAGTTCCATTCACGATTAGTGCCGAGACGTCCACTACTGGACGAAGGCCTCCCCCTTAATAGGGAGGGGTTGCCATAATCCCCACGCTTGGCAGGCGGCTTGGGGATCACAGTGTTACCACCGTTAACTAAGAGGACGCTGCTGCCCGTCCGCCGGTGGTTCTGGATGCAGGTTTAGGACATACCGAGCTCCCTAGTGACAAGTACGGAAAACCTATTAGTACTATTTAGTACTAAATAAACGAAAGAGTCGCTTCCATAGGAAACGCATCAAAACCTACTAGAACCACAACATCTATAACTACAATCATGTCATATTCAATGCAAGCGAATTTGTACTTTATTCGTATAGCAGTGAATCCATATTCCGCTGTACCGCTTGTCTAGTTGACGTCACGCGGCCGCCGCCGGCGCGCCAGTAGCCACTGAGACGCGTCTCAGTCCGCAAGGTCGTAATATACTAAACTACATAGTAAGCCAGGTCTTCCCAAAGGGTTATTGAACTCGATTCGCACGAAAAATGTATTTAAAAAAAAGTTCGAAAGTTAATCTAATTTTTATGCGGAAACTTTCCAAAAAACTGTGAAGGAACATACACAAACAAAATAAAACAAACATACACAAATTTGATGAAACAAATTTGATATTATGTAAAATTTATTAATTTTGTTTAAATTACTGTCAGTGACTGTACAATTTATTTCAAAACTTTACTACTAGTTCCTAATACGTATTCGATTATACTTTACAATTCGTCACACATATGTTCTGATATTAATAGGCATGAATATCAAATATTAAATTAGCTAAGGTGTTATGGGAAGCTATACAATATTTTTCACACAACCTGTTCGACAATGTCCAATTACATATCATGCAACCTCAACGTAAAGTAAAGCAATATCTCATAAGGGATATAAATTTCTATGAAACTCCCTAAGGAATAGAGTGATTTGAATTTGGAACGACAAATTCTTGTGGAAACTCGTAGAAAACTAAAAAAATGCCCATATGGCATTGTAAAGAGATTTGTTCGGAAATCGAACTGGCCACCATAAACAGAACTAAAAAAAAAAGGTGCGTTTACAAAGAATGTGAAACAAAAGACGGTGTTTGGTCCTGTGATTGTCAGTGAATTTTAATTTATGGAGCCCTGGCTTGTTATTGTCTCGCAGAAGGTGTGAGTTGTAGAGTATGCTCCTCTGGAATAAAGCCTGTCTTCGTGTTGGGCAGCTTGAACCCCTCGCTTCACTCAGGACTCTATATAACTCTAGACTCCCTCGTTACGCTCAGGGTTCAATATGCCGCCCGCGACATAAGACACTGCTTTATTCCCTTAGTGCATAATCTACTATTAAATACTTTGCTTGAATTTACACGCTTTCCGCCTTGTGCATAAAACAGTACAACCTATAATTATATATATATATATATACATAATTTTCGACGTTCACCCATGAAATTCTCTTACAAAAAAAATTCTTATAGTCATCTGCTAGTCACAGGCCTCTTTCAAGGCACGCCACTCAGCACTTTAATTTAAATTTGCACTGAATCAAACACATGCACACTATTCACTCGTGTCGAGTGTTTCGTTTTACAGTTTACGGCGCGGAACACTAAATTCTAAAATCCTGTCACCTACCCAATTAAACGTTTTCACATACACTTACGAAATCGTAACACAATCGTAAACGTAGCACGTAAACCATGTGACAGTTACTATCTCGATTGTAACACGGGATCGACATTTAACAACAGCAATAAACTCGAAATATTTAATCAAAGCTCGAAGGACCAGATTGGACTACGAACAAGATTAAACTCTAAACTGAAGACGACATGGTACATTATTGTTCGTTAATTTGTCACAGCGAATGTGGAAAATAAAATAATTTATGAAAAGACATGTATGAAACGGCGTATTTATAATTTACATCGTTTTGATTGAGTGCGAACGATGTTGTTTAATTTCATGCCTAGTTATTACTGGAAAAGCTGGGTTTTAAAACTTATTACTATTACTGAGGCTGGTATAAATAGGTTGCGTCTTTAGAAACGTAAAAGGCAGCCGGTTGATTTTAATTTTTCGCGGTATAGGTTTTTTTTTTCATCTTTTATTACAATACGAGCGACGAGCGTAGAGGCAGGGGGGTGTCACTCCGCAGTTTTGGTATGTTCGGCCAGCACTCCGTCCGAGTAGACAATGCAAGGCAGAAGTCAGTCGCCGCCCGCACGCTAGCCTCGTCGCAAGTAACTAAGCATACGTGATAGAAAGAGAGCGGTATATCTAGGTGAATATAGCGAGCGGTATCCAGAACTGTGCGAATTGAATTACTACTTTATTGCCTAGTAGATAGAGTCCTTATTTATTTCAATTCCTTTGCGGAGTTAACTTTTTGTACGTAGTTCCAGTTATTTTGATTTAATCCAATCATTTTAATTTCAAAACCAAACGATTGAACAGATTTCGATAAAATGTATGGGACCACGTCTAAAATATCATCTACCAAACAAAAAAAAAATCAAGAAAATCAATTATAATTGGCGGAGTAATCGCGTAACATACATACAAAAAAAACAGTCGAATGAGAACCTTCTTCTTTGAAGTCGGTTGAAAAGACAACCATTTTGTACTTTTCAGGGAATACAGACTAAGACTTCCACAAACGTGATGCGTAAATAAAAAAAACTATAAATCAAAACGTTTTGAATTTTGAAGGTATTTCTAATATTATGGCGAATTTCCTAACAACAAAATATACGAAGATTATTTTCTTTAAGTATTATGTACATTTATGTAAAAAACATTTAAAACTATTTAAAATAAAATTGAAACTAATTATATCTATAATCACAAAGATTACCTGCCTGAATTTTTTTATTTTCAGACCTGTATTTTTACCGAACGAAACGAACGAACGAACGAGAACTTTTACGGGTCGAGGATATTCGCCAAAGAACCAAGGTCACCGACATAGCTCGCAGGGTTTGCAAGTTGAAGTGGCAACGGGCAGGCCACATCGCTCGAAGAACTGATAACCGATGGGGAAGAAAGTTTCTTAAGTGGCGACCGCGAACCGGAAGACGCAGCGTAGGAAGGCCTCCCACTAGGTGGACCGACGACATTGTAAAAGTCGCGGGCAGCCGGTGAATGCAAATGGCAGGTTGTCGTACCTGTGGCGGTCTAAGGGTGAGGCCTTCGTTCAGCAGTGGACGTCTCCGGGCTGATGATGATGATGATGATATTTACCGACCCGTCACATGTTTTTTACGATTTTCTGTTTTTACCCTATCGTAAAAACGGTGATACACAGAAGCGTCAACCTTAGTTCAAACATAGCATAACAAAAAAAATATAAACCGGCTAAGAGCGAGTCAATCATACAAGGGCTCCGAACATAACTAAAAAAGTTCAATTTTTCTGTAGAAACAATATTGAATACCTAGTACGGAACCCTGCGCGATTTCGACTTCCACTTGATCCGTTTTATTTTTGTCTCGACCAATACCATACCAACCAATCCGACTAATGTACAGTAATGGACCCCCGACAAGCAAACCAACGCATTCCGACAAAAAGCGCAATGTCCTTTAAACCGGACGCGTAATGCACATCGCGAGCACAAAACGTTTCTCAAAATAAGCTTCTAACTGCCGCACTAATCCACTACATGCAGTAAATAAGACTAATTAGTCCTATAACACGTCATCTCATTCTCTTTAACACTATTAGTCCGAGAGCGGTTTTAACACAACAATACTAAACAACAGTTGAATCAGAGATGAAAAGAACCTCAGGAGTGAATGTGTGTATTGTAATGTAAACGTTTATTCACTATCATCATCATCCCGGAGACGTCCACTGCTGAACGCAGGCCTCCCATTTGCACTAAACGGTTTTTTTTTAAATAATTCTTTCAAGTAACTAACTGCCTCACGGTTTCACCAGCGTGATATTAATGAAAACGGTGATGATGATGGTCAATGAGAACTGACAACCGATGGGAAGAAAGGTACTTGAGTGGCGACCGCGTACCGGAAGACGCAGCGTAGGAAGACCTCCCACTAGGTGGACCGACGACATTGTAAAGGTCGCGGGCAACCGGTGGATGCAAATGGCAGGTTGTCGTACGGTGTGGCGGTCTAAGGGTCCGTCGTTCAGCAGTGGACGTCTCCGGGCTGATGATGATGATGATCATAAAAAGAAGCCTACATGTTATTCCGGGAAATAAACTATCTACATTCCGAGTTTCAACCAAAACCGTTCAGCCGTTTTGGCTTAACGAGCTAACAAATAATTTATACACACAAACACACACATACTGAAAACTTTCGCATTTATAATATTAGTGTGACGTGATAAATAATTAATATCATTGTCAATGACTCTAGACAAGAAAATACTTAGTGTCTAGCAATATAGTTATAATAAAATAAAATAAAGTCTTCTTTCTTCTATAAATATCAATTAGAACAGCGACAGTGATAATGGAACGGACGGGCCCAGCGCTTGCAAATCGTTCAAAATGAACAAGTCAACACAATCAAGCATACCTAGCTATAAGTATGCATATTACATTTGCCAGAAAATAGAGCTAGCGAATCTACTCATCAGCCAGAAGACGTCCACTGTTGGACGAAGGCCTCCCCCTTAATAGGGAGGGGTTGCCATAATCTCCACGCCTGGCAGGCGGCTTGGGGATCGCAGAGTGTTACCACCGTTAACTAAGAGGACGCTGCTGCCCGTCCTCCGGTGGTTCTGGATGCAGTTTTACGACATACCCAGGTCTAGCGAAACTAATTACTGCATAACAAAAAGAGAACACATGTATTAGAAGTTTGTATTGTCTCGCACGGCTCGTATGTTGCAAAGACAGAGTATAACTGACGCGAGGGGAGAGCCGGCGCTCAACATCCGTCTCAAAAAAAAAAAAAAAAAAAAAAAAAACCGTGCGCCTATTTCCCGTCCATTCATTTCATCATTGTCGCTGAATTAGAATGAATAAAAAAGTACAATCATTTTTACACCTACCCACATTAAAACAACGCGTCACTCGATCACCCGCTGAGTAATTTGTGTTTGACATAAGTGTCATCTCGGAAATACTTTCAAAGACCCCGGCTATTCCAACCGCATTACACTAAACATTTTGTTGGCAAATAAATGCGAAACATTTGTCTACCCATTGCAAATGTTTTCAATTATGATTATGTCTTAGTACATTTACGTCTCTAGTTTTTTTGACAGTTAAAAAACATTGTGTTTCTGCTTTAAAATTTACTTGTTTTTTTTACAATACATTATATTAGTTTATTGATGACACCAAAGTTGAAGACACCACGTCAAATGACAAAAAAATATCCCTTCATAAAAAGAAATTATTATAAAAATCCCTTAATAATTTCTTATTTTTAAATAAGCTTTTTCTTTTTTTTTAATTTATTTATCGAATCTGAAAATCTATCAAACAATATTTTTTCTATTGTCTAAAAACCTACTTCAGGTTTGTCTAGACTTCAATGTCATAGAACGAATTGCTCTTGTAACTAAGCTCTCAGCTTGGTTTTGAAGCACGCGGTGGAAGGAGCATCCCGAATGGAATCTGGTATGCGATGGTATGGTAAATTGTAGATCGCAGGCCCCAAAATATACGCTATCGACCATCGGTCGCGCAACGTCGGCGGCTAAACTTAACAATCATGGTATTTAGAGTTCATAATATGTTACGGCCCCAATAAATCACCACATTGACGCTCATCGCCATGAGAGATTCGATGGTGAGCCATATTTAGCTCTTTCTTTCTCACTATCTTGAGGTAACTTTTGACTCGGAAACGGTTTGAGTTTTCTTTTAGTGCTTAATGTATGTTAGTATGGATCTGTATGTTTCTGTTTCTATGCCAATTGTCGTAGTCTAGACGTGTTGACCGATTTCTGAGTGTTGACAGGCTGACAGATCAGCCAAGACGTCAAATTTTAATGCCGCCAGAAAGTCTCCGACATAATATGTTCAACTCCGTAGCACGTAGCAACTTGCTATCGTGCAAGGTACCCACCGGTTTGCGGTTGCAAATGCCACTTACGGTCACACTTCCGAAGACTGACCAGCCTCCTTTCTCTGAACCCAATCGGACAATTTTCGATTCGAAAACTTCACTCTTTGTCTCTTTCATCCTGAATATAGAAGAGTGAGATGTGAGAGTAGTTTTCGAATAGAAAGCTTTTCAATTGAGTTCAGAATACCGTTAAAATTGCAACCAGCGCCAGTTCATTAAGGAAAGGGGGTAAGAGCAAATCATGACCAATCAGAGCCGCCTCGCATGACCAATAATTAGAAAAATTGCACGATTCCTTTTTCAAAAGACCCAATTACAAGTCTAATTTCCCCATTCTTTCACAATCCAATCAATCCAGACACCAGCAGCTGCCAATCACCGCGCCAGAAGTTACAGAAATACTCATCAAACATTCACATCAATCACTATGAAAAAAAAAATGACCGCCTGTCGCGAGCCTAAAGCAGAAAAATCGTTTTTGGCATCGCTCCAAGCTCTATGATATTACGCATATTTTGTTTGCGTACAATCTACCACGCTTTCACTTTAACAACGTCTCAATTTGTGCTTTATTTTGGCAATTGTAAAGTTTGTTTTCGAATGCGGGTAGTTTGAGATTTGCAGTGTACGCGTTCCGAGCGTTGATTCACTGTAGGATTATTCCGTGTTTTTACACTGGACTTGAATTTGGAACTGTGACGAATTTGCGTTGTTTCTTTATTCGTTTTTTTTTCGTTTAATGTGTTGATGGTCGAGTGCAATGAGTTCAATGAACATGACATTGAAGAACGAAGCGGTCATTTTTGTCGTTTGAAAATATTTTATTAGCTGCAGCACGCTTTTTTATAGCGTACTCAATATGTTGGATTTTCAATCTGATTGGCATCGGGCTACATTTTTGGATCGTGCGTGAATTTTCGTTCAACAAGCAATATAAAAAAATAATTAAAAAAAACCTTTCCAGCAAAATACGTAATTTCGTTTACTTTGAAGACATATTTTTTCCAGTAATTTCGATTTAAAAACTACTGAACAGATTTTGATGTTTCTATAAGACTGATCTGAAAGCATATCCTATCAAATCAAAAAAAGAATTTTCCAAATCGCTTTATAAACGTCGGAATTCTGAGCTAACAACCATAAAAAAAAAATACGATTGACCTCCTCGTTTTTTGAAGTCGGTAATAATATGGCCGACGGCGACGATCCAACGTTAACTCTTAATGGTCTTTATTTTTCATCATTCGTATAATTCAAAATTGAGCCTCAGATCATGTTTCAATTGCACACTCTAATTCACATTGATTTATCTCCTGTTACTCAGGCTTCGACGATCCCCAAGCCGCCTGCCAAGCGTGGGGATTATGGCATCTCCTCCCTATTAAGGGGAGATATTCGTCCAGCAGTGGACGTCTGCCGGCTGTTGATGACTCAGGCTCCAAGATCTTTGAATAGCAGCTGGAAAGATTTTTAGCTCTTTCTTCATGAACACTAATACAAATGCGAATGTCACTGACTCACTGGCTGAATCAATCTTGTCTCGAGTTTTGTGTGGGTAGAGAGTGCATCACGACGATGGACTTTTATTATGCAATGGAGTGAGGAGACGAGCGAGACGTTCACCTGGTAGAAAGCATCACGACTGCCCATAACAGTAGTGCCAAAATTGTGAACTTGCGAAAAAAAACCTGCGTCGCACGGCCCCCTAGGCGGACTGAAAAAATCGCGAGTGATTCCGCGGATTGTGGCTTACAGTTTAAAAGTTTAATTTACAAAGAAAACATGTTCTGCTAAATGATTGCACCATAAAAAAACATCTTATCATATCACCATTTATCATAGTGTAAATAACACTCGCAGATAGATGTAAATCGTCCATACGCTCAATGAGTTAACGCACACTCGGCTCGTGTAAACAATTTGTTCGGTTTTTTCATTCAAGATTAATGCGCGATATCCGGGCCAGACGCATGCGTAATTTGCGTAAGGCCGCGTACAGATGGTTTGCAACGTAATGTGCAACGTAACGTGAACATATAGACATTCTGCGCGCTTTCATACAACCTGTACAAATCGAAGATCTCACCTTCGATTTTCTAATATGACTCTTCCAAGGTTCCACCAAGACGTCTTTTAGGAGTTCATACGTGTACGCTTTATGATTCCTCACTCCTTCGAGTATGCGAAATGCTATAGCGCGTTGCGCAATGCTATAATTAGCGAATGGCAATGACGCATCGTTACAAGATATTTTTCAGTGAGTTGATATTACCAATTGATTTACCTACTTAAATTAATTACGGTTTATTACGGTTATTAATATTTCGATTCTGAAATATATATTAATATTTTAAAATTCTTATATATGTATGAATAGCTTAAATTAAATTCTTAGGTATGTCTTATGTTGAACGTTTATGATAAAAACTTGCAAAATTTCTGATGCATTTTCATCAACCTCCTACCCTTCTGCGGTTCTGCTCTCTAGGTGGGGTCGGCTATATTTAATTTTAAATATCATTTAATTGATAATGCCATAATCTTAGGTTATATGATTTATATATTATAATATAAGGCCATAATATCCAAATATTATTATGGACACAATTAATGCTCTTTTATAATTATCTTGTTAAATTTGACAGTTAGCAGTTTATCGAATTTGACTTTTACAAATTATGTAGCGCAATATGGAACGAAAACTTGAAAAGCACCAACATCGTGATATTAGCGATGCGTCGCATGTTTGCAGATTGCAGACATGCTGGCCGCCGCCTAGCCCGCGGGTGTGATATACCGACCGCGTGTGTACTATGTTCTGTAAGTAATGTAAACACGATGGGATGATGTACGACCTATGTTGGGAGCTGGTAGACGCGAGTTCTCACAACAAGAAACATTCCTTGCTCATAACACGCGTCATGCTGCAACGGCAGTTCCAAAGCCGAGGTGGCCTGGCACGCGAGCCGTGGTAAAAATCTAACCTCGCGAAAACGAGACAGACATATCCATATTTCTGCCGTGGTTAAAAACCGCTCTGTGACAAACACATTTATACCCAAGCAGCAAACCCTCCTTTTCAACTTCATACTGCTATCGTGACGAATTTACAAAAGTTAATTTTTCTGTGAATTCGTCACTTTTCTCTCTTTCGTTGTAATTTAACGGTTGTATACAAATGTACTTACATACTTGTACTCCCATTTTTTTCTTAGGTGTATAAACAATAAAATTGCGAATTTACAACCGATCACAGCCATTATTCACTAGAAATAAAACTAAGAGCTATCAAGCGGTTCTAATCCTTAATGTTTACAAAGTTACAATGATTTTACAGTCTCTATGCATCTCTTCTCTATTAAGTATTATATCTGTTATCTCCACTTATTGAGGTTTCAGAAACTTACCACATAAGATACATCTACAGCTACTTAAAATTCAATTAAAATAAATGAATGTCCATCTAATATTATCAAGAACTTGGGAGTAGTTCGGAATAAAAGCTTCCCAGACGCCGGCCGGAAGTTTTCAAACCGTAGGCGTATTTCAGATAAATTAAAACTAGCATCCAGCTCGTGTAGATAAATCAAATCGGCCGGTTTGTCTGTTTAAGATCCATTCAACCTTACAGCTCCATTAGGTATTCGTGTGGGCGCTTTGGGTTTCATTTCTTTACTGCGCGGAATTGGAATGTTTCCGATGCAAATTTTGATTTTAAGTAAAGAGATGAGCAAGACTCTCTCCTCTTGGTAAGAGACAACGCCCATATCCATTGTAGCATTAAATTGAACCTTATAGTATATAACCATAACAAAGTCCAAGGAATCACTGCACCGCGCTTACTACCCTGCGACATTCAATGGTAAATATCATTAGACTTATAATTTCTTATTTTTTAGTTTTTCGTCTGATTTTTCTTCTTTTTTTGGCCCGATAATATTTTGGCGTTGCGTTGGCATTGTGCATTTGACAGTGTCATTATATGACATAATATTGACACTGTCACATGCATAATAACTAAATAAAGAGATGTGCAAGATGCTCTTGTCATTGTAAGAGAAAAACACCTGCCCATAACCTTTGCAGCGATACCCGGAACTTGGAAAGAAAAGGCAAGTCCAAGGCATCACTACAAGGGCGATAAGTATTATAAAATCATGTTTTTTTTTAATATACAAAAGTGACGAGACGAGCAAGACGTTCGCCTGGTGGCAAGCGTCACGCCTGCCACTAACAGTAGCAATGCCAGAATTGTGAACTTGCGAACACAATCCTGCGCCGCACTGCACTGCGCTCGTCACCCTGAGATATTAGATGTTAAAATCTCTTCATACCCAGTAATTTATCTGGTAACATTGCCCTTCAAACTGGAACACAGTAATGCTGGCACACTACTGCTTGGCGATTGAATAACTGGCAAAGGTGTGGTACTTTCCCAGGCGGAAAATGATATCGTGGCAATAGTGACAGGACAACCAAATCACGGTACAAGCCATGAGTAAAGGATTGGAGATTTTATATGAGGACACGAAACACGAAAAGCCACGTTTTATTACCAACCGAATGAAATAGTCAGGTTAGCTTCATTTTATCCAACGATATAAATACCGTGACCTCTTCCCGGCAGGTTAGATGTCTGGAATAGGCTAGTTCCGTTCTATTTCAGAGAGTTACTCTCATTCCGTCTGTTCTGGAATAATTTATCAATAATTCTGAGAGGCTGCAAGCTGCACTGGCCCAACTTTGAGAAGACATTGCCGAGATTAAAATTGGAGATCGTAGACTGCAGCATCAGGCAAAACACGGTGTATTTTTTATGTGGTCAAACCATTGTTTTTTTTTATGGAAGCGCGGTTAAATATGCGCGAAGTGCCCTCTAAAATGGCGTCGATTTATAGACGATCAAATTAGTTAACCAAATTCATAGATCTAGTTAAAAAGCTTTCAGCTAGATCTATAGCTAAATTACTTGAAAATATCGTAATTCAAACATGGCAGCTCGTCAAAAAATGTGCTTCAAGTCGAACTTCTGTAGGTTTATGTAATAAAAGGCCTGTCCGGCCTGCCGGTATACGTCAATGGGTCAAACACCTAAAATGCGTCACAGATTACGAAGATGCTATAATATTATCGCTCGCCGTACAATTTTGAAATATATTTTTCATCACACTTGCTCGTAAAGTAGATCTTATTACATCGCTTTTAGGCTCATAAGCCAAGCTATTACACACGCGTGCTTTTTACTTTACATTACGGCACTTGTACTATAATAGGTATAACCCGGTAAAGTCAAGTTTGTACGTGACTGCAATTAGACGTACGTATACGAAGCACTCTTAATATAGCCGGGTAATACTTACAGTTTTTTTGTAATACCAACAAAGAGTTCTTATGCCGCTGAAGTAAATGTCAACCTGCGCGCGCATTACTGATTTGGGCGCCATTTTCCGCAAATGTTTGTTGACGTTTTCGCTGTGTGGTTGATAATTAGCAAAAAAAAATTGCTTTTTCCTCGCAAGTGTGACGAAAACAATCGTATGGAACTCTTGTGCTATAGTCATTACGCTCTCGGCTTCCTTATCGCGCTCGCCTGCGGCTCGCGCGCATAATACCGCCTCTAGTGTAATGACCAACATAGCACACTCGTATCATAATGTACTATTTCATCACACTTGCTCGTAAAGTAGATCTTATTACATCGCTTTTAGGCTCATAATCCAAGCTATTATACACGCGTGCTTTTTACTTTACATTACGACACTTGTACTATAATAGGTATAACCCGGTAAAGTCAAGTTTGTACGTGACTGCAATTAGACGTACGTGTACGAAGCACTCTTAATATAGCCGGGTAATACTTACAGTTTTTTTGTAATACCAACAAAGAGTTTTTATGCCGCTGAAGTAAATGTCAACCTGCGCGCGCATTACTGATTTGGGCGCCATTTTCCGCCATTTTCCGTCAATGTTTGTTGACGTTTTCGCTGTGTGGTTGATTATTATCAAAAAAATATTGTTTTTTCCTCGCAAGTGTGACGAAAACAGTCGTATGGAACTCTTGTGCTATTAGTCATTACGCTCTCGGCTTTCTTATCGCGCTCGCCTGCGGCTCGCGCGCATAATACCGCCTCTAGTGTAATGACCAACATAGCACACTCGTATCATAATGTACTATATTATCATCGTCATTTGTGCTGTCAATGAAATAAACGATATTGAAATATATTCTAAGATAACATTAAATATTATAGCATCTTCATCGCATGTGTGTGACCGTCTTAACACGTCATAATCAATATCAGCCCGGCGACGTCCACTGCTAAACGAAGGCCTCCCCCTTAGGCCGCCACACTGCCTCTTAACAATACATATGTGATTATCGGTCAAACACGTGTTAGTTTGACCACTAATCACTAACCTAATATTAAGAGATGGAGAAGTGTCAATAAATTGTGTTAACCCATTAACATTCTTTATTCTTGTATTTAATAGTGGTGTATTTCTGTAAAATGGTCCAGTAAAGTGGAATAGCTTTGGTGTCTATTGTGAGATTTATTCAAAGTTACTCGAAACGAGCTCATCCCCCAATTCAAATCAGAATTACCGTACACTCTATCGTAGTAGAAACTGTCCGAGCGCAAACGAACCGTAAACCAGCAATTTGCGGTGGATCCCGACCCTAATGTCTGCTTTGCACTGAGATAGTCGGATTAGCTAACTGGAATAGAGTGCGCCAAACCACGGACGAAAAATGCAAAGGAATGAAATGCGACAATACTGTGACAGTGTAAAATGAACCTAACAAGCAGTAACTTAACGCCTGCCCACAACAGTAGCAGTGCTAGAATTGTGAACTTACGAATACAATCCTGCGCCGCACTGCACGCGCTCGTCACCGTGAGATATTAGATGTGACTCTTTTTGCCCAGTAATTTATCTGGTAACATTACCTTTCAAACCGAAACACGGTAATGCTTGCACACTACTGCTTTGCGGTTGAATAACTGAGAAAGGTTTGGTACTTCCCAGACGGAAACTGCAATGGAGGCCTACCACTCACTACAAGACACCTTAACGTGTCTTCAACTACACAATTGATTAACATTAATTGAACTGTGGCAACAAGTAGCCAGCAAAAAAAACGCAACACAGTAATGTTTACACACTACTCTTTAGTAACCAATCTTAGCAATAAAAAAGTAATTGATCAGCTTGGTTATACAACCACTCAGCGATCCAATCGATCATCTATCAAAGCAGAACATCTATTTTAGACAAAGCGTCACTTTCAAAGAAATGTAGACACATGATTCACGCGCTTCGGTCACAAGACATGTCAAACTAAAAGCAGTGAAGCTCGGAGCTGTCAAACTGACAAGCAAGGAAGCTGTCAAACACAGAGGTCATGTTTCGACAGAACACATCTTGTGATGACACTTTGTTACGCCAGATACAAATGTGGAGTAACTTATTGGTGGGAACGCTAAAAAATAATGTCGCTGCATTATATTGATTTCTAAAACGTTTTCCGAAAGTTAGGGTATAAAAATGTTGGTGTTTTATTCAGTAATTGATGAAAATTACGTATACTCGAGTGGGCAAGTGATATGGTGCGGTGAAACATGTCGTTTCGTGTTATTTTCAAAATTCCGTAGAAGCTTCTAGTGAAGTCACCACATTTTTACTAGGACACGACTGACTTGAATGACCGATTTTGTGTGACTGACTGAGATTATTTGTCCTGTTTAGTAACTCGACCTCGAAAACTTGAAACATGCATTTACTGAGCACTGGAAGATTACACAAAGTGCGGTGCCAAATATGTACAGAAAACAATCCGAAAATACATATTTCACTACAATCCCTACCAGTACCAGGCCGTTTGATTTTTCCACTTATTCCTACCGGTAGACCTAGGTAGTTTTTTTCCATACCCTACCGGTAGGGATGGCTTGGTAGGGATAGGTGTACCAGGCCGATATTCCTCTTATCAGCATTTTCAACAGACTTTAAAAAGGGAGATTTTCAATTCGACTGTTTTAAAAAAAAAATATATTACGCGATTACTCCGCCAATTATGAATTAATTTTGATTACTCTTTTTTTGTTTCCCCAAGCCGCCTGCCAAGCGTGGGGATTATGGCAACTCCTCCCTATGAAGGGGGAGGCATTTGTCCAGTAGTGGACGTTTTATGGCTGTCGACGACTCTTTTTTTTAGTTTGGTAGGTGATACTTCAGAGATGGTCCCATATAAATGTTATCGAAATCAGTTCAGTAAAAAAAGTAGTTTAAATCAAAATTACTGGTCGAAATTGAAGTCGGTTGTTTTTTTATAAAACCTTTTGTTACAGTACCACAATGCACAAATTGTGCATCGGCATAACAGAATGAACTGAACATGATGTCGGTACGCAAATAGCGTCCGTGCCACATCATTGTGGCCCGTGAATAGAGATTCGTCATCCACATTCGTTTCGATTTTATTGTTCCCATTTTAGAGATAGAAATGATTTCGGTATTGCAAATACCGAATAATATAACCAAATACCGATTGCAGAACCGGAAATTTACCGTTTTTTTAGGAAATCGCCTTTTCGCGTAAGCGTGCATTTTGCTGTTACTGGGGACTAGGCTAATGTCATACAAATACAATCTTCAAGTTGTATAGCAACGAATTTAGTTGAAGTTTTTGTAGTCTATAGGTATTCTATCGGATAATTTCGAAGTGGTGCAGATTAGTGATTCTATAAGAATCTACTAAATATATTCAAAATATTTTCACTGGCTACCATCGCGCACTAAATAAAGCCTTTAGTATTACAGTTCTATTATTATTTACATGTTTACCGTGATTATATTGTGAAACGACGTCCCGATATTACGGCGCAGTTGAATGCACCCATACACATAATCATGGTAAATATCCCGTAAATAAATCGAATCGAAATTTATTTTTCTTAACCATTGTAAATTTCAGTAAATAAAAAAAAGTTATTTAACCGAGTGTGATTATTCATATGCAGTGACTTTACATCATTTTTTTAAAATTCTAATGCGCGAGCGAGATAGTTGCGCGCACTATAAATGGACATAGCCATATCATTGAAGGATTGATGTACTAGCATGTAGTATTCTTTATGGTGAATAATTATAATTAGGTAGGTAGTTGATTTAGGTAAATTATTTTTTTGTTTCAGATTAACTTAATAATTTGTTTAATTATTTTTTATCAGGTTGTTTGGGTCAGTCAGTCATCAGCCAGAAGACTTCCACTGCTGGACGAAGGCCTCCCCCTTAATAGGGAGGGGTTACCATAATGCCCACGCTTGGCAGGCGGCTTGGGGATCGCAGAGTGTTACCACCGTTAACTAAGAGGATGAAAAAAAATATTTATGGAATGATGGATGTGTCAAAACCACGTCAGTTTTTATAATATAAGAGGACGTTGCCGCCCGTCCTCCGGTGGTTCTGGATGCAGTTTTAGAACAAATACAAATAGTTTATTGATAACACCAAAGTTACACGTCTTATTTCATTAATTATGTCACAAAAAAATAATCACTTAAAAAATGAAATAATAATTATAAAAATACGTTAATAATCTCTTATTTTAAAATAAGCTTCAATGTCATAAAACAACATACCCAGGTTGTTGGTTGATTAGGTAATCATTGCAATATTAAAAACAAAAAAATTGGCCCTTTTTAACAGACTTCAAAAAACGAGGTTCTCAATTTGACTGTATGTTCGTTTATGAACTGATTTTGATGAATCTTTTTTTTGGTAGGTGATACATCAGAAGTCGTCCCACATACTATATTTTATCGAAATCGATCCAGTAGTTTGGTATTTATTGAAAATGACTGCAATAAATCAAAATAACTGGAAAATATGAAGATGACGGGTAGTCGAAATTGAAGTCGGTTGTTTTTTTTAAGCGTGTTATTCCTATTACTAATTCGAGACGATATTATAGCGGAAATACACTAGAAATATAGTACACAACAGTTTGCCATAAAAAAAATTTTTTTTGCCCTCGCGCTGGTGGTCTTCGGCCTAATCGAATATCCCAAGCTCATGCCTATACCCGCGATCTAGATATATCCATCATATAATATCACGGGTAATAAAATTTATATCTCTAGCGTGATAATAGCCATTTAAGAGGAGCATACGGTCTCGACATTTACAGTTATGGAAGCTGGGGTTGTGTCAGCGACAGCGGTGCTCTAGCACTACAGATTATGGACAAGGGCAAGCCCATTAACTAACAGCTATATTGTATATTGTGGCTATATATATATATATATATATATTGGTAAAAAAGTGTGATCAAATTAATAGTAGATTGTTTACCAGGGGACAACAACAATTTTGCAATGTGGCGTGCCTTGGGAGAGGCCTATGTCCAGCTGTGGACTATGACAGGCTGATTATGATGATGATGATGAACAACAATTTTTAAGGCGAGAGTGTTTCTTTGAATCCAGAGTGTAGCGAAGGATTCTAGAGTAGAATCCCGAGCTTAGCGATGATTCTAAAGTAGAATCCTGAGCGCAACGAGGATTCAATGTACTCGAGTTTAAAAATAGTGTTGATCCCGAGGTGGACATTCTGGTTTTTATCACTCTCCCTCCATGAGAAAATAAGTAAGTGCAACTTATGAATAAGAATAGTACCTACGTTTATTTCATTCTCACTACTCACTCTCACTTCTCACTTTTTATTGGGGAAGATACACTGAGTTAAAATAAAACAAAGAAAAATCCCAATTTGAGTAAACAATTACGAATGTCCGTGGTTGATCTCTTTGGTGATTGGAACTTTTTAGAGAGGTTTTGATCGAATCTTTTTGCTCGGTCACTTGGCTCGACGGTTACGAGAGATCGAGATCTCCGAAAATGACCGACCGACACAGGACTAATTCGCACAGTGAGGTTGTGGGTGGCACTCTGCCAGAGTATGTCTTTCCCTTAAAGTACAATATGAGTGTCAAATTTAGAGTAAACAGGTTCTTCCTAGGTAATAAATAGGTAAGCGTGTTCCATCCTAGACCGCGTCGTGGCTTAACATCAGGCCGGATTTGGCCAAACGCAAATTTACTAGGAAAAAATAAACTATAGACTTGCCCGAATTTGAAACGCAAAGCGAAATGCGTCGTTAGATCACGCTTTCTGTCCGTAGCCTGGAGGAAGATTTAATCGGTACCTTTATCCGCCAAATAAGTTAATCAGCCAGCGGTGCACAGCCCTAGTGCTAATTTTATCGGAGTATTTAACATTGGTAAAACAATAACCCGTTTCACTCAGTTGTCGGGGAGCCAATCAAATAGGAACTTTATGGCGGCACTTATATTTTGATCAAAGGGATTTGTTCAGTATTGAGTACCTACTCGAGTATTTTATTAGTTTTTCTGTTATGATAAATGATTCGATTCGAGCGTTTAGTGAGGGCAATAAAACTACAGTTACAGTTAATATCGGAGTTTATTCATCTGAGTGATGTGCTGCTATTACAATTTGTAGAACTGATAGCCGTTGGGATATAAACGTATTCTGGATTAAAGAGCACAAATCGGCGCGCCTTAAGATATGCCTAAATAGGGTAGATGAATGATGTTTATATCGTTGAAACCAATAGCTTTGATGAAGAATTTAAGTAAATATAGTATGGTTATTGAAAAAATAATTTTAATCGGTTAATAATGTTCTGATATATGAGCG
Organism: Erannis defoliaria; assembly: GCA_905404285.2. NCBI lineage: Eukaryota > Metazoa > Arthropoda > Insecta > Lepidoptera > Geometridae > Erannis > Erannis defoliaria. The sequence goes on from FR990092.1 coordinate 1,492,126, forward strand.
TTTAAAGTTTTTGTTAGAGACAACTCTGTCCCTATCCCACAAAACAAAAAATGACGTCACGCCTTACTTGTCAGAATATAATTTATATGGCGTCCTGACAAGTGACGTCACGATTTGCTGTTTCGCCTCTCTGTCTAGCATGATATTAAAATGCTTATAAGTTGCTTATTATTGATCAGATTTTCATATTTTTTTTCGTTAACCAGCTATATTTATGGGCCCCATTTTAATAGAACAATAAAAAAAAACTAGTCGTCTAGCCTAGTCATATTGCCTATGTCCAGCACTGAGCTACGATATCGCCTAACCTAACAATCGTGGTATTAAGATATCACGGCAAAGGCCCTGGACCAGGGGCGTGTCACTCCGCAGTTTAGGTATGTTCGGCCGGCGCTCCGTCCGGGAGGACATTGCAAAGCGGGCGGCCACTGATTTTCAGGGGCCGCCCGCACACTAGCCTCGTCGCACGTAACTAAGCATACGTGATAGAAAGAGAGCGTTAAATCTAGGTGAATATAGCGAGCGGTATCTAGCGCTGTGCGAGTTGAATTGCTACTTTATTGCCTAGTAGAAAGAGTCCTTATTTATTTCAAATCCTTTGCGGAGTGAACTTTCTGTACGTAGTACTATTATTTATTCTGTGCCTGGACCATGAAATAAACATAATTTAAAAGACAGGAAAAGATTAACTGTAGATGTGTATGTAAAGATGTATGTATTAAACAGGAAAACACGTTCAGTGAGTGTATTTTGGGTGGAATACGGTGGATGATAAAATTAAATTCCAAGTTAACACGTTTACTACGCAACTTATTAATGTTACAGAATTTATCGATTGATAAAGCATATTATTTAATTGATTTTGTTAATGATAAAATTAACATATAAAAAATATTATTTTTGACATGTAATAGGCTAGATGACTGGTTTTTTTTTATTGTGCTATTAAAATGTGGCCCATAAATATAGCTGATTAATAAAATAAAATTTAAATCTGATCAAAAATAAGCAACTTATAAGCATTTTAATAACATGCTAGACAGAGAGGCGAAACAGCAAATCGTGACGTCACTTCTCTGTACGCCATATAAATTATATTCTGACAAGTAAGGCGTCACGTAATTTTTTGTTTTGAGGGAAAGGGACAGAGTTGTCTCTACCAAAAACTTTAAACGCTTATATATCAGAACATAAACAACTAATTTAAACTAAACATACTTCTAGACAAACTATATAATATAGGCATACGCGGAAAAACACATGATTGGTTTAAATCGTACTTAGAAAACCGTAAACAATACGTAGAAATAGATAATTTCGATAGAGATACTGGAGCACTAACTAAAATAAGATCTACCCCCTTAATACTAAATAATTCGAGTCCTCAAGGATCAGTGCTGGGATGTATCCTGTTTTTAATATATATAAATGACTTACCGAAAATTATAAACGAGTCCTGTGTACTTTTCGCAGATGACATTTCAGTTTTGACATCTTGCAAAAATAATTCTAATTTAAATAATAATCTCACTGACATATTTAATACAATTACAAATTGGATGACTGACCACAATCAGGACTTAAATTTTGAAAAAACCAAGTTAATAAATACCATTTAGACCTCACCAAAAAACCCCACTAGACATTCAATTTAGTTATAATAATTATAAATTACAATGTATTGACGCGGCAACATTATTAGGCCTGGAATTTGACTCTCATGTAAATTGGAAAAATCATATAAAAAAAATACAGTCCAAATTATCTAGCTTTATATACGCACTTAAGGAACTACGACAAGCAACCGACCTTGAAACAGCTTTATCGGCGTACTACGCTTATGCCTACTCGTAGCTCCGTTACGGTATTATATTGTGGGGAAACAGCGTAAATGTAAATGAACTCTTCATAGCGCAATAGAAGTGTATTCGTATCCTTTCAAACATAAAAGCTCCAGATATCACCAAAAAAGAATTCCACAAACCATATTTTATTAAATTAAAGATTTTAACAACAGCATCAATATATATTCTAGAAATTTGTAATTTAGTAAAAAAAAGTACCCTGAATACTTTAAAAAAGTATCAGACCAACCTCGAAAATATCCGACCAGGTTCAGACATAAATAGCCGTACACAAATCAAGATTAGAAATGCAGAGTAGTGGTCCTCATGCAATGGCTATTAAAATTTTCAATAAATTACCTGACGACTTAAAGAGTGAAAACGAACATAGTTTTGCGATTAAATTAAAAATCTTGTTAATAAAAAAATGTTATTATTCCTTAAAATACTTTTTAGACGACAAAACTTTATAAATCAATTAAGCAGAAAACAGATCGGTCCACACTTAATTGCCATACCCTCATTTGGGTCATTATGTTTATGTTATTAATATTAGTTTTACATAATCCATAATGTGCAATAAACGATTTGACTTTGCCTTAAAATTATTTTTTCAATAAACTTACTATATTTACTTAAATTTTTCATCGAAGCTATTGATTTCAACGATTCAAAAATCAGTCATCTACCCTACGAGGGCTGCACTAAAAGTATCGGGAATGGAATATTTCCACTGTTTCTGTCATATTAAAATCTTTTTAATTGAAAACTCCTTGGTTTTAAAAATGGAATACCATTTATTAATTTAAAAAAATATTCTCGGTCTTGTCACAAGGTTTTGTCAAACTTGTTTAGTCGTTGAGAAAATGGAATTGACTCGAGAAAATTCAAGAGCGATGATTTATTATGACTTTCGAAGTGGTTTAACACAAAAACAGTGTGTTGACCGGATGATTTCTGCATTTGGTGATAAAGCCCCATCCAAAACCACAATTTATCGCTGGTTTGCTGAATTTCAACGTGGACGTGTCAAGCTCAGTGATGATCCCCGTCAAGGTCGTCCAAAAACTGCAGTCACCCAAGAAAACGTTGATGCTGTGCGTAAGCTGATTGAGGAAGATCGACATGTGACATACCGCGAAATTCAGGCAACTTTAGACATTGGCATGAGTCAAATACAAATAATCTTGCATGAAAAATTAGGTGTAAAAAAGTTGATTTCCCGATGGATACCGCATTCGCTCTGTGAAGAGCAAAAAGCGGCTCGCGTTACTTGGTGCGTCAGAACTCTCGAAAGATTCCACGCAGGATCCTCAAATGCTGTATACAACATCGTATCAGGTGACGAATCCTGGATATACGCGTACGAACCCGAAACAAAAAACCAGTCACGAGTTTGGGTGTTCGAAAATGAGTTAAAGCCAACAAAAATTGTTCGTTCACGGAGTGTTGCAAAAAAAATGGTGGCCACGTTTGTCTCCAAAACCGGCCATGTTACGACTATTCCTCTTGAGGGACAAAGAACGGTTAATGCAGAATGGTATGCTAGCATTTGTTTGCCACAGGTCGTTTCTGAACTCCGTAAAGAGAACTGCAACCGCCGCATCATCCTCCATCACGACAATGCGAGTTCTCACACCGCGCACAGAACAAAAGAGTTTTTAGAGCAAGAAAACATAGAATTATTGGACCATCCGCCGTACAGCCCCGACCTAAGCCCTAATGATTTCTATACTTTCCCTAAAATAAAGAATAAATTGCGTGGACAGAGATTTTCATCACCTGAAGAAGCTGTGGACGCCTACAAAACGGCCATTTTGGAGACCCCAACTTCCGAATGGAATGGTTGCTTCAATGATTGGTTCCATCGTATGGAAAAATGTGTCAAATTTCGCGGAGAATACTTCGAAAAGCAATAAATATATTTTTAAATAGTAATGTTGTGTCACTTCCTTGATTCCCGAAATTTTCAGTGCCGCCCTCGTATTTGCTTAATTAATAATTCTTATTTTTTCGGATCCTTTTTACAATTTATATTGGACATCAATTGACATATTTTTTATGATATTGTGTATTCATTTCATGTGTTTCATGGTTTCTCTTTAAACTTTTGGTCTGTTGCACAAATTGTATTGTCATATAAATATTCTGTCAGTTTTGTGTTGTTTTTCTCTCTGTGTATAAATAACTACTACTAATTTCGCATACCAATAGGTTAAAATATGGCGCACCTATTTTTGTTATTTTTGACCCTTTGTGATACAAATACAAATAAAAATTGTTTATTGATAACACCTAAGTTACAGGTCAAATTTCATTAAGTATAATATACCCATGTTTGCGTAATAATTGATTCGATTTGATTTATTAAAATTAGTTTTCTTTGCGTCGCATGCATGTATAAACGTTCACGTGGTTTTCTCCTTATTAGTGCCAAGTTTCACACTAAATTAATAAAAAGAAAACAACGCCTAGAATTATCAGCCTTTATAGGCCACTGCTGGACACGGGCGAAAGGTGATTGGACTAGGTATATTCGCCACGCCAGTTGCGGGTCGACGGTTTTTTTATTGGCATTTGCTATTGAATCTCTTTTCTGGACGTAAGTATTCAGGTTTCCTCACGTTGTTTTCCTTTACCGAAAAGCCAGTAGTATCAAATTCCGTACATACACTCCAAAGATCTCATTGGTACGAGCCAGGGATTTGAACCCGCGGTCTCATGATTCCTATAGTCACCGCGTTACCAACTGAGTCGTGCGGCCATAAACGTCAATAGGGATAGTGCGAGTGCGATCGAGATAGACATAGACCCGGGCTGTCGACTGAAACAGCAATACTGAGTCTCAAGCAGACCGTTCAGTACTACACGAGTAGGAACACGCCTGTCTATGCTTGTTTTTTAGATCTGTCAAAAGCCTTTGAACGTGTGGCTTACGACAGGTTGTGGCGAAAGTTGTCTGATACAGAGTTGCCCCCCGAGTTTGTATCTCTCCTTAAGTATTGGTATGGCCACCAGAGTAATTGCGTGAGATGGGCAGGGTCACAATCGGACGTGTACAGGCTGGAATGTGGTGTGAGACAGGGTGGCTTGTCTTCACCGAGCCTTTTCAATCTGTACACTGACCGGCTCATCCGTGAGCTCAGCAATAGCCGTGTCGGCTGCTCCATTGAAGGTGTTATAGTCAACAACATTAGCTATGCGGATGATATGGTGTTGCTGTGCCCATCGATCAGGGCCCTTAGAAAGCTAATAGGAATCTGCGAGCGTTACGCGGTGGCCCATGGACTCAGGTATAATGCTATGAAGAGTGAACTTATGGTGTTTAAAGCGGGCTCAAAAACTTACGATACAGTTCCACCGGTCACTTTAAATGGTAGTTTGTTATCCAAAGTTTCTAGCTTTAAATATCTGGGCCATTGGGTCACCGAGACGCTCGAAGACGACATGGACATTGAGAGGGAGCGCAGGGCGTTATCAGTTCGGGCCAATATGCTGGCTCGTAGGTTTGCACGGTGCACTGCACAAGTCAAGGCTACACTCTTTAGAGCATATTGTCAATCTTTTTATACCTGCAGCCTATGGGTCAAGCACACCAAAATGTCATACAACGCCCTGCGTGTCCTATACAACAACGCCTTCAGGTTGCTGATGGAGCTGCCACGCTGGTGTAGCGCATCGGGGATGTTTGCGGATGCGCGGATAGATAGCTTCCCGGCTATCATGCGCAAGCGAGTCGCGTCCCTCATGCGTCGTGTGCGAGGTAGCTCCAACAGCTACCTGCAGCTGTTCGCCGGGCGGATGGATCTGGACTGCCCAATAATGCAACATTGGACAAGGTTGCATGTCGAGCATTCCGGATCTAATCCAAAATATAGGTTAAGATAATTTGTTTTTATTTTTTGACATTTTGTATTGTTTTTGATTGATTGTTAATGTAAGTGTGTATAATTATGGACTAAATGTGTCTGAAATAAATGAATAATAATAATAGGGCGAGCGTGCGAACGTGCCCACAAGTGCGAGTGAGAAAGACATAGTGAAATGATTTATGGCCACACGACTCAGTTGGTAACGCGGTGACTATAGTCTAACGATCTTCCATTAGGCTACCGCGGCATATTTTGCAATTACTTAGTGCAATAGGTGAAAAAAAATAACGAAAAAAAAAAAAGCTAATGTCATTAGTTAGTTAGATACAAAGTGCTTTATTAATTTAATCGTCCTGATGTACAAAGATTTATGTGTGCAATGAAGCATTAAACAAATAAATTACTGTTAGACAAAAAAGCCGCCAATTCTACATCGTAATAGTGATGTGCACTCCAACACGAGTACAACGTTCTAAATTAGAAAACATGTAAACGACAATAATAATAAAGCTGTGATCGATCGTAGTGTACGATTGTTTGACAACGAAAACAGTCAATTATTCTTCGATATAGCGATTACTTCAACTCGCTTTACGCAAGATTAAAAGGTAAACGACTAAAACATCAAATTTAAAACAAAATGTAAACGACATAATATGCTTTGTGATTACTTACACAATAGGCGTGTGGCCTATGTTTAATTTATAACAAATAACAGGCTTAGTGATGAATATAACTAAATACATTACACATACTGAAAAAATATATTGTATTGGCTGATAAATCTCTGAGATATGAGCGTTTAAAGTTTTAGGTAGGGATAGAGAAGGGATGCTCTATCCCTTTCTCGCAAAGCACGTGTTAGCATAGCATTTGTATGCCGCGCCTGAGGCTTGACGTCATAGCTCAGTATAGCGCGCTCTCTGTCTAGCTTGAAATTAAAATACTTAGAACTTATTTATTTCTGAATGATTTTAAATTTTGTTTTCGTTGATAGGCTCTAATGATGATCAGCTTTTTTATGAGGTAATAAAAAAATTGTAGTCATCATGCCTATTAGTTCGACAGTCGAATCCACCAATTCTACGTCAATAAATAATTTATACTGCAACGCCTTAACGACAGAATAATTAAAATGAGAAATAAATATCAGCGCCAAGTGACTTGTAATTACTTATTTATATCATTAAATATTATTTTGACAGTCGTCGTCAGCCATAAGACGTCCACAGCGGAACGAAGGCCTCCCAATATAAGGCGGATTTTATTGTCAATACACCCGTATTGACAATAAAATCCGCCAAAATAGTGATTTGTACTTCAGCACGAGTCTAACACACTAAGCTAGACAAATGAGGTAAATGACAGAAGACACAGAAGACTTCAAATAAGAAAAAATATACCTAAACACCAAGTGCGTTGTAATTACATAACATATTGCACAATTCGTTAACATTAAAAACCAGCAATTAATTTTACGTCGAAACAGTGATCTCCAACACATAAATGTCTAAAGCTCCACGCTACGCAAATTAGGTTTAATTAGAAATTACAATGAGAAAAAGAAGCTCCAAATGCTAAGTAATTACTTAATACATTGCACAATTGTTTGACATTATAAAACCACCAATTATCCGTCGAAACAGTGATTTGTACCCCAACACATGTCCAACGCTCAACGCTAGACAAATGAGGTAAACGACAGAAGAATTAAGTCGAGATCAAATAATCACATGCCAGCAATAAATAAAACTGAATAGTGAGTAGGTATTTAGCTATTTTGGCTGTGTTTCAACTAAATCTGTGACTTTAATAGCTAGACTGTCTGTATGCTACTAGGAAAAGCTTTAATGAGAGAGTCATTAGGTATTTTTGTAGTCGTAGTAGTCTAGTTAGGAGAATGCTAGTTTTAAAATCGCGAGGTGTTGTTTCGATCCCGAGACTGTGACATCATGAGATACTTGGCATTTACGCATTTACGTAAGGTTTTAAAAAATATTTAAAATTCAACTGTTGTATATCTCTAGTGTATTTCCGCTGTACAATCGTATCGAGTACTAATGAGAATAAGGGGCTAATAAACCATAATATAAAATTAAAATAAATTTACGTGATAATCTAATCTGTTATTAAAAAGTTACTAAACCTGAAACAAATAATCAATGTAATCTGAAGGAAATTATTTATTTCATCTGGAAAAAAATAACAGGTTCACAATAACTTTTTAATTACAGAATAGATTATCACGTTAAAAAAACGTATTTTACTGACCTTTCGGCGAAAGAAATCATCTGGGCATACCCTGCATATAGTCATATTATTATTTACCGTGATTATGTTGTGAAACGGGATCGGGCACAATGCAAACATGTTGGAACATGGTGCATGCTACTGCGCCAAATTATTGGAAGCTCGTTTACAAACATAATCAAGTTAAATATCCCGTAAATAATTATACACAACTCTAATAAACAATCGTGAGTTTAAAAAATGTGGCGAGTTTACTTTGTGGCGAATTTACAACGACCCAAACATTGTCACAAAAGTACCTAATTAGTCTCGAGAAGGGGTTGCTTATTTTTAATTTTTCTAGAATAAAGTTTCGCGATTTCAGGGTTGACCCCAGAATAAAAGTTGCTCGCAATGATGATTACATCTGACCCTTTCGGCTACTATTCTGCTTAAACATGTACGTATAGGCCGCGAGGTCACAGTTCGGAGCGAGTACTCAGTAGAGATGCTGAAAAATAGTCACGTTCACGCGCAGATTACGATGTTATCGTTCTTTGTTAATCAGCGCATATGGAACGAGATCGATTTGTTGTTTGTTTTTACGCGCATCGTAAAATCAAGGATTTCACCATTTTACTTGCATTTTACTATCGATTCGTTTAGCACAACTTTGTTTGCACTTTATTTTTATATTCGTTTGGATAATTGCTTTTTAGTACGCGACTACGTCTACGCAAATACCGAGTGTTTTGTAGAGCGAACTGAAAATGTGTGTTGTTTGGCTCCATCGCAGAATGTCCCTTCTAAAATGTCTACTGCACGCAAAACGTCCCTTTCGCACAATGTCCTCTGTGGCTGAATAATAATGGAAAATACAATTTGGCCAAAAAAAACCCAGACGCTTTAATTTTTTTCTTAGTTTTTATTTGTGATTTACTCGTATTTTGCCGAAATGTTACCTATGAAGGGCCATGTTTATTTTAGCCCTTATTTGCATCCAATAGGCATGATGACTACTAATTTTTAATTACCTCAAAATAAAACTGATCATCAATAGAGCCTATCAACGAAAACAAAATTTTTAGCATTTCAAAAACAAAATAAGTTCTAAGTATTTTAATTTCAAGCTAGACAGAGAGCGCGCTATACTGAGCTATGACGTCAAGCCTCAGGCGCGGCATACAAATGCTATACTAACACGTGCTTTGCGAGAAAGGGATAGAGCATCCCCTCTCTATCCCCACCTAAAACTTTAAACGCTCATATCTCAGAGATTTATCAGCCAATACGATTTATTTTTTCAGTATGTGTAATGTATTTAGTTATATTCATCACTAAGCCTGTTATTTGTCATAAATTAGGCCACATGCCTATTCTGCCTTCTATAGCCCGAAGATATCAGAAACCAAACGATATTTATAAAACAAATTTATTAAATTTATGGTGTAATAGGTAAAATTTCGGCAAAATATGAAAAAATCTAATAATAAATTTAAACACAATTTGGGGGTTTGTTTTTTTTGACAAATTGTATTTACTAAATGGGTCGCAGCACATCCTTTCTAACGGAGAGCGTCCTTAAGCCACCTTAATTAAAGGGGGAGGCGTTCGTCCAGAAGTAGACGCCTTGTGTCTGGTCATGCTAAACGGGCTTCCCTTATCAATTATTCTTACTTATACACATAAAACTGTCGATCTATTTCTGCTGCCGTGAGTTTCCATTGAAATCACCAGAGATTATGATATGAATGGTGCTTGTTTAGTCTCAAACGAGGCGAGTACTAGCTCGGTGATTCACGCGCGCTTTTAGAATGGCGATCATCGAATTTAGAGTGACCGCTAGTAAAGGCCCTAGAGCTAGTGGCGTATACAACCGTTGCTTTTATAACGCAGTTCCTATCATGGAAGGACAAATCTATAACAATGAACAAGCTTATTCAGAGTTTCGGAAACAACACGATAAGACGTTTCACCACATTTCCTCTAGCCTAGCATGCGCGTAAATCAATAAAAATCCACCATTTTAAACACACGCCAGCACTTTACCAGCTATTCAACCGCCAAGCAGTAATGTGCAAGCATTACTGTGTTTCAGTTTGAAGGGCAACGTTACTAGAGAATTTACTGGGCATGAAGAGATTCGACATCTAACATCTTAACTCTGATATTTACTAATTTCACACCTATACCACTTTGATGTCTACAACTTAAACAACTTTGAAGTTGTTTCAATGTTGGTACCAATTTGGACAACATCACTATAACAGTTTAACCTACAATTTTGTCACACTTAAGAACAAAACCCTGGCTGCTGGCCTTTTGGAGAAACTCAGGGTCACACAACGGGCAATGGAGAGAGCTATGCTCGGAGTTACTTTGCGCGATAAAATCCGGAACGTGGATAGCCGCCAAAGAACCAAGTCACCGACATAGCTCGCAGGGTTTGCAAGTTGAAGTGGCAATGGGCAGGCCACATCGCTCGACGAACTGATAGCCGATCGGGAAGAAAGGTTCTTGAGTGGCGACCGCGAACCGGAAGACGCAGCGTAGGAAGGCCTCCCACTAGGTGGACAGACGACATTGTAAAAGTCGCGGGCAATCGGTGGATGTAGTCCGGTGAACCGGTGAAACCGGTTCACCGTGTGGCGGTCTAATGGGGAAGCCTTCGTTCAGCAGTGGACGTCTCCGGGCTGATGATGATGATGATAAGACCAAACCCACCATTATGACGTGGCACGTGATCTGACAGTTTTCATTGCGCGTACTTGACTGCGTCATACATTTATACGTAGATAGTGTAAGCAGTAGTGGACACGCATTATTGTGTTTCGGTTTGAAGGGCAATGATATCAGACAGATTATTCGACATGAAGAGATTTGCCATCTAATATCTCAGGGTGACGAGCGCAGTGCAGTGCGGCGCAGGATTTTGTTCGTAAGTTCACTATTCTGGCACTGCTACCGTTAGTGGCAGGCTGATGCTTACCACCAGGCGAGTGCCTCGCTCGTCTCGTCACTCCATTGCATTAAAAAAAACACAATGGGACTGTTCTTGTTCAGTTCTGGCTGTTGTAGTATTATGGTTATTGTGTTCTAGGACCTGGTTATGTCCTAAAACTACATCCAGAACCACCGGAGGACGGGCAGCAGCGTCCTCTCTGTTAACGGTGGCGAGCATTCTGCGATCCCCAAGCCGCCTGCCAAGCGTGGGGATTATGGCAACCCTGCCTTGTTAAGGAGGAGGCCTTTGTCCTGAAGTGGACGTCTTCTGGCTTTTGTTGATGGTCTAGGGCCAAGCCGCTCTCATTTCTTCCACCTCACGCAGTTTGTCACATGTAGCAACTCCGGTTATAAATAGAAGCGTTATAGTAAATGTCTCGTCAATCAACAGGCGAGGCGTCGATGCGTGGAGTATTTTAATTAGATTCTGGTCCTACGATCACGTTTTATTTAGCCTGGACTGATTGGAGACGATTTAAGGGCCAGAATACATACACAAAATAATGCCACAATACAAAAAATATACAATGTGTAACAAAAAGGTTCAACAATACTGAAGGGTATGTATGTACTCATCATTATGAGTAACTTTTGCTATGGGGCCAACCTTGAAATGGAGAAGAAAAAAACAGTTGTTCCATACAAAAAGTTCATTGCACTTGGACAAAATGTATGGACCAGCTGATTTTTTTTTTCAGGGTTGGCCCCATAGTAAAAGTTACTCATAATGATGAGTACATACATACCCTTCAGTATTGTTGAACCTTTTTGTTACACGTTGTATATCTAATACTATAAGATATCTTTACTCGGGATGATTTAAAGTGGTGAATTTAGGGAGCGGGCCGTATTTCTTCCGTACGCGGACGACCTTTAGTATCAGTATAATATATTTCAACTGGAAACTCAAGGTTATAAAAAAACCGGCGCCGAAGGTAGATAGAGTTTATTATACAAACTAAAAGACTCAAGTATAAACTAAATTACTCTCATCTAAGCTCATAACGCGCGGGTGTATCGTGCTGATAACAAGTTTCGCCAAGATTATGTACGAGGTTGGTGGAGGTCGCCGGGAGATATGTGTGGCTGGGTGTAATCGCTGCTCGAAATGTATGCTCTACATATAAGTGGTAAGTTCGTGTAGGTACATAATAATATATGGTCACTGGTCAGTGGCGTGTGACGAGAGAACGGCTCACGGCAGTATGTCACTTTCCTAAAATATCTACCGCACGCAAAACATCCATTTCGCATTATGTCCCTTCACACAAGGTCTCTTTAGCAAAACAACGTCAATCGGTTTTCTCCTTCAAACAGCTACAGTTTTAACTTTTGAAATGTCCATTTAAAGTCTTGTCGCGCTATTTCCCCGCACACACGTTATGAGGGTAGTTTAAACTTTTTAGTGCACGGCCGCCGGCATTAACGCAGATCTAGAAAGTTCGGTTCATTTTGATAGAGGCAACACTTGGGAGTTTGAAACAGTTTATGGTAATAATTGAGAGAAAGGGATTTAGCTTGGAAATAGTTTAATCATCTTTGGGTAACTTGTAACATAGACTAGTGTTTGTGACGTTTGAGCTGATTTAAGATAGAGAAAAAGACACATTTTTATGTTTTTTAATTTGGAGAAATATGCATTTGGTGACATTATACTTCGATTTTACGTTATGCCTAAATTGTAGACAACATTTTAGGCATTAACATAAAGTCGCTATTACTAAAAAGAAATATCGAGATTATCATTAATAGTAGATTATGCACTAAGGGAATAAAGCAATGTCTTACGTGCGGGCGGCATATTGAACCCAGAGCGTAACGAGGGAGTCTAGAGTTATATAGAGTCCTGAGTGAAGCGAGGGGTTCAAGCTGCCCAAGACGAAGACAGGCTTTATTCCAGAGGAGCATACTCTACAACTCACACCTGCGAAACAATAAAAAGCCAGGGCTCCATAAATTAAAATTCACTGACACCTGGTCACAGGACCAAACACCGTCTTTTGTTTCACATTCTTTGTTAACGCACCTTTTTTTTGAGTTCTGCTTATGGTGTTCAGTTCAATTTTCGAACAAACCTCTTTACAATGCCATATGGGCATTTTTTACTCAGAGTTTTCCACGAGTTTCCACACGAATTTAACGTTCCAAATTCAAATCACTTTATTCCTTAGGGAGTCTCATACAACTTTATATCCCTTATAAGAGATATAATGCTTTACTTTTTCCCTTATAAGAGATATAATGCTTTACTTTACGTTGAGGTTGCATTATATGTAATTGGACATTGCCGAGCAGGTGGTGTGAAAAACAAATTAAAAATAATATTTTATATTTTTAATTTTTGAATAGAATCATTTAGGAAAATATTGTAGTAACAATTTATAGCCAACAATTAATTTAATTTAATTAATTAACAAGCCACCTGCCAAGCGTGGGGATTATGGCAACACCTCCCTTTAAGGGAGAGGCCTTCGTCCAGCAGTGGACGTCTTTCGGCTGTTGATGATGATGATGAACAATTCATAGAACATTCGAACAAAAATAATATATGAAGAAAGCGGTGGTAAAAGACGCGCCTCATATTAGCGGGATCGCGGGTTTGATTTTGGCCGAACCAATGATTAGTTGCATTTAAAAAAGTAATAAGTATCACTAGTACTCCGGTGACGAAACACATCGTGAGAATAAAGAAGAAATTCAATGGTATAATTGTCTTCAGAATCACCGGAAGGCGGGCAGCAGCGTCCTCTGGGACGGTGCGGTGGTGAGCATGTGGCGATCCCCAAGGCACCTGCTAAGCGGCGGGATTATGGCAACATAAACCCCCCCCCACCCCTACTAAGGGGCAGGCCTTCATCCAGCAGTGGTCTTCTGGCCGATGATGAAGCCTTATTAGAGTCGTCGCACATTGATTCGGCACGGCACCAGACAGGCGCCGTACCGACCGAAACACACTGCGCAGAATTAACTGGTGCGAGCGAGACGGGCGTCTCGAGAAATTACTTACGGTGTGCGGGACCTAGTACAAGATATATGCACGGAGCGCCTTCGGGCGAAACCGGACTGTTTTTCTTACAGTTTTTCTCGTCGTATGCGCCCGGCCTTAATCTACACACTGCTTACCTGAAACAAACAAAAAATATATATAGCATTTACATACCCAATTTAAGTAGGGGTGGGCTGTAAGACAAATTTAAACAATATTTTTGTCCTTTTGCTGCTAACTAAGCCCAAAATAAAATAAAAAAGTAATAAAAAAATTGTACTGTATATAACTCAATGTGACCCTTTTAGCGTTCCCGCCAAAACTCGTAGAGTTCCTTGTAATTATGATCCAGATGATCCTGGTTTCCAATCAAACTAACATAATACAAGTGAACGCTAGTTCAGTTTAATAGGTGACCCTCTTCATACGGCCCGAAGACTACGCTAGGGTTGTCAACCCTCGTCAAGCGCCGTGGTTCCGTAATAAACTTGTGAATGAAGGAATCTAATTGTGTCTTTTGTTGTGCTAACAGTGTTTTTAATTGTGTGAGTAGACTTGTGTTGTTAATCAGAGACAGTAGAATAAAAAAAAACAGAGTTCAATTTCGACTACCTGGATGACATCTTCATATTTTCCAGTTATTTCGATTTATTCCAGTAATGTTGATTGAAAAACCAAACCACTGAACTGATTTCGATAAAAAGAAATATCACCTAGCAAACAAAAAAAAACATCAAAATCAATTCATAATTGAAATCACGTAAAATACATACCTACAAAAAAATTTAGTCGAATTGAAAACCTCCTTTTCTGAAGTCGGTTAAAAATACAATGACATACTTCAGCGTTCTATGAAATCAAATGAGAGGGAAATAGTATTTCCTTTTTTCTCTCACTGTGGTCAGAAAGTGGTCCATCGTTGCGTGCTCTGCGCATATCAATTCCGAAAGTTGTTAATTGCTAGCCTTAGTCAGGGGGCACTCCTGTCACTCCGCAGTTTAGGTATGTTCGGCCGGCGCTCCGTCCGGGAGGACAATGCAAGGCAGAAGTCAGTCGCCGACCGCACGCTAGCCTCGTCGCACGTAACTAAGTATACGTGATAGAAAGAGAGCGGTATATCTAGGTGAATATAGCGAGCGGTATCCAGCGCTGTGCGAGTTGAATTGCTACTTTATTGCCTAGTATATAGAGTCCTTATTTATTTTAATTCCTTTGCGGAGTTAACTTTCTGTACGTAGTACTATTATTTATTCTGTGCCTTAGTGTAAAGGTTTTAAACGGCTTAATGTAGTGGTCTAGGGATACAAAATATTCATCATCAACCAGAAGACGTTTACTGCTGAACGAAGGCCTGCCTTAGACCGCCACACTGTACGACAACTTTCAGAGTACGCTGGCCTGTCGAACGTTTAGTATTTCATTATTAGCCATCGGGTTTCTTAGCTCAGGCTCTGAAAGGTTAGGTAGCTGCAGCCTTATTATAATGGCTGTCAATCAATCGTAATAGGGTAGATGACTGATGTTTATATCGTTGAAACCAATAGCTTTGATGAAGAATTTAAGTAAATATAGTATGTTTATTGAAAAAATAATTTAAATCGGTTAATAATGTTCGGATATATGAGCGTTTAAAGTTTATGTTAGAGACAACTCTGTCCCTTTCCCACAAAACAAAAAATTACGTCACGCCTTACTTGTCAGAATAGAATTTATATGGCGTACAGAGTAGTGACGTCACGAATTGCTGTTTCGCCTCTCTGTCTAGCATGATATTAAAATGCTTATAAGTTGCTTATTTTTGATCAGATTTTAATTTTCTATTCATTAATCAGCAATAATAAAAATAAAATACAATTCTTTATTTCGGACAAATTATCCATAAGTACAGTGTTAGTAGTAATGTTTTAAACCTATGATAATATTTTAGTAGTAGTAAGTAAAATTATAGATAATATTTTTCCAGCAAGAGATTGATACACACTCAATTATAAGTATAAGTAGCTACAGCCGAGTGTATATCCATCCAGTGCTGTACGAGCCGGCTATCCAGTAAGCCCGCCACGACGGCTAAACGGCCATTGCGAGTGTCGCGCAGGCGACGTTCGAGGCGCCACGAGGCGCGCTATATTTATGGGCCACATTTTAATAGGACAATTAAAAAAACCAGTCATCTAGCCTATTGTTCCATCGACGATTGCGTGTGATGTGACGGCTAACTTCTTATTATTACTAACAATTACATACCTAGAAAGAAACAAATGGAAACGCGCACTTCTGTCAAACTGAAGTAAAAATAGACAAATACTGGGCGATTTACTGACGAGCAATAAAAAAAAAGAGTTATCTTCAACTCTATAGATGGCGCAGACTAAGCGCGCCAGTCAAAAATAGCAAATATTTTTTGTTCTATGGCACATAAAATAAAATACAAAAATTTGACAATGCAGCCACGTCTGGTCAGCGCCATCTACAATGAGCTTTTTTTTTATTGCCTTTCCGTAAATCTCTCTCGCTGTATCGCCCTACAAAAATTAAAACTAGCCACCTCAGTAGGCAGTAGTGACAACCCTATAAGGGGGTTAGAGAGTAATCCCAGCGAGATAGGGGAGCGCGTTATCCCTAAAAGACTTAAGGTATTTGCGGTAAGCATTTTCATTTGCAAGTTCATTTCAGAATGGTTTAATGTTCTTGTGTTACAAAATTTTATAAAATTCCTTTCAGCTAATTCTCAAAAGTTAATTTACGGAGTAAAACGAAAGTTTTAGACTACAGGGGCTTGGTCGACAATATACCTAGTAATAATACGCTTTTAAAAAAAAAACAACCGACTTCAACTTCGAATACCTGGATGACATCTACATTACCTACCAAACAAAAAAGAAAATCAGTTCATAATTGGCGGAGAAATCGCGTAAAATACAAAAAAAAACAGTCGAATTGAGCACCTCCTTTATTGAAGTCGGTTAAAAGTAGCTGTCGCACACACTATATCAGCACAATACTGGGTTGAGTGGCGTACAGCCCTTTACGCTCAGCAGTGGGCACTCAGCTTATACGAACTTACTTACTTACTTACTTAGTGGGCAATAAGGGGGCTAAAAGATGATGATGATGATATTTGAAGTGATCCGACCTTCATGATTTTTTTAGGAAAGCCTTTCATGCAAAAACGATTTTAATCCGCATTCTAGATTAAGATAAAATAGAGAATAATATATAGGTCACGAGGTCACAGTTCGGGGCGCGTAACTGTTTTGTTCTCTGTAAAAATGATCCAATCTCGCCCAAAATAAAAAGAATTGTAGACAGTGAATAAAAACAGTTTGGAACGAAATCTCGTAATCTTTTATCGCCATTACCCTAGATAATATTCGTTATTGCAAAAAGTGCCTAATAGGTTTTTGAACAGTATAAACCTTTTGAGAAAATATAGCTTTGGGTTTTGGGTAGATAACTTAGAATCCATATTACGCGTGTTAATATTCTATCTCGTTCGCGTATTTTAACATTTTATAAGGTATAAAAGGAAACGACTGTACACAGATGTAGAATGGTAGATTACTCACCTAGGGAGCAAAAGTGAAAAATGTCTCAGATCTCATGTATATTGTCTCCAGGTGACAAACATGAGATCTGAGGCTTCTTTACTTGCTCCCGTGGTGTGTATACGATTTTACGTGCTGCTGCGGGAAGGAAATTGTTCCTTTCGCTTCGCGTAGCGGAACTAATGTGGCCACTTTAGCCCCGCATGCACGTAAATATTATTATCTCTGACTTTTATTGAGCAAAGCGATAGCCTGATGAGCCAAATTAGTCTAGGAGCTAGGAAGATAATTAAGGGGCCACGCGGTCAATTAGCTAGGTCGCAGTTATATAGTTGCATCGTAAAAGAAAGAGGGTAGAATAGAGTAGACTCTAGGGTAGAGTTCGTCTAGCCCAATCTATCATCTTATTCCAAGAATAACATTTCAAATGTTCACTAACATTTTCATTTTGATTCGTTCAAATCACAAATCCATAGATATTCCACAACCGTAACCGTTATTGCCAGTTATTAAGATTAGATGTAGGTCTTATTTAGGTACACATTTTGCATATACGAGGAGCGTTCATTATATAGTGAGAATAAGGTACTAACTCTTTGGAATCGAAAAAAGTGAATATTGGCCGGTAAAGCTGGAATACTTATTAGATAAAAAAAGGAAATCAGATAAAAATCTTTCGTTAAAAAAAAAAAGTCTTTTGTTTGCAGTCTGTCGTCGAGTGTTGTCGAAAATCGGGAAAAAAATATTGCGCGCGGTTATTAAGTATCTGTGCTTGAAAAAATTCACTACAAAACGAGCTAATCTAGACTTACAGGATACTTTAGGAGCAAATGCTCCTCCGTTTTCTACAGTTGCACGTTGATGCACCGTATTTAAAATTGGAAGAACTTCCACCAAAGATGACCCTCGCCCGGGCCGCCACATAACGGTATTGACCGAAGAAATGGTCCAAAAAGTCGAAAACGTTGTTTTAGTAGATCGTTGTGTCGCGGTACGTTTTATAGCCGAAGAAACAAATATTCAACTGGTAGTGTGCATAGCATTTAACACGTACGCTTGGGGATGAAAGATCCGCGCGCTGGGTCCCCAGTATGCTTACCGATGCACAAAAACAAATCAGGATGAACATTTTACAAACTTTATTGGAAACAACAAGCTGGCTTCGAAATACTTCAGCATCCTACATATTCACCCGATCTTGCCCCTAGTGATTTCTATCTATTTCCAAGGTTGAATTGTCTCTGAGAGGACAGATATTCGAAAAATATGATGCAGTAGTCGCTGCAGCATGGGTTCTCAGGATGAAGAGGTTTTTAAGAAAGGAATTTTAGGCTTAGAACAAAGATATTCCAAGTGTATTATGTTAAAAGGCAACTATATCGAAAAATAAAATAATAACATGTTATAAAAAATACCGGCAACACTCGTTCTCACTTTTTATTGAACGCCCTACGTATTACTTTATGACGACACTTGCTTTCACCATCTAAAGGCACACCTTTACATGGTGAAAGCAAGTGTTTAATTTCTATTTAAGTTTCATATTTTCTATTTCTATCCACTGAATTACAAATTTTAATATTAGATACGAAAAGATAAAAGACATATTTATTACCTATATTCATTAAAAATAATTGAATTAATTAATAAGTTTAATTAATTAAAATAAGGGCCCTAAAAGTTATTGCAACATCAACTTACTTCCTAAGCATTTCAAAACAAAACAGTTACAATTCACAGTTCAAATGAAAACTGTAGAATCCGTAAGCTAAGTTACCAAGTCTATTGTAATCCGAACTTAGAGCAGTTTAACCGACAATCAAAGCAAACTTGCCGCCACTCGCTGATGAGATTCGGAACAGGCAGGTTCTAATCTGAATACACGGAGGACTGACTTGAACTGGAACTATGCAAGGATATTAAGGCCAGGATATTCCACGTTTCAAGCACATTTTTTATGCGATCGATCATTAGTCTAAAGTGTATCAGGTAGGGTCACATTTAGCGGAGCAAAAATATGGCGGTTACGCAGAGTTGTGCGTGTCAAGCTGCGATTTTTGAAGCTTTTCTCAGATTACTCGAAAAGTATAGAAATAAAGAATTTATTAAAGAAAGTTCTGCAAAATACTATTATCTTTTAATATATGTTTGTAATGTGACCCATCAGCCAGAAAACGTCCACTGCTCCCCCTTATCAGGGAGGTGTTGCCCACGCTTAGCAGGCGGCTTGGGGATCGCAGAATGTTCACCACCGTTAACGGAAAGGACGCTGCTGCCCGTCCTCCGGTGGGTCTGGTGTAGTTTTAGGACATACCCAGGTCCTATTAAATGTGACAATGTGCTGTAATTAGGACACATAACCGAAAAAAGTATAAAAATAGGCACTTAATACTAATTTAATAATTACTAATAACTAATTTAAAAAATTTACTTAAAAAAAAAAAACTATCGAGGAAATTATAATTAATCGTGTGAAAACACCAAAGAATTACTAAGACGGATGTTCGTCTGTAACATATATATATATTGGCATAAATTATAGCAATTTGACTTTTAAAAAAATTATTTATCGAGGGACAACTTTGGAATATAGAACCCTTAATGTGGTTTCTGTCTCGAAAACGCCTTTGTGTGCTTTTTGTCCCTTTAGAGCTTCTACGAGTACATATCTGGCGCATGCAGACACTGCAGCCGTTACGACAACTCGCGCGCTTGGAGATCCTGATCCTGCGCATGTTCGCTCGTCGCTACCCCTTCACGACAACGTCATCATCATCAGCCCGGAGACGTCAACTGCTGAGCAAAAAGCCTGGACCCCCTTAGACTGCCACACTGTACCACAACCTGGCATTTTTCCTCGACGTCTTCCTCCACCAGTTCAGTTTCAGTGTTCAATATGTGGAGTCGTGTTGTATTAGTACATACTGGACCTATGTTGTAGCCGGTAATTAATCAGGCGACTGACGGGGACGTTCTCCTCTCATAATTACCGACGTGACTCGACGCGACATTTACAGCAAACGACACGACGCGAACACAGGCGACTGGCTGCGTGCTGTTACGTCTACGGAAGTCTGATAGCGATCACAATCTCACTCGCTCGCGCCAACTTACTCACAACCACAACATGTACTACATTTTCGAATCATATGAACACGAGACTTTCGAATGGATAACTTTTGAGAAAACTCAATTGAAAGACTCGCAAACTGACAGCATGCGGTCACGAAATTGGTTACATTTTGCTCTTTTGTAAAGGTTATATTAGAGCACAGAATTGTGTTTACCGTGTTCCAGATTAAAGAGCAACGTTTCTAAAGTAATTAGGTTTTTTAATACGGACATATTTATCATCTTGTATTTCACAGTTGATATAGCTCAGAAGTTCAAAATTATTAAGGCACTAATTATTATGGGCAGGCGTCAGGCATTTACCATTAAACGAACGACTGGTTAATTTAGTCAGCAAGAGAAAAAAACGACTACAACTTTGTAGTCGTGTTTTACGATCACGAATGCGACAGCTACTGTAATCATGCAGTAGCACTGCTTTATCGTATCGTCGTGTCGTAGGCTATAAGCGACACAGCGGGTGTCATGTTTTTGACAAATGTCGCGCTTGTTTGCGCTAACCGAGCAGAATGTAAGCCGATTAGGGTAAATATTAGGGTGAAGCTAGACTGTATTTCTGGCCTACCCTGTCAGTCTTTATTAGAACGAAGGCTAGTGTAAGCTTGGCTTAATTTACCTGATGTGGACTATTAGATTAGAGCTATAGACCGGACTGTGGTAATGACTATGATATTGCAGTTTATTGCTAGGCGGCAGCGTCCTTTAATTAAGTGACGTGATTTTGGCAATTTTTCGCCCTCTTCTCCCCTCGGTGAGATAACATGAGAACTGGCTCGGATGTACCAACTTCCATTGTAATGCTAAGGCGTGCGCAAAGCCGTCGGGTGCCTTGTGAGCGTGACGTCAACGAGCCAAGCGCTACAGAGGCAAATCGACACAATGTCTCATACAAATAAAGTACAAATAGCTTGCACTTAATATGATATCGTTGTAGTTATAGGTATATCTACGTTTAGAAGTGTTTTCTATGGGATTGAATATGCCCTGCCATCACTACTCCGTCTTCCTTTCCTCAGACTTTCCCCCTACATGTAGACGGTGCGTTTACCCGAAACAAACCTGCCAATCAAGCCGCAAGTAATTTTCTAGGTATACTTCCCACGTCCAAGTACATCATTCATTCCACTGTCACTGCAGAACTTGTCACCGTTTGATTTATCGCCGGGGAAACGACCCGCCGAGTTCCGTTATTTGTGCTCCTCACGCGACTCCAATATTTTCACGTTTGTCAGGTAGATCGTTGTGGAAAAGTATTTGTAAAGGTCACTTTTGATTACACGTTACATAAGTAGGATCGGACCTGGATATTTCCTAAAACTGCATCCAGAACCATCAGAGGCTGGGTAGCAGCGTCCTCTCCGTTAACGGTGGTGGGCATTCTGCGATCCCCGAGCCGCCTGCCAAGCGAGGGGATTATGGCAATCCTATTGAGGGGGAGGACTACGTCCAACAGTGGACTTGTTCTGGCTGTAGACAAAGTAGGATTACTTCGAATCTCGCTTCATCTTAAACTATCATCGTAGAATAGAAAGCTCAACCTGAATGTTAAGTGTTAACCCAGAGGCCGCTTTTTTGCCCGTGCTCCGGTGATCTGGATTTACCAATATAGTGATAGTAGGTTATGTACTAAGGGGATAGATAACGGTCGGTTGGGACCGCGAGGCACAGCATCCTACTAAACAAGTAACTTCAAATTAATACGGGACCACCTCGAGAGTACCTACACCCATTCAAATGTAAAAATCGGTCCACAATTGACGAAGGAATCGGTGAACAAACATAAAATAAAATAAACATACATACAGTCGAACATAGAACCTCCTCCTTTTTTGCAGTCGGATGAAAAGGCACCGTATAATTTCGAATAGTTCTAGCTACTTATATGTGTTCATAGTCTGCAGTTTCGCCGACACTATAGAAAGCTGACACCGCACTGGACTTTCAATTGAGCAATCCAGTCTTTATCCAGGTCGTTAGTCGGACTCGTGTTTGCGAAAATTGTTAAGACTTGAAAAGCAAACGAGAAAGAAAATAAAACTAACGACAAACCTAATGAAGCCAGTTGTTCCCGACCATCAAAAGAAGAGCATATTATTTATTATGTATGCGAGTGTCGCAGCGAGCAAATCACTTGCCTGATGGTAAATGTGACGGTACAATTGTCAATCACGCTGAGCTCGTCAGTCGTCTATAATGTTTTTCTAAGTATACGCTTCTCCGTACATTTGCGATAGTCTCTCAGTTAGAGTACTACTTATTAAAATTATATGTATTTCCACTAAATACGTTGCATCGTTCTAAAGCACGCGAGATGACCACACACCCGCGGAGTCAGCAAGCGACTGATTTCACACTGGAGAGAAATAAATATACTTGAGCTCACCACTGAATCGGCACCATTGAGGGACAGAATGGGAACGCAGTTATCTCGCTCGCGCATTTCAATTTTTTTTTAGATATAAAATGAAAATGAAAAATCGCAATCGGTGAAATCGCTTATGCAAACGATACAAAGCAGTTGCTTCTGCACCATTGATGGTGCAAGTCAATGGTGCATACGGTAAGAGGTGCAAACGCTAGTTGCATTTGCACCTCTTACCATTACAGGAGCAAACAAAACTAATTCGTTGCATCTGCACCTTTAATGGTGCAAGTCAATGGTGCGTACGGTAAGAGGCGCAAACGCTAGATGCATTACCACCATTACAGGAGCAAACAAAACTAATTCGTTGCATCTGCACCATTAATGGTGCAAGTCAATGGTGCATACGGTAAGAGGCGCAAATGCTAGTTGCATTTGCACCATTACAGGAGCAAACAAAACTAATTCGTTGCATCTGCACCATTAATGGTGCAAGTCAATGGTGCATACGGTACGTCTGGACAATAACATTACAAAGGTTCAGCTAAAAAAAACATTTTGATGTGAACAAGTTTTACTAATGCTCTCCATAGTTAGTAAATAAATAAATATCGGTGGTAATTTTTCACACAGCGCCATCTAGCCCGAAACTAAGCCAAGTTTGTAATATGGAAACCAGATAGCTGATAGAATACTTATATTATTTTTTTATGGATACCCCTGCTGGAGCTTATCTCTTACCATCAGGAGAGCGATTCGTTCGCCTATAATAACTTGTTAACACAAAACAGTAAACGCTTTAAACTAAAAAAAAAACATAATTATACACTGTTTTCGAAGCTCTACCAGTATCATCAAAGAGTTAAAAAGAGTACCGTGGCGGATCAGCTAACGCGGCGAGCGTTTCGAGGAATGGAAATGTTTTGATGAGTAATTTTACGCACAAACAAAAGAGCTCGGACACGAAAAAAAAAGAACCAACCAACTCAACCACATTACAGAAACACTAGAGGTTGCCCACGGCTTCGTCCGCGTGCGGAAGAAATTCGCCCCGCTCCCAAATACCGCTGGGTTAATTACTAATAATGTTCCTCTTCATATTCACCACGATTTATAATCATCCCGAGCAAACTTTTTTACCCAATTGAATGAACTACCCAAATATAAATACAAATTTTCATGACTAAAAGTTCAAAAACAAAGAACTTTCATAGATAGATAGATAGATTAAAGTTCTATTATTATTAACGGGATATTTACCGTGATTATGTTGTGAAATTAGCTCCGCTGTTTTTTCGAACTCTTTTGACAACCACCCGCATTCTTCAGTCTACTCGTGAACATGGTGCATGCAACAGCGCAGAAATATCGGGAGCTCATTTCACAACATAATCACGGTAAATATCCCGTTAATAATAATATAACTTTAGCAAACAACCGTGATAGTTTAAAACAGTGTTAGATAGATAGATAGATAGATGAACTCTTTATTGTACACACTAAAAGAAATGGTAACAGTGATCATACAAAAGTTTCCCCCTTTCCCCCCCTTAGGGATCGAATATCGAAAAATCCTTTTGTTGTACACCCTTATGCATCAAGAATATATACCCTCCAAATTTCAAGTCTGTACGACCAGCGGTTTAGGCTGTACGTTGTCTGTCAGTCAATCAGAACAGACCTTATAGTATTAGATAAACTACTTACTTCTAGAACGTACTATACGTGACAAGCACTAGCATTATTTACTATAGTCTGTAATAGATTACAGACGTACTGTATAGATTACAAATGACATTACGTATAGTTAGTTTTGGCATAGATACCTAATGTCTTGCTAAACAGGAGAAGCCAGCAAGTTTTAACAGGACTATGACGTCATACTCATACAGAACATAAGATCTTGATGAAAGTTCCGTATAAAAATACGCATTTTAGATATATTATTTGATAAATTGCGTAGAATATCTGTCACGCATTAAATCTATATTTGCCAGTCGTGTAACGATGCCAGTGTATAAATAGACACGTGTGGGTTGCACTCACACATACATGAATTGAATATACGCGGTAAACACATTATGCAGTTTGCGGTATTTTGTGAATTAAATATTTACAATGCCCTTTGTGTTTTAACGCACGCGGCCTTCCATATTAAACGAAGTCCGTACAATACTGATTACGTTACAACTTTGAGTTTATTTATTATATTCACTAGTAGTTTGTCGTGAACTGAGACCTCGCGACCACCATATCTTAAGCCCTTTGACCAATTTGGCTCATATACGGACTTGATTACAAAATTGCATAAAGATCGAATCAACGGTTTGCAACTCATATGTTTCGAACAAACACACATGCAAACACCGACTTGTCTCTTTGGACTCGGAGACCTTCGCTCCGCTTGGTCAATAATCAGCCTATCATAGTCTGCTGGATGGATATAAGCTTCTATCTACTAATATATTTTGTAGAGTAAATAAAAAAAATCTGTCATGTACACCACCCACGGGCTTATATAAGGAAAGGGTATAGAGCCCCCCATCCCACCCCCTTTAGCATCCCACGAAAATAATAAAAATGAGTATGACACCATGACACTCGCAGGGAAAGAAGTGCACATAAACTATTCGACAAACATAAATTATATCGTCTTCGTGATACCACGTTGTACCTTAATTATAACTAGTCTGCCGTAGTACTATTTTAGAACCTCGGACCCCTCAATCCAATCTCATGTGAAAGGTATAGCTACGCCCGTGTAGCCCCATAAACTAAAATCTTATATAATTTATGTCACTGATACTTTAGGCTATGGTTACAACATTTATAAGCGTAGGCAGTCCAAGTATTTGTAGATCTTCGCGATCAATCCAAACGCAATGTTTTCTTTGGACATTGCACCGAAACAAAATTAGTGCGACATTTATTTAATCTAATTGCTGTAAACACTTATCATTGAACACGAATAGACACAGATGTTCTATCTCAGTGACATGCAATGCCGTTCGCACACAACACTACCCAAAGCAATACTCCATTTTAGTGTGTGGTCGGCAACCGCAATACCAATGTTCTATACCGGGTTTTTAGCTTGGTGTTTGGAAGGTACCGAAAGGTTTTTCGAAGGCGTTGTACTCATCATTGTAAATAGCTATTATTATGGGAACAATACAGCAATTGCGAAAAATATCTGCTGTGTCATAGAAAAAGTAAAATTAATTGACGCTTGATAAAATGTATGATAATAATAATAATAATAATATAATTTATTTGCTAGAAAAAGAATAAGACTATTATATTATGAAAACTGACGTGGTTTTGACACATTTTTGTTTTATTCATACGAGAATACTCACGTTTAATTAAATCGGATACTCCGACTATAGTTTCGATCACATCCGGTGACCTTTTTCAAAGAGTGAAAACAGAGCCCGACGCGCGTGCAGCTGCGTCCTGCTTAGCACCCCAAACCAACCAACCTGAAACTATAGTCGGAGTATCCGATTTAATTAAACGTGAGTATTCCCGTATGAATAAAACAAAAATAAGACTATTGCCAATGATTGTAAGTTTTTTTCGGGAATTTAGTGTTGACCCTTTTTCGTTTCGTCTTAGTATCACATCATGTAGCGCTCGTATATTTAATTCACAAAATACCGTAGCGCTCGCGACGTAGCTTGTCTAGGTGATTCTAAACGATCACCGATGTTAAGCAACGGACGGTCCGGTCAGTCTTCGGATGGGTGACCGTGAGTGGCATTTATTTCTGAGCGCTACCGTGGCTCGGATGACACGTTAAATTGTTGGTCCCGGTTGTTTGTTCTAGTTTCTATAACAACAACCGTCAGCCATGTCAGAGGCCTTCGGGCGGCACATTAACTCTGACACTAGGGCTGGCCACTCAGCTTATACGAACTTACTTACTTACTTACTATCACATCATGAGCCAGAAAACGTCGACTGCTGGACGAAGGCCTCCCCTTAATAGGGAGGGTTCATAATAATACGGCTAGTACACTCCAAGCTGATTAAGTTATAAATTAGGTATATAATAACCTAGTTAGTAAACAGGACAACGCGCAAAGTCACTACTAAATCAAAATAAGGTCAGTGTAGCTTTTATTGGTGCGAAGTTTATGTAAATGGGATTAGTCGTTCCGAATATTATAACGAACAAACATGCAAACTCACCAACTTTACCAACCTCTTTATAATAAATATTAGTACACTAATATGTATTAGATACTAGTGTACTAATATTAACTAAGATTTGCGTAGCGTTGTGTACGAATGGCCTAAAATTCTCAACTGACGTTACATACGCTTGTAATTTTAAAATATGCGAGTTTGATTTATTGTCCTTCTGTCAAAACTACTTGAGACCTTGTCGCTGCAAGAAAAACTGTCCACGCTTATAAAGTATTTCTAAAAAAAACATTTTTAGTTGTAATAGATGGTTCCACGGATATTTTAAAGGTAGGATGATTCATGTTCTTTTTTAAGATGTCTTTGAATAATTGCGTGGCTTTGATCGTCGTAATCTGTTGTGATTATGCTTTGTTGTTGAGCCTAGGCATTAGTTAGATCTCTTTCACGATTGCTGGTGGCATCCCACGTTTGTTCGTGTATTTTGTTCAATCATAGCTTTTATTTTGCTCTATCTACAGTGACGAGATTGAGAGATATTTCATGGCAACCTTAGATGTTTTTATGTAGGTACGTTCTGCGTTTCATATTGGAACTAACTAGAGGTCCCCCGCGACTTCGTCCGCGTACGGAAGAAATTCGGCCCGCTCCCAAAATTCGGTGACGGTCTCGTGTCTCCCCTGATGTCCCACCCTGGGGGAGACATACGGATTTTTCAGTCCTGGTGTGCCCCCAGGCCTGGGAGATATATGAACTTACTTTTAAAATAATATTTTGAGTACTCCTGTACCGGTCCTGTCAAGCATTACATGAATGAAACCACAAACAGGGGCCGTACCATGAACGCCTATTCCGGGACCGAATACGCTCAGTTGCCGACGCTGCGCGACTGTGAATTTTATCGCCTCGCAATAAGGTTCGCGGTCGTGCGGACAGCTGAACCTATTCGGTCTTGCTATAAGCGGTTCACGGTACGGCCCCTGGAGTACTCAAAATATTATTTTAAATGTATGTTCTTATATCTCCCCGGCCTGGGGGAGACATCAGGGGAGACACGCGACCGTCACCCAAAATTCACCACTTAAATCATCCCGAGCACATTTTTGTAATGTCAATGTTACCAGAGAAATTACTGGGTATGGTGAGATTTAACATCTAATATCTTAGGGTGACGAGCGCAGTACAGTGCGGCGCAGGATTGTATTCGCAAGTTCACAATTCTAACACTGCTACTGTTAGAGGCAGGCGTGACGCTCACAACCAGGAGAACGTCCGAGTCGTGCAGCCAAACGAAAAAAAAAACTTGACCGATTTTGATCATATTCTAAATTCTTGCTTATTTTATCTGTCTGATCAAGGAAAAGATTACGTGCTATCACATTTAACTAGAAAATAACCTCAATCGACCAACTTAAGCAACAAGTGTTAGAATGAAATCTCCTCATTTCCGTGTAGATCCTTAACTCATTACCATTATACTGTGATCATTTGTCGGGGGAAGTCCGTCATTAAAGCGAAACAATATTCCGTGGCACGACACCCCGTCACGAGCTGGCTTAGGGAGATTACTTAAAATTAAACACTTATTAGACTAGCTATAGGTATTAGTTGAATCAGCTGGCTGGGTTACATTGCAGGGCATACGTTTCCTCTACGAAGTGAGGTCCCATCGCTGGACGACCGTTCAACGACGAATTCGACGTGCCACTGAGTTTATACGCTTGTGCACGCCAGTGAGTCAGTACTAAGAATATTTCATTGCCATGTTTCTACTAGTTATTCTTTTTATTTTATACAGATTATGTTTAGGATTCTCCTTAAAAGGGAATCCGGTGAGCGCTTCTGCATATAAACGTTTTCATTTTCTTCCTGGGAAATAAATTCAAAAATGACTATGAAGATATTTAAAGCGTTATATATTGGACCTGGGTATGTCCTTAAACTGCAACCAGACCCACTGGAAGACGGGCAGCAGCGTCCTCTCAATTAACGGTAGTGAGCATTCTGCGATCCCCAAGCTGCCTGCCAAGCGTGGGGATTATGGCAACACCCCTCTATTAAGGGGGAGGCCTTCGTCTAGTAGTGGACGTTTTATGGTTGATGACGATATCTTTTTGCATTTAGTTTCTGAAAAAAAGGAAATGACAGATACACGTCCACAGTAGACATGGACTTCATAAAAAAAATTGGCCTAGAGGCATTCCCCAGGAAGCAAATAATAATAGCATTTTAGGACAGTTTTTGTTTAATATTTTGTATTTTTGTATTTGCTACACAATATGGGTCTCGTACCTGAAATAAATGAATTTGAAATAAAGGAATACGTTTGTATGGAGAATTGCTCACCGGATTCCCTCTTAATGTTTAAATTAATTGAAATACAGACATCTTGCAGGTCGGAAATCGAGCCTGGAACTACTACAGCAGACCTCCAATTAAACCCAATCTTAACATTAGTATGACCCAGATGGAAGAAAACACGCTTTTCATTCGTGATTGTGGGTTCAATCAAGCACGTACAAAAGTAGCAATGAGTTTTTTTGGGAATAGAATGACGGATTTTAAAACCTTATAACACTGGCTTTTTGATAAGGACACCATGCACGGAAAATTAATTCAATGCCGTGTGATAATCCCTCAACCCGCATTAGGTAACTTGGTGCAATATGACCCACTTTTCGACGATAAACCTATAGCCAGCATTAAAATGTTAAAGGCCCATGCAGAATGTTCTCAGTTTTTAGCGAAAGTCACAATACTTCATTTACAAATATCCAGGTAGGGTTCGAGTCTGGAACCTCCTTTTCATAAGGCAGACTACCAGCTAAGCCAGGGGTCCCATACTTTTTAGCTTAAGGGCCAGACTGACTGCTCCACAAAGATTCTAGGGCCAAGATCTAGCTAGCTTAGCAGACTAGCGAGCCGGATTGGTCGTGTTCGCGGGCCGGGCTTGGCCCGTGGGTCTTAGTTTGGAGACCCCTGATCTAATCCATGGACGTTAGGACAGAGTTACATACATTGAAGCTTTTATCCCGTTGGTGTAGGCAGACATCTTTTAACTTGCTACGATCCTGGCACACATCGTTCGCTTCTACTTCCATAAGACAAATAGCTATGACTATAATACCGTTATCGTTATAAGTAAAGGCACAATGTTCTCAGTTTGTCGCGGAAGTCCGCCATTAGCGTCACAATAGCCCACAGCACGGCACTCCGTCACGCCAGTTCTGTTTGGGGGTGTATTTTACCCCACAGGCTTGGATTAGGGTGGGCCCTTCCCCCCACTACTCCCGGGTTTGATGGATGTTATTGAGACGTAATGCCGTTGTGTTGTTAGAACAAATAGCGCCTGATTAATGGTGCATGTAAATTGTACGCTCTTGCGTAAACATACTAAGCATATCCAGTGAAAGTATGTTACTAGTTATACAATAATAGCTCTTTTGATCATAAAAACTCAATGGGTGGTCAATGAATGCTGTGTAGGATTCCATAACCGACAGGTTTTCTAAAGATCCAGTTACTAAGTCTGCGCTGTTCGTCCGTCCAACTTTAAAACCGTAATAGGAAGATGCGTTTCTTTTACAACTCGTTTGCATTTATCGCGATATGCGTTCTCACCTGATGGAAAGTGATGATGGGATCGAAGATATACATTATGAGCCAGAAGACGTGCTGCTGGACGAAGGCCTTCCCCTTAATAGGGGGGTACACATAACGAACATTACACACACGAAGATTTACATTGCCTAGGAATTACTTCATTTGTCTTATACATATCCTTGCTTCGTTCTGCAGTGGACGTCTCCGGGCTGATGATGATGTCTTTAAACAATTCCGAGTTATACTTAGGCAGCCGGTTGTTTCAAGGAAATTTTTACAAAATAATTTCGCAACGGGACCGGAACAGGAACCAGTTTTTTTTTTAAATGTTATATGCTTGCGATCCTTAAATTGCTTTCTACCCAATGAGTATATATGCTAGCTTCAGCGCGCCTTATTTTCCAGTAGCGCCAGTTCGTTCACTGTTTTTCTGTCACCTTATCAATGCCTCTTCATCAGCCCGGAGACGTCCACTGCTGAACGAAGGCCTCCCCCTTAGACCGCCACATTGTATGACAACCTGCCTTTTGCATCCACCGGTTGCCCGCTACTTTTACGTGGGAGGCCTTCCTACACTGCGTCTTCCGGTTCGCGGTCACCACTCAAGAGACTTTCTTCCCCATCGGTTGTCAGTTCTTCGTACGATGTGGACTGCTCATTGCCACTTCAACTTGCAAACCTTGCGAGCTATGTCGGTAACTTAAATACAATGCCTAAACTAACATAATATATAACTGAGAAAGACATCCATTATAATCAAATGGAAATGTTTACAGCAGGACTCAGACAATGCTGCTTATTTGAATTGATAAACATATATTTTTAGTATGTATGGAAATAATCAGATATTCTAGCTACGATTTGGAGGAGGTGGAGGTCATGAAATTTCTCGTTAGCCGTCAGTTCGTCACGCTAGTACGACAGAGCTTTGTGAAGGTTAGTCGGTTGTGTTTTAAATCCAGCCAATTGGTATTGTGGATTCTAGCCCTAAATGAGCGAATGAGGAAATCTGAAACTCGGGTACTTATTTACGCAACACCATTTATTTAGATTGCAAATCAAAGATGCTTTGGTTGTGCTCATTAAGCCTTTTGATACCAAACGCGACATGATTATGACTGACCTGGGGCCGTACCATGAAATCTTATTGCAGGACCGAATAGGCTCAGCTGCCGACGCTGCGTGACTGCGAACCGTATTCCGGGACGTTAAA
The DNA here is from genome assembly GCA_905404285.2 of Erannis defoliaria. NCBI lineage: Eukaryota > Metazoa > Arthropoda > Insecta > Lepidoptera > Geometridae > Erannis > Erannis defoliaria. The sequence goes on from FR990092.1 coordinate 1,524,064, forward strand.
ATTCATAGTCGCGCAGCATTCTGTGGTGCCATTTACCGGCCGATTGGCTCCACATGGCATGGAAGTTTGTGCTCGTGAGGTTTCCTATTCACAGAACTAATAGTTTAGAAAATACGACGGAACACAAGAACATCCTACATAGATTGCTAAAGGCTTTACACACCCCCCTTTGTGTACTTTAAATCCAGCCTAACTCCACGCCCGCAACTTCGTATATGTGGACTCCAGCTCTAAATAAACGAAGCATGATCGTCAGACACGAATAAACGAACAACGAATGCTTTAAATCACTCATTGGCCGATCATTCAATCACTTAGCCAAACAAAAAACAGAAGGAGGGACAGACTTAGCCGGAATTGCTGCCCACGCGTATTGCTATAATTATAACCTAATGATTAATATAAACACAATTGTTTATGTAGGAAAACACCAATCAGTGTCATGATCTGTCTGTAAAGTTATTTGGAAAGGGTTTGCCAAGCCGTAAAGAGCTCGTTGTATTGTTCTTATCATTATGATTTCAATCTTGCCGGGCAAAGCCATCGATTGGTCTTGCTTGTTAGTCGTGGACCCGAATAAAATGTTAGACTGTTGCTGCGGATAATCTGGTTTAGCCTCGAACATCGACGTAAAGTTGCTTGCTTGTCGATTTCCTATCGGATACATTTCGGAGAATGTGCCCTCGAATTGCATAACTTGATTCCACCTTTTTGTTTTATTCATACGGGAATACTCACGTTTAATTAAATCGGATACTCCGACTATAGTTTCGATCACATCCGGTGATGCGGCGGTTGATTCCACCTGTCCCTTTTTATTAGCAGACGGCCAGACATATACGTCCAAAACGTCACCCGTCCATGGTGGATATTCCCCACGTACGCACAAAGCGCTTTGTTTCAATTTTTTATTCGCACAGCGACTCGCACACTCTCTGAAGCCTGTGATAAGACCGCGGAGTGACGACATACGTAGAACAGCTAGCAGTGATTGGAAGCGAAAAGCAGAAGGTCGTTAACTGGCAAAGGCAAAGTCGTTAACTGGTACTTCTCCAGCCGGACTCTGCAATAGAGTCCTACCACTACAAACTTAGTTTAACTTATGATTTTTATTGAAATCCAAGTATAAAGCTAGACTTTTGCTACGGTGTTTTGCTACAACTTATCGCCCCCATTTCGTATAAGTCAAACTCAAATAGTCAACACAGCACAGGTGAAACTCTGCCCGAGCGAAATGGCGACAACCGAGCCAAGATCCGCAGATTCACCCGCTCTATTTTTACCCGGGCATACCTATATGAGTCATTACACTCGGAGACATGTTTATTCAAATATATGTTCTATGTATCATTAATTTCGATGCCGTATAATGATCGACGCCCGCTTGATAGATTTACTGCCAGATAGAAGGAGGTTTTTAGAGTGTTTTGTTAGAGTTTGCATTTATTTGACGAACATAAGATGTTTGATCTATGTCTGGATGGTGTCATCACAACAGTATAAAACAGTTTCGATATTTCACTGTAGTGCACTGTAACGTCAACGAGCTAAGCGCTACAGTGAAAAATTGATACACCGTCAAATTCACATAAAGTATAAATTCGCTTGCACCAGTTATGACATTGTTGTAGTTACGTTTAGATGCGTCTTCTATGGGATCGAATTTGCCCTGATGTAACTCATGTTATAAAAGTGTAAGTTCGACTCTCCCTTTCATAAATCTCAATAAATAAATATCGGTGGACATTCCACACAGCGCCATCTAGCCCCATACTAAAGCAAAGCTTGTTTTATGGAAACAAGATGCTGATAGAATACATACTTATAATACATTTTTTTTTAGTAAATATATACTTATAATACATACTACACCCAGACACAGAACAAACATCTATGTTCGTCACATTTTTTTTGTCCTGGGTGGGGATCGAACCCACGCTCTAAAAGCTCTGAAGGCAGACATGCTACCAACCGAGCTATAAGGCAGTCAATAAATTAACTCAGGAGTGCTCAGTATAAAATACGAAGATACACAGCAGCCCAATTCACGTTATCTCAAAGCCGTAACAGTTTTAATAAAGGCAATACAGTATTATTATATTCGAACGTAGAGTCGGATTATGCAAAGCGCGTTCAGTTATTCTCGACGCTGATTTGAATCCGAAATCCATGTTCACGATGGGGCCTTATTAAATCCGACAGTGCCAATATTTGGAGTAACTCCTAAAATTGCCACAGGGTTAGTCGGAAAGGGGACTATAGCGAAAGGGAACTTTGGCCCTGTAAAGGTACCAAACAAGCTAAACTTCTCATCTCACATTTATAATACTAGAATGATGATAATTGTGGTTTCCAAGTCCAACAAAAACAACAATTATAACGACAAGAGGTCTGGGACATTAAAAGATAGAAAAAAGAGAGAGACTAAAAGAGAAAAAAGACCCGAGCTTTTAAAAAGTTTCATCTAGAATACTTTTAGAAATACCTTTATTGTTTCTAATTTAAAAAAAAACTCTAAAGTTCCTGACAATCCAAAAAAATTACGTGTTATTAGAATAATAAAATAAATCTAATTTGGTGTTAACATAAAAACTTCCACCTTGACACAAAAAATGCACGGACTTATGTAGTTCGAAACAGACGCCAAATTCTAACTTACAGTTTAAAAAAACCCTTAACAATATAGAAAATTTCTGAATCGATAAAGCCTTGAAGCTAACAACACTGAAATGAAATTTAACAGATCAATACCGTATCGAGGTTAAACATTTGGTATTTATGAGTTACGTCGGCAAGCCATGGATATTCCTACTATTAAGGCGCACTCACACAATATAATGCAAAGAGCGGTAAAGTGTTAGTGCACCTACGTCAATCGTTTAAAAAATATTTGAATAATAGGAACTATAAAGAATCCCCTTTTAAGGGGAGGCATTCGTCCAGCAGTGAACAACAATGTGTCCCCTTAAAAGGGAGGGGTTGCCATAATCCCCACGGTTGGCAGGCGCCTCGGGGATCTTACCACCGTTAACCGAGAATGCTGCTGCCCGTCCTGTGATGGTTCAGGATGCAGTTTTAGGTCATACCCAGGTCCATATAAAGAGAGAACGCCAAAGAAAGGTATAAAAAGAAAATGTATACCTAACAGAACATATTTTATCAAGAGTGATTAATTTACCAGAGAAATTACTGGGTATGAAAAGAATTAATATCTAATTATCTCAGGGTGACGAGCGCAGTGCAGTGGGGCGCAGGATTGTGTTCGCAAGTTCAATTCTGGCACTGCTACTGTTAGTGGCAGGCGTGACGCTTACCACCAGGCGAAAGTCTTGCTCGTCTCGTCACATGATAGTATGGAAAAATATATGCGATTTCTTTGAAAAACAGATGAACACATACAAAATAAATTTTAGCAACTGCAATTGACATACTGCTAGATATTACAGATGTATTTTTTTATGAGTGTATGAATCTTCGAATTTGTTTAGAAATTAAAATTTGCTAGCGAAAAGGCTCAAATATTCAAAAACTTGTCAATCAAGCGACTCTGGCCCTCTGATAATAATCGACAATCATGGGCGCTCGTGTGATGGGTTAAAGTATAATGAAAGCCCATGAACATCGCAGCGAGGAATCTTAAACTAAATAATCATAAAAAGAACAGGAAAGTTTTAAATATTTCGAAAAACATTACTCATTACTAAACACAAGAATATAACGAAAAAAATTGCTTTGGGCAGTCTATTAAAAACTAACTCTATCATCTTTGGCGACTAATATCTATCCACTGCAGAGAATGTCTCTTCTTCAAAGCCATCTTTTCCGGTCCTAACTAAAAATATGTATTTTTTTTGTTTTATGGCTCATGCCTCATATATTTTGTAGTCGAACATTGACGTCGTTGGTGTATCCTGTATAGGGTCCGCAATGGTTTGATATTTGACGGTCAGTCGCGCCGTACAAAACATACCAATAGTTTGGTAATAAATTATTGAACCTAAATTTCCATTCTTAGTCTATTTCCAATACAACTTACGATAGATTTGGCGTGACGCCAGCATACCTTGGTAAAGAACAAAAGCCAGACCTAGGCCTATTGTAGCGTAGTCGAGATTTTATCCGTTGTCTCAGAACTCATAGCATAACAAATGAGAGAGACAGTAACGAAGATTATATCCACCACGCCAGAATAAAAGAAATCTGTTCATTTTTCAATTTGTTATTTAAACATTGTATATGAATTTTTGCACAAAAATACTGCAAAAGATCGCTTGAACGGGATCGCTCTTAGCGAAATGACATCACCAGTTGTTGTTTTAAGCAGTTCTCTTTTTCTTTTTATTTATTGATTTGTTTATGCAATATCACATTTAACAAAAAAAATACCTCGAGACAAGAGCCAGTACCTCCTCTTAATACAATGTGATTTTTCAGATACTGACATTAAAGTCTAATAAGGCTAATTTGATAAGATTAGTTACTAGTAGTTCTGCATCAGCATAGTCGAAGTTGAAGTCGGTTACGTATTTTTTTTTTAAACCGTATTATCGAGTAATTTGACTGAAATCTTCTCTTCTAATACTATAAGAATCTCTGTCCTGACACAATGACTGACAGACAACGCACAGCCCAAACCGCTGGACGTACAGACTTGCAATTTGGAGGGTGTATTCGTCTCGATGCAGAGGGGTGTACTAAGAAAGGATTTTTCGAAATTCGACCCCTAAGGAAAAGGGAAACGTTTGTATGAAAATCCTTTGTTTTTGGACTTTTAGTTACGAAAATTTCTATTTGGAAATGAACTCATTTAAAAGTCGTTAGAGTTGGTAGAGTTGGGGGAGTTGTTGGGGGGAGGCTAAAAAAATTGCTCGGCATGATTTAAAGTGATGAATTTTGGAAGCGGGCCGAATTTCTACCGTACGCGGACGAAGTCGCGGGCGACCTCTAGTCGACTATAAATCGACGCCGTTTTAGAGAGTAATTTGGGTTCAGGTTACGTCACAAACTGCGTATAATAATGCGTCCCACAGATAAAGCAAAGAGTTTTCCACTCATCACGAGCCACGACACACCATAGACAAATTTTATGAGAATTCAGAACATAATTATTTATTATAATGTTGGCTCATAACAGTTTAAAGAGAAAGGAATTCTCCAAGTGTCTCTTAATTACCGGGCATGCCAGACATGATTCGAACTTCAAACCTATTGGCACCAGTTCCCATTGTCGTCTATCGAAAAGAAATTGGACTTCAGACAGATTTTGGCGCCAATTCTTAGTCACGAGACTCATTTTTTAAGGTTCAGACAATGACACAGTCAAGTCTTTACGTTCGTCGTTTACGAAAAGGTAGGGAAGATTTTGCGTTGTTAAGCGGCACATTAAGAAGCGTTCAGCTTTAGTGGCTTTGATTATTCCGGGACAGATTATGATGGTAGATTTGGAAGTTCATATAGGCTGAGTGACCAGCCGTAATGTCGGAGTTAAGTAGGATGCCACCCGAAAACCTCTAACATAGCTTGGCAATTAATTATACCTAGATCTAGTGAGACAAGTATATTGATAAAAGAAAAACTTTCTTATAAAACTTAAATGCGATAGGACGTAGCGGAGATTATAACAGAATACGCATATGTTTCTAATACTGGGAAACAATCATTCGGAATATCATAATTTTCCATGAACCCCTGGACGTAAAGACGAATACAAGTACTATTTACTCTTCAAAATTTGTATGTCAAGTTACAGGATATCACACGAACATACACACAAGCAACTTGGACCTGGTATGTCCTTAAACTGCAACCAGACCCACCGGAGGACGGGCAGCAGCGTCCTTTTGGTTAACGGTGGTTACCAATCTGCGATCCCCAAGCCACCTGCAAAGCGTGGGGATTATGGCAACACCCCTCTATAAAGGGGGAGGCCTTCGTCCAGCAGTGGACGTTTTATGGCTGACGGCGATACACACAAGCAATCAAACTTAGAATTTATTGTGACATCAGATCAATTCAGATCCTCGGTATCACCTTACAGGAATTTAAAATCTCTATCAAGGTCTCAATACGGACAGGTTCGACCGCTACTTAATTTCGGTAATAAATTAACACCTAATCGAGCTCAAAGTTACAAACAAAGATACAATACCTCGTTTATGTATTCTACTATTTCGCCCACACACATAGTACCGAGTATTTTAAACTGTGCCCACGCTCTGTCCTAAACTGGCGACAGCCGCGATTTCCGCAGATGTCTTGGATGCCATTACGTTGTTTTCTACTAACAATTAAAGAGACGGAGTTAGAACGCCCTTCGGTTCTATCCCAATCAATTTCGGCTAATCCACGCATACAGATGGTGTTAACATACCGCTGGTGAAACCATTCGTTATTTTTTTACCAGGACCAGGATATTTTTCACACATAGACCTTGGCCTGGGGACGTCCTTAAACTGCATCCTGAACTACCAGAGGTCGGGCAGCTGCGTCTCGGTTAACGGTGGTGAGCATTCTGCGATCCCCAAACCGCCAGCCAAGCGGGAGGATTACGGCACCCCCGTTTTATTATGGGCCACACATCACACATCATCATCTGCCAGAAGACGAACACTGCTGGACAAAGGCCTATCTTTTAAGAGGTGGTGGGACATAATCCCCACCCTAGGCAGCTTGGGATCGCAGAATGCTCACCACCGATAACCTAGAGGCCGCTGTTGCCCGTCCTCCGGTGGTTCTGGATGCAGTTCTAGGACATACCCAGGTCCGAAAAAAGTAACCATTACGTTATTTGTACATAGACAAAGACAAAAGATATATGCATTACCTCTACTTAGTATAGCGAGTGTATATTATATGCAAGCGCAAGTGTAGTTGTGCATCGCGTCCGTAAGCCGCAACTTATGCACGCCGACAGCTTGCTTGCTTTATAGTGTAGTGTTCCATACACGCGACTCTTTTTGCGGGTAGCTGATACGAGACACCGCGGTGTCCAACGACGGCAACAAAACAAGTGTCGGATTCGGATTGCGGACAACGGCGACTATGCCTAGGACTGACGTCGTACACTGCACACTTGTGCATTGCTCGAGTAAAGTTGCAAACACGTTTATTGTTTATTTAGTACCTAGCTGCGCCCAGGTTTCACCCGCGTGAAACATAATATAGGATAAAAAGTAGCCTATATTATGTTGTCCCGGCAAATAAGCTATCTCCATTCCAAATTTCATCTAAATCCGTTGAGCCGTTTTGGGGTGAAGAGGAAACAAACACACACTTAAACCGAAAAAACAAAACGCATTTTGTGATGTGATTTATATTGTGACTAGGTTTGCGTCGTATGAAGTCCAGCAAAGACAAGCATTGCATTTGTATGACATTCACTCCCATATCTACTTCACATTCCTTTGCCGGGCATAGGCCTAACTTCGAAAGGAGATTGGGCTATATTCCACCATTAGTCCGATGCGTGATAGCATATACGCTTTTAAATCTTTTCCATCTTAAAAGTTTTTCTTAATGGAATTGAGTATCGAGACGAGCGACAGTTTCGCCTGGTGGTAAGCGTCACGCCTGTCCATAACAGTAGCTGTGCCAGAGTTGTGAACTTGCTAACAAAATCCCGCGCCGCACTGCACTGTGCTCGTCACCCTGAGATATTAGATGTCAAATCTCTTTATGACTCTCAGTAATTGCTCTGGTAATATTGCCTTTTAAACCGAAACACAGTAATACTTGCACACTACTGCTTGGCGATTGAATAAATGGAAAAAGTGTGGTACTCCCCTAGGAGGACTCTGAAATAGAGTCCTACCACTACTAACCTTGCCATCATCGAAAATTTCATACAGCTTGCATTTGAGTCCTAATATTTCATGCGTGCTGGTAACCCTAAAATACGAATCTCAGGCACATGTCTGGCGTTTAGTATGAATCACATAATGCCCGTGCCAAATGGGCGGGACTGCCAGTCTGTCGCCCGTGACGTTATTGGGCAGAGGAAGGTAATGTTGACGCCCTTTTCCCTGTCTATCTATCATCTTTGTTTCGTAGTAAAATGTTTGGTGGACGAGTCATTGCGTCTGGTTGATGGAATTTGTTTATGACGGTGATCTTACGTACGCTTGTACTGTCTGACTTGAGAGAGAAAAGTTTCAGAAAGATATACATGTATATAATTGTCTTAAAGATAATCAATGATGGTCGAATTTGAGTGTGGATAAGGTATCATCAAATCTAGACTAAAGTAAACAGTTTTTATTTCAACCGACTTCAAAAAAGGAGGTTCTCAAATCGTATGTATCTATATATTTTTTTATGTATGTTACGCGATTACTCCGCCAATTATGAACTGATTTTGATGATTCATTTTTAGTTTGGTAGGTAATACTTCAGAGGTGGTCCCATATAAATGTTATCGTACTCGGTTAAGTACTTTGGTTATTAAATCAAAATTACTAGAAAATATGAAGATGTCATCCAGGTATCCATAAGTTGAAGTCGGTTGTATTTTTTTTTAAAAGCTTATTATAGATAAGTGTGCTCTATCCTAAACCACATTTTTATTTAACGTCAGGCTGTGGTCAAACGTGAACCCATTTCCTACCAGTCGAATTTTAAAACTTCTAATGATTTCGATCGGAATTTGCAAATGTCAGGGATTTTGATTTTCAATGTACAGTCGCATAAGCTAGAAAATGCGACTCAACGTCACAACTATATTAGCCATAACTGCTAGCATGCGAGCTTAAGGGCTGGTTCAATGACAATTTTATGATAAGAGTAGCTTACAACGTATACAACGAGATAACAGATATGTATAAAGCTAAGGTTAAACCCCAGATCACCCCGCGCCGTCTATCTCTTCAACGCATTTCAACTAGTAGAGGATCCGATGAACAACGGCCTTCACACATCTGTTTAGTCAATGAATTGTTTGTTATCAAATTATGTATGTACACAACGTACACACGTACGTTATGTGTGTATGTATTATGTATGTTATGTATGTAATACATCGGGAGTGGGTTGGCTAAAAAAAATCCTGGCTACGAAACAAAAAAAACAGGTATGTTGATATTAGCATATTTCAACCCTACTACAGTTAGTATATGGCAACACCTCCCTTTAAGGGAGAGGCCTTCGTCCAGCAGTGGACGTCTTCCGGCTGTTGATGTGATGATGTGACAGTTAGTATATAAAGCCCAAAAATTTACAAACAAATGGATTTCGGGTCAGTAGTCAGTACTCAGTACCCAAAACAGTAAGTAGTTACTATTTTAAGTATTCTGTGCCGAAATCATGGATCAAAAATATACAAACTATAGAGATGCTTTAGCGAAGGCTATAAGCGGTACAACAAAACGTTTTTTTTTTGTTTCTTTTGTATGTGATAAATTTAATTTTACACGTTTAATTAAGCCGGATACTCCGCCTATAGATTCGACCACATTCGGTGATATTTTTCAAGGTTTGGAAAACAAAAATGAGCATGAAACAAAAATGTGTCCACTACGTCAGTTTTCATAGTAAATCGGAAATCGTTACAAACTACGACGACATAGAATTTAAACTCGTTTGATGGCGATATCTGTATCTAAGTTTATGATAAAGTCAGGAGGTCAGGACACTTTTATGGTGAATTTTGTGAAATTTGCGTGATAGCAAATCTCCGCTAATACCCCACTTATTATAAACAGAAACAACTCACCTGACGAAGTAATAGTGCCAAAAAGAACTACAACTAAAATACAACAAAACGAAACTTTTCATGAAGCCCGCTCGTGAAATATGATCCTTCTTAAGGCATTATCATTCACCTTCTTAGGAGCCAGCTTTATCTAATTATGAATATCGATTTTGTTTTTAGTGGCGGTGTTCCCTAATTTGTCTTGGTATAAAAGGCCGGGCAACTTGAAGACAGTTCGAGTAAACCTCCTCGTCTCGTCCCCACAGCAACGGGGTTGCTGAAAGTCTGGAGTAGTTCGTGGCAGCGATTTTCTTCAGTACTTTAACAGCCATCTCGATGAGACATCCCTTCCTTTGCAACATCTTAGTGAGTATTTTTGTCCAAGTTAAATTTTAATATGTAAAATACCAAGTTTTTGTATCTGTTCATCATTGTCCAAAACCTTCTTTATCTCTCTATTTTTTGTGTAGTATTTTGTCGGGGGTTTGTTTAATAAGTACTTATGTATGTTTATCTGTTTCTACGAGACCAGGAGGTTTGTTGAAAACAAATAAACAGTTGCAGGAGCATTCTTAATATTGACCGATATTGATGTTAGAGGGGTTATTAGATTCGCCTTGATTTCTGGAATGACATACGTAATGTTCGGCTAAAGATTGCAGTCGCGTCTTTTTCTTATAAGCATTATCTTGTTTTCTCTCTCCACCTCTCCTTACAGAACCTTACTAGTATTCATTATTTTGCTCACATCATTATTAATACTCATGTTTCATTCGTTTTATTTCTCAGGTTATCTGAATAAACCAGTAGAAATGTCACCATCTATGGACTTTGGGCCGGGAGTAGCCGCGCTCCAGGCGTGGGGCGGTCAGGTGGCTGCGTACTCCAACCAAACCGTAGTCGACAAGGTCCCGTCGGACATGATGCACATGGTCGATCCTCACTGGTAAGACTAGTTGTACAATGTAAATAGATATTATTCTAAGTTGAAACTGGAACTGCTTGCACCACGGCGCCTATAAAGGGTTATTTGTAATGTGAAGTTTTTTTTAAATAAATGTTTAGCGAAATCAACCCTTTATTCCACTGCTGAACAAAGGCCTACCCTCGCAGACCGATTCAGTCATATCCACCACGCTGGCTATTGTTTAAATACATTTGTTTACCACGGAGATTTACCTATACGGGATACGTCAAAACTCGTCAAGACACTGTACAAAATGACGCAGGTTTCAGCAGGATAATAAATATAATTGTATATGTAGCGGAGAATCGCACAGGAAGGTCAGGGTCACTAAAAATTAACTTTGGTTAGAAGACAATAACTGACAAGGTATTTGTTTTCAGGTATCAGTTCCCGCCTATGAATCCACTATGGCACAGTCTCCTGGGATTCACTATCGGCGTTCTTGGCTTCATATCTATGGCTGGCAACGGCATGGTCGTCTATATCTTCATGACAACTAAGGTACCTACTGTCACTGCTGGTAGGTGACACTGCCATGCCAACACTCAACTTGTTGGACTAAAGAAAGTTTACTTCTAAGGACTAAACTCTGTTTCCCTCTCTTTCACAGTCTCTCAAAACCCCCTCCAACCTTCTTGTCGTCAATCTTGCGTTCTCCGATTTCCTGATGATGTGTGCGATGTGCCCAGCTATGGTGATAAATTGTTACCATGAAACATGGGTATGGGGTGAGTACATTATTTTCTATAGTTCACATTTATGACGTTGAAGCAGATTTTAAGAGGATGTGGTGGTTTGGAACTCGTACCAGCTGGATGAGTATGCGAAAAAGAAAAGGCTCCGTCGCAGAATGCCCCTTTCATAAAATGTCTACTGCATGCAAAACGTCCCTTTCGCAATACATGTCAAAAGAGTTTTTACATTAAGGTCGAGACGGTAAAGTACTTGTTAGGAACGTATAGTTGTTTGCTTCATCGGCTGCTAAAGATTTCTGTAGGGTTAAAGATCCTTACTCTACAGCAAGCAATTCGAACTACTGTTTCTACGTGACCATATCACCTCAGACTGATCCCGAGATCACAGGCTTGCACACACTGATGGCGCAATGTGATCATGACTTATTTATGATCTTCCAGGTCCATTTGCATGTGAACTATATGGATGTGCTGGCTCTTTATTCGGCTGCGTTTCGATATGGACCATGACCATGATCGCGTTCGACCGCTACAACGTCATTGTAAAGGGTATAGCTGCCAAGCCTATGACCAACAATGGTGCGCTACTCCGAATCCTCGGCATCTGGGCGTTCTCTCTCATTTGGACTCTGGCGCCGCTTTTCGGATGGAACAGGTAAATAAAAGAAGACTGATATGTCTTAGTTGGTTTGGCGAGGAATAGCGCGTCCCTGTTTTTTCAGGTGTTCGTTAGCCGGGTGTTATATGTACTCTATCGCAGGTACACAGGGAAACTTTATGGGGAGTTATAATTGTAACGCGTTATTTATTCCAGGTACGTGCCAGAAGGAAACATGACCGCCTGCGGAACGGACTACTTGAACAAGGAATGGCTAAGTCGCAGCTACATCTTGGTCTACTCGGTCTTCGTCTACTTCATGCCTCTTGTCCTCATCATCTATTCTTACTACTTCATTGTACAGGTAAGAAACAAATACACATCAGGCAACATTTTAATACGAACAAGTTATGTCGATCAATCACATCTCGAGTCTTGCGACCAAGGTAGATCCTGAATCATTAGACAATTGATCTGATCAAATAATTCAGGTCATTATCACTCAGCCAGGCCATTTAGGTTGTAGGTTGTCTAAAGAACGCGAACTGCGTGTGTGAGTAATAAATGGATCACATATTGCTACGTCAACTGTTAACACAGACCGGTTCCTAGAGGCATCTAATTATTTCCATTCACTTGGATGGGTCATGCAAGAGAAAACCATATTATAGTCCTTACAAGCGATTTTCCAGTTTAATTCAGTGTTCAGTACAGCACCTTCAAATTCAAATTCCATCAAGCCTCGAAATATTGGTTCCATGAATACCTTTTGGATCAATGATCATGTTTTGTGATGACAGGCCGTAACAGCTCACGAGAAGGCGATGAGGGAACAAGCTAAGAAGATGAACGTGGCGTCTCTGAGATCCGCAGAAGCTGCCAACACCAGCGCCGAGTTTAAACTGGCCAAGGTCTGTTTAGAATTGTAGATTTTAAGAACAATCTTGTGAAATAGTACCTAATCTCCCTTTAGTGATTTAGTCCTGTCAGTGTTGTATGTCAAGTGGTCTTTAGGGTGAACAGTAACCGTTTTATTTCTTATCAGGTGGCGCTAATGACGATCTCCCTATGGTTCATGGCCTGGACCCCATACCTGATCATCAACTACGCTGGAATCTTCGAGAGCATGCCCATCAGCCCTCTCGCCACCATCTGGGGATCGCTCTTCGCGAAAGCTAACGCCGTCTACAACCCTATTGTATATGGCATTAGGTACTTATGCAAAACTGTTATTTATATAACTTATAACTTGTCTAAACGTACTATTGGAATGTGACCTACCATTTTCTAGTGATGTGCTATGCTCTCCTCACAATGTTGCCATCACTGGCAGTAACTCATTTTTGTATTTGTCCAACTACGTTAGGAATGCACAAGCTACTATGCTACGTTTGGTATTCGAGAGCGCCATCCATTGACCTATCATCACTTCTAGATATCCTAAAATATCTGTCATATTCGAGCACTAACTTGGCAAGTTCCCACCAATTTTGCCGGAACTTATTTTATGAAACTAATAGTTCCCAACCTGGCCAATTTTCACAAAACTTTGACGGAACCTCTCATTATGACAATATATTTTTTTACAGCCATCCTAGATACCAGAAGGCGCTATACGCGAGGTTCCCAGCGCTGGCATGCACCGCACCAGCGGACGACGGAGCGTCCGTGGCTTCCGCTACCACGGCCATCTCTGAAGAGAAGCCTGCTGCATAAGCATCGTCACTTTCCTCAACTTTGGAAGACTGGCACACGTGCAGCAAAGCATGCTTGGAGTGAACTTTTGCGTTCCAGTACGTCTATACAAAAAAACTATGTAATGTCGTCTCAAAATTCTACTAACTAGAGCACATCACATCGCGCTCAAGTAAGACGACCGCTCGCCAACGAAGTCACCATGCGACTGAGCTCACACAGGAGGGCACATACTTGTAATATAAACACCAGTAAGACGGGCCCTCGGATGCCAAAGAATATGTTCGCTTTGAGCTGCTTTTACGATGTAGATAGACTACACGTTTTTCACACTTAAAAGCGTTTGTTCTAGCATGCTTTTGAGCAACCAAGTAATAGGCGTGTGTCAGTACTTCCGATTTGACAACGACCGCATCGACCACGGACTATCGAATCTGCCAAAGCGATGATTTTTTTATTATTTTTATACTCTGTCGTTCTTGAGACTCAGAACGTGAACTTAAAATATGCATAGCTCACTACAACTGTTTTGCAGATTGAATGATAGTTACAACGGCTGTTTGTTTACGTTTTGTGTGTCAGAAACGTGCATTCTTATGACCTTGCTTAAAATCCTGTCGACGATACGACAAAAAAATACAAAAAAATGATAATAATTCAACGTATCGTTAGACTGTACCTGTCCTAGGCTTTACTCCTCTTAGATTTATGAATTTTGATGTACTTTACCAATGACCTTGGCTATGTATATCGGACAATGTTGATATAAGTACCTAATATAATTAAACAGGCTAAGTGGTGTAACCACGCTAATTAATGTTTTATTTACTACTCTTCTGCAGATTTTTTTTAAAGAAAGAAAGAACGAAATAATTTATTAATTGTACCATCATTAACGTACTTAAAAGTTGATCTATCGGGAACAAAAAAATATCATTAGATACATTTACTGTCATATCTTCGAAAACAGATCTAATGAGAAAATTAAATTTTACTAGATCCATCGTGGATCTGGCCCCTGTATCTACTGAGATTGATCTTTAATGTAACGTACAGTCATTTACAAAAAAAATATGTGATGTCACAAAAATGGCTTCAACTCAGCGTAATGCTGTTTATCTAACAGTGCTGATCTTCCGTCGAGGGCGATTGAGTGATTGTGATTGTTTTACAAGATTTGTTTTCTTGCTTAAAAAAGTAGATATTTTTATATTACGTGAAACAGAACTGGCTCTCATATTCATCCATCTCAGAACAGCTTAACTGCTTCTCATCATCCTCATCCATATCAAATAAAAATAACCATCACTGAGATTTTAAAAAGAGAGATTTTATCTCGAACACTCTGGTAGAGATAATATCGAACGAACCGGAATCGCTCTATTGACATTGTTTTTAAATAACTAAAATTGGTCATAATTATATAACATTGTTATCTGCTTATATTGTCAAAGACTTATTAAATGACATCAAAATCCTGTTTAAAATTAAAATAAATTTGCGACTGAGTGATTCAGGCATTTTTTAAACTCGTTTCTTCATAACGTCATACTGTGAATACATATTATATATTATATAATAAGAACAAAATGCATCGACTTTTATCGGAGTTCAATGCACTTTGTACTTTACTTTTTATCTTAAAAATTAAGTGATACAAAAAAGCACTTCGTTTTTGCATTTTAAGAATATAAAGTCACCTTAGAAAGGACTTACTAAGATTACTCGATTTGACTTATTAGGTATACAAAAAATCGCAAGCATTCCGTTGAAATGAGTGGGTGTGTGGTTTATGCTTAAGGTTACTTTGACTCCCAGTTTTTTTGCCCCTACTTTTTTTTACCTATTACAAAAATATCTCTTTATTGTATAAAGGGTACGAAAGTTTATATAAAGATTTAAGTATCTTCTTTGATTTCCCTGTCAATGGGGATTTTTTTCCCGCTAGGTGGCGCATCGTCGATGCGGCCATAGTCAGCTGTCAATCTCATACATTTAGTATTTTTTTTTGTTTTTGCAGAAAACATTTTAAAAACTCGGATTGACTGGGAGAATCTGCATATACTGGTTTGTACAGCGATCCTTTGCCTTGCTAATTAAAGCTATGTCCAACATAAAATTTAAACAACAATCTAACCTACAAATTTATTTTAACGCCGTCAACAGCTGCTTAGAACAAGGCACGCAAAGAAGGCAAGGAAGGTTCTTAAAACAAGCCACAGTACCCAGTATTTTTCCTTAAGACTACATTATCGACAACGCTCTCATCAAGAGCAGATAGCATTAAGGGGGCGACCAATGCCAAAAGTAAGTAAAAAGTGTATTTTTAAACACACCGTTTAATGATTAAGAACGCGAATATTTAGATTTAAAAAAATACTACAGGTAGGGGAAAATCCTATAGAAGCCGAGTAACCGAATAGAATTTTGGAAAATAATCTGGTATAGTCTAACAAAAAAAACTGTTTTAATTCAAATGCTCTAAATGATCAGCGACAACACCACATAATTTTTTAAATTACATAACCAGACTAATGGTTTAGCAGAGTAACCGTATTTTTTTTTATTTCATGCCTATATTTTGAATAATTAAATAAAATTTCACCTAAATTGCTCAAAGCCATTATCATCAATTATATCATGCGATTTTCGACTCTAAACGAATACGGGTGAAATCTGATATTTTTCTGGCATTAGGCGCACTCTTAAGCAACGATTTACAAGAAAACTTGATTTTGCCACATCCGGACCGCTGCTGGCGCCATCTGCGAAGGTTTGCCTGTGGAACGCAGTTGAAGACGGATTTTGAAAATTGTATTTCTATATCTCTATAACAACAACCGTCAAGCCATGCCAGACTCCTTCAGGCGGCACATTAACTCTAGGGCTAACAACTCAGCCTATACTAACTAACCTGTTATTCTTGAACAAATCGTTTCACAATGGTTTAGAAATACTGCCGTGCAACTTTGCGACTTAAACTTCTGTCTTAATAGGAACTCTGCTAACTTCAGTAACTTTTCAATTTTAGCCGACTAAAACACAAGCACTTCGCAAGTTTCACGTTTTCTCCTTTTAACCGACTTCAAAAACGGAGGAGCCAGGTTCTCAATAGGGAATATGCATGTTTTTTTATTGGTTCACAAAAAAGCTAACTGGCAACTAATCAAATCATCGAAAGTAAAATTTTAATATGTGCACAAATAACGACATTTTAGTTTCATGTTAGACTATACTAGGTTAGACTATACTGGGCACTATACTAGGTTTATGACGTCAAAGTCCACGATTCCAAACAAATTCTATACTATACAAGTGTTTTGCTAGAAAGGGACAGATGATTCATTATATTTTTCTGTACTTTACTAGCCAATTACATTTATTTTTTCGACGTAATCATCAGATTCAGCTAAACTCTCCATTTATCCTGTTATTTTTAATAATTGAAACACATGCATATTCCCTATTAGGTTCTATGTTTTTTTTAATGTTTGTTACCTCAGAACTCATGTCATGTATAACCGATACTTTCAGATCGGTCTCATAGAAGCTTCATCAAAGTCGGTTAAGTAGTTTGGTTTTTAAATCAAAATAACTAGAAGAACTATATCATCGCATCCAAGTTATCGAAAATGTCTTCTTATGTCTTCGCACGTCGGATATTTTCCAATAGGTAAAATATTTATTTTTTAGGCATAAGCCTTTATTAACTACAACAAACAACAAAGACTAAATAAAAATAAATATTATAAAGACTATTATTATCTTTACAATATTTCGTTAAACAAGTCACAAATAAAGTCAAGCGAAGCAAGTAACGACCCAGTCTAGTCAGAATGATTGTATATGAAAACGTGGTAGGTACAAGGAGAGCAACGAGTCGCGAACACACATAACCGTCTCCCACAGATGGTCCTTAGTCGCAAACGATGCTTCATCTGCCCCATTCAAATCGTAGGTAAGAAGTTGTCGACAACAGATCAGCGACTTTATCGGAAAAGTTTACGGTTTATCTCCTTAGATCAAATATACTACAGATATACAGTCTCTGACCTGGGTAAGTCCTTAAGCTGCAACCAGACCCACCGGAGGATGGGCAGCAGCGTTCTCTTAGCTAACGGTGGTGAGCATTCTGCGATCCCCAAGCCGCCTGCCAAGCGTGGGGATTATGGATGATTATGGGGATTATTCTTTTGATGAGTTTTGTCTTGTTTGAGTCTATGAGAATAGAATGTAATCTTAAAGTTAATACCTGTCATGTAAATAATGGATTTACCAATAAATAACTATGACTATGACTATGATGAACACCCCTCTATTAAGAGGGAGGCCTTCGTCCAGCAGTGGACGTTTTATGGCTAACGACGACAGTCTCTGTGAAAATCAAACATCAAGTGTCAATGCTTACATAAACAGATATTGTGGTCGATTTTGGCGGTTTTAGTTGACAGTTCTAAACTAACTAAAGTATTGCTGTCCTTAGCTAACATGCCTAGTAAAAAAGTGACAGCAATACTTTAGTTTAGTTTAGAACTGTCAACTAAAACCGCCAGAATCGACCACATTATATCTCTCCAGCTAATATAAAAATAGTACACAATCGGAGATTGTTTCATTTTAATAATGAACCTTAACATCCTGTACCTAATAGCGTTGTAAAACCTTTGTGAGCGTGTAAAAGATTCGGCATCGTAGCACGTCACACGTGACTAACAGCTAATAACGCTATTTATGCCTTGTTTTAACAGAGCCGTTTTTGAGCGGCGATCGGGGAACTACCCTATATTTTACATCGCAGATTTTCTCCAACCATCCAACATTCTTCAGTCTAGGTTTTTTCCAAACATTATTCCAGTATGAATATTTCTATTTTATACAAACTTCGTACATTAACACGGGGTGTAGTGGTAGGACTCTATTGCGGTCCGCCTGGGGAGGTACCACACCTCTGCCAGTTATTCAGCCGCCAAGCAAGAAATTCGGCGCGTGTAGTTTAAAACCTGAATTAACACGTGGGTTAATTTTTAACCCCGTATTTTTTTTTAATTGTCACACATATCTAATTTTTCTCTGAACCCAATTCTGAAGTCAACGCAGGCGCAATCTCAGGCAGAAGCTAGATAATAATAAATCAAAAACAACAATAAGTACCATTAAAAGAAAATATAAATCAACTGTAAAATATGTAACTCATCTGACTTAAAAAAATTATGCAGTTATGTCGCTACAGATTCAAGTATGCGACCCAATGATAGTATATATTATAAGGAGCGAGATATATCATATCGCGCCCTCAAATGGCCCGTGAAAACGGCCCCAAGGACTGTCTCGCCTGTCTGCGCTCACTAAGCGAGACGTGCGCTATCCCTTTTGCTCTCATAAAAGTGCTATCTTCTTTCGCACTCCGGCGCAACTCGTAAACATGACGGTACGGGGGTCATTTTCAAACGTTGTTTTTTTTACTTTCGTAATCTTTGTTTGGATTTTAGAACGCTTGCTGTCCAGAGATCCATGTGTTGCACATCTATGATCGTAATTTATTTTTCACATGTCACCATATTAAAAACTTCACCACCAACAGCTGTGGCATTTAATCCGATGATTCATTATTTTCTCAGCTTTGATATCATTTAAAATACTTTACGATGCCATTAAAATTATGATTTATCGTCATACAATGATTACGTTTGACTTACGAAAATGTTCAAAGGTTGAAGGAGTAAGCAGGATTGTCTCGATTAGTACCTAAACTGTCACTCGATTAGTTCCTGATGATTTTACTAAAATGTCCAGAAAAAATTATAAATACTTTACTCATTGTTCTCTCCACTTGACTACTAGCTTGGATACAATACAATACAAAAAGTGTATTCATAACAAAAACACAGATACACACAAAAACAAACAGAAATTACACAGATGTACACAACAACAAACAAAAAAACCACAAAAAACAAAATTACTTAGACACATCTATAAGATACATACATAAGAATATGATGAATATGATTTTAGTCATGAACCCGGTCCCAAGCAGCGCTGGTTTTCTGTTGGCACCGGCAAGTGACGTCACGCGCACCATAAATAATTTAATTTTACCCCGTCCCAGAAGCCATGTAACGGAAATAACGGAACACCCAAATAACGGAAAACGAACAACCAAATTATTATATTCTAATCCGGGATTCTGAAGTTCTTTGGGCACATCTCCAGGAAGGAAACTTCGATAGAGCGGCTTGTTGTGCTGGGCCAAATGCAAGGCAAGCGTAGTCCTGGTCGATCCCCAACTCGCTGGACCGATTTCATAAAAAAGGCCACACAGTCAACCGTAGTGCAGTGTGCTCGCGATGCAACTAGCCGCCAGAAATGGAAAAGCATTGCGAGACGAGCGGCAGCCCTGGGGAGGGAAGACGACGGCGAGGAGTCTACTTGTACTATCGGCGCAACCACGACCACTCTGCCAAGAGTGCACGACTAAGAAGAGAATCCGGGATTCGCGTCAGGGACCTTTACGCATATCTTTTTATTTCTATGAAAACAATAGAATTATATGGGGCACCAACTAATTTGGTTATACACATATAGTCTTAGTCGCAGGCCACACAGAAATGGCATCGGGTGCGGGCATGCCACGGGCTCCATTCAGATTTCATACTAAATGCATTGCAATAAGGCACAATTTAGAACGTTTATCGGGCGTGGACGCGCCCGATCAACGTCATTCGCGCCGCGTTCCGAATTGAGGCAAAATCGCTGTTGGCGCTGTGAGCGATCCGTTTTGATTATTGGGCTGACAACGCTATCAGCGCGATATCATTTCGGAATGGCTGAACATGGGAAACTAATAAACTAACCTCTTTCGAACTGGTCTGCACTTAAATATAACTGGATTTGGTTATCAAAATCACAACATTTAATTAACACATTTAATCACAACATTATATCTCTCCTATAACAGTTTTTCTTCTTCTTAAGTATTTACAGACAACTCGGCTTTTACTTTCCATACTTATCTTGTACGAGTCAAACGTCAGATTGACAGCGCTCACAGTGCTAACGCCGGGAAGCAATATCACTGTGAACGCAAGATGGCGCCAGTAATGACGTCATCCATGACTTCGAGACTGCTATCGTAGACGCGCTAACGCCAATTCGGAATGGGTTTTTATCGCGGTCACAGCGCCAACAGCAATTTTGACTCAATTCGGAACGCGGCGTCGGTGTGTGTCGGTAAGTTTAGTATGACGTTTTAATCCATTAAACCGCCCGTGACATGTCCGCGCCTGACGCCATTTCTGTTTGGCCTGCGCCTAATGGAAGACCACTGGACTCGGAGTCGTAAGTTCATAGATTTAAACCTAAAAATGGATTTAAAAAACGGAAAGCTGGCCGTAACGACTTGATGACGGACATTATTAATGATTAATGATATTAATGACACGAAACAGTAAAACAGCTTCTTAGGTAGTAGGTACCTAATGCATACTATAATAACTTCTGTCTTAGGTCTACTTAATGATTTTTATGTGATAATTTTTAAAATAAATCTTTGTTATTCCCTTATATCATTTTTTACATTTAATTGTATTTTTATCTGACAAAGACTCCCTCCATTACGTCTATGAAGAGGAAATTTATAGGGTAATTAAAATTTACAACTTGCACTAAATTAATTTGTAGTGAATCTTAGGACTATATCGTAAACATGTCTTTGATGTTGACGGATCAGGGCAGATGGGACTGGCGGGAATAGGTACGTATTTTTATTTAAACATTTCCAATTTGAATCACATTATTGAGATACAGCACACATCGACATAGCTACGCGCATAGAAATAATCATAATCATTAAGCTAGATTATTTTGTAGTACTAGGACTCTACTGCAGAGTCCGCCTGGGGAAGTACCACACATTTGTCAGTTATTCTACCGCCAAGCAGTAGTGTGCAAGCATTACTGTGTTCCGGTTTGAAGGGCAATTTTACCAGAGAAACTACTGGGTATGAAAAGATTTAACATCTAATATCTCAGGGCGACGAGCGCAGTGCAGTGCACTGCGGAGTGACACCCCCCTGGTTTAGGTATGTTCGGCCGGCGCTCCGCGCCGAGAGGACATTGCAAGGCTGAAGTCAGTGGCCGCCCGCACGCTAGCCTCGTCGCACGTAACTAAACGTGATAGAAAGAGAGCGGTGTATCTAGGGAATATAGCGAGCGGTATCCAGCGCTGTGCGAGTTGAATTGCTACTTTATTGCCTAGTAGATAGAGTCCTTATTTATTTCAATTCCTTTGCGGAGTGAACTTTCTGTAAGTAGTACATTGTTTATTCTGTGATCCTAGTATAAAATGTAGCATTTATTCCACAGTATAAGCAACTTCATATCAGTTTTCATCCAAATCTATTTTCACATTTATAATATTATTAGGATTGAAATAAAGAGCCAAAAACATAAGGATCAACAAATGTTGAAGCTGCATTTGTGAAGTACTTATTGCACATTTTTTTTTTCCTTTGTTCTGTGGCCTCAGCCCGTTTGTGCATTGTGCCAATTCTCAAGTTATTTTGCACATTATTAAACAATAATTCTTGTATAACAATGCAAACCTATAATTATATTGCATCTTGAATTAAGATAGACATTAACGGCTTTACTACAAAACGCCGCTCAAACCTTAGTCACTGTTTAAGATGCTCTGACAACTTCTTGCTGACGTGAAAAGTCACGTGCGAGAACAAGACGGAGAAGTTTAAGCAGTGACTAAGTTTAAAACGCGTTTTGTAGTAAGGCCGTAAGTAGCTATGCAGTTAAGTTATAATATCTGCCATAAACATAACAAACTGATTAGCACATATCTGCAAGCATGATATTTTATGCAGATTCATAAAACCTAGCAGTCTTTATAATAAAAATGCTAGTCAAACTGTTTAGACTGCTCTTCTGACTCTCATAAACTAGGGTATACATTAAATTGCCAATTTGATGTAAATTTCTAACAAGTTTTATGAAAAAAAACAACAAGAAAGAGTCAGACTTAAAATACACAGCAATTTATTTTTTTACTATAGTTTTAATTAGGTAGTTTAGCTTGTTTCTTACTATATTAAGTTTTATCAGTTAATTCTTATTTCCCTTGGAGGAAGGATTTACCTATTAGAGGCCAGTGTTGATTACATATTGTTGGAAAAAATTATCTGATATAGTTAGTTTTTATTTGTTTTAACTAATGTATGTAATAGATATTTGAAGTTACAAGTAATTGTGTTCTTCTATACTTAGTAGAACATACTTAATTATAAGTAAGTACCTAATGCTTTAACAACTGTAATGCTAAATTAATATTAAAGTTTTTAATAGCTTATCTGTATACCAAATAATACTACCATCTGTCATTTGTTGCGTCATCTAGCTTTCAAACTTTATCTTATCCTCTTTGTTATGATCTGATAACATTGGCAAGAAACACCTTTATTTAGATCCGAGTCCAATACCTAACATTCAACCAACTAATGTTTTTAGTACTTTAAAGACAAACACAAAATTATAAGTTTTAAATATTATTTATAAGTGCTTGTGTTTGACTTCCAATTTTTTTTTAATTTACAATCGGTTTGCACCTTCGCACATTTGACCTCATGTTGAGCAATTTGACAGCCATATTTTTTTTGTTTAGTTGCAGTCAGTTTGCTTTTGACCACATTCTACCTAATGTTGAGCAATTATTCTGGTCTAGTACCTATACATATAAATCATTATTATGTAGAAGGAATGTTTACTCTGGATTTGAAGTCACCCAAATTGTACCTATTTTGCCTGACGTTAGCAAAGATGCAGTACGTATGATAGAGTATGTTGGCCAATAAGATAAAAATTATAGCGGGTACTACAATTAGGTCAAACTAGCTGTACCCGCAGCTTCCCTCACATGGACAGAATTGTTTTATGCATGTAACCTTATTGTATTTATAACAAGGTAAAGTGAAGGAGGATCTAAATTTGCCTATTCTTTGGGTTTTACTTTTTCTTTTTTTTTTATAATAATATAAAGTCAGGTCAAATGTAACAGGAAGAATAAGTCAAGCTAGATAACTTCATTTATTGTATTGAGAAAAAATTGTAAAGACAATAGACAATATTTTATTTGTAGAAAAAAACACATTTTGTACACAAGACAAGACAAAAGAAAATATTTTTTCTAGCTTTTTTTAAATACAATCATGTGATGAGTCTAGCAAGACGTTCGCCTGGTGGTAAGCGTCACGCCTGCCACTAACAGTAGCAGTGCCAGAATTGTGAACATTGCAAACACAATCCTGCGCCGCACTGCACTGTGCTCGTCACCCTGAAATATTAGATGTTTAATCTCTTCATACCCAGTAATTTCTCTGGTAACATTGCCCTTCAAACCCGAACACAGTAATGCTTGCACACTATTGCTTGGCAGTTGAATAACTGGTGAAGGTGTGGTACTTCCCCAGGCGGACACTGCATTAGAGTCCTACCACTACAATATCTATCCATTTGGCAACCATGTACCCCTTGAATTAAAAAAAACCACAATAAAGGAAGAGAAGAAGAAAAAAAGTGAGAACAAGGAAGTTGTTAGACTTTAAAAAATTAAAGGCAAATAATTTTCAAAATAAGATCATTAATCAAAATATTATTTTTTTAATTATAATTTATATTATTTAACGGTCTTCTTTTGTTTGCTAATATGCTAAATATTTAATCACCTTGTCAGTAGAGTATGCAGGTATGTATTGTGAGTTGTAGTTTGTGGACTCGCTATAAACATTGAATATTTCTTCAATTAATACAGTATTATAATAATGGTTAGGTACTCAATATAGCTACATAACTCAATCACCTCTTTTTTATTCGTTAAATAATTGGGGACTTTTGCCAACACTGGAATGTACGGCCCTCGGTGACTACTATAAATACAAAAAAGCAATGACGAGAAAAAGCAACCATGCCCTAAGATGAGGCTCTTATAACATAATGAGGTTAGTATTAGGTAGGTATAATACAAATTATAAAAAGTGAGATATTTATTAATGTTTTATTCGATGGGGAAATAGTGTGAAGGGTGACTTTTTTAATTACAAAAATAAATTCTCTGAGCACAATTTTAGAGTTAGCAACACATTCTATTCTAAATTCGAATGTTAACTTTTTCACATTTGTGTATACCTAACTACTTACAAAACAGACAGATATGTAGCTTGGCTAGTACGAAAATAATATCGTTTCCCATAAAATTTGTCAGCTGAGCCACATAAATAAGAGAAAGAGTGGGACCTAACGATACATTTACTGAATTTTATTGTAGAAGTTTACAAAATTAATGGTATGATAGGTAAATAGAACTGGGTCATCGACAGTCGATGAGTTTGAAGAGAGGAATCGTACAGAAGATACCTAATTAGTTTCTAATTTTAAAACTCCGGATGGCTTAGGTACGCATACCTATTGTGCCCGCCTCGACCCAGAAAATTGAAAATGCCGGCGATACATTTAAAGATCGGAACTAATGACCGACCGATGTCAATCACATTAATTGACAGCGTCTGGCAAAGTTATTTTAAACCGAATCCAGTCTTTCGAAACGAAGAATAATAAATACCTACCAACACTTAAGGCGGCAAAGTACCTGTGATGCCATGGCCCTCTAGAAGTTTTCGAAAAAAAGCAAATGTCAACAAAACGTAACCTCAAAACATGAATCAACAATAGGACGTGAATATGACAACAGGCGTATATCAATATTGTGAGCAGATACCCAAGTATAATCTATTTATTATTTAGACAATTACGTGCAAGTAGGATCGCCGTATCACGGCCCAAGCGCGCACTTCGAACGGGAAACGTATAAAACACGGCCATTTTCGTTGATTCAACATAGATGTGGAGTTGACGAAAGGTTACATGAGGAATTAACTTACCCTTTCTACGTCTAGGTCGGTTCCTGTACACAGTCTCTTGCCACCACTGCCGTTGTAAGCCATCGTGGAACACAAAACAAAACACTAATCACACCGTAACGCGTTAAGCTGAGATCCGAACGATAGTACCTCCTCCTTCGAAGGCCGCGAGCTGACTGATTGAATGAAATGAATGAAAGTATAAACTGAAACTGAACTATTGAACCTTGAACGAAAACGTAGTGCGGAATGTATTTAGCTTTAGCACATACATTATCATGTAAAATATAGTTACTAAAATATCATACTAAATTCAAATTCAAAACGATTACTTCTGGAGCAACGTAGAGTTGGGGCTTTGAAGTTTCTTGGGACGTTCCATGATTGGTTGGTTTATAATATAAGGTATACAATATTCTCTCACGGGTTTTTTCAGCGTACTTATAAGCTGTTTAGCAGACCCTTACATGGCTGTTTTGGAGCCTTTTGTGTAAATCCATTGATGGCTCAGTGATGTTTCTGGTGACCATCATAAGGTTCTGTTATCATTAACGTTCGCCCTTTCTTTTGAAAATCACCCTGTTTGTCAGGTCAGAGCTATTATAATTATTACAGTTTAGAGCTAAACGGTCATTGAATTTACGCAAAATATAAATAAAAAAGAAACTTGTGAAAGTCAAATGCAATTAATAAGTCTCGTCAGACCAATCATCGGACTAATTAATCGGACTACTACTTGTACAAGGCCATATTATGATATTCATGCGATCACTCACTACTAAAATATGTGAATATATTTTGCAAGATGCAAGATTTCCGTCTCCAAAATAAAAAATATGATTATTATATATTATATATATAACACGGATACCAAGACGGAAATCTTGCATCTTGCGAAATATATTCACATATTTTAGTAGTGAGTGATCGCATGAATATCATAATATGGCATTTTACAAGTAGTAGTCCGATTAATTAGTCCGATTTTTTATACACACACATATATATATATATATATATTACACAATAATAAATATAAGTACTTCATTGAATAATTGACCAAGTGAAGCGACGGACTCCGAGTTTAACACGGGGACAGGTCAGCGTTTGTGTTGAATATTTGTTCGATGATAATTTGCAAATGATTGATATAATCTTACGGCCTTACTATAAAACGCCGCTCAAACCTTAGTCACTGTTTAAGATGCTCTGACAACTTCTCGCTGACGTGAAATGTCACGTGCGAGAACAAGGCAGAGAAGTTTAAGCAGTGACTCAGTTTGAACGGCGTTTTATAGTAAGGCCGTTAATGTTTTGTAATTTTTAAGCATCGTGCAAATAAATTTATCAAGTTTGAATATTAGCTAAATTCGTCAAGGGACAAGAAGATATGGGGGTCGCGAGGTCTCATTTCACTGCCAACTACTAAAACCTCTAGAATTATCCCATTATATTTAAACATACTAAAAAAACTTATTTGGCACAACACTAAAGTTAGCCAGCAAGCTGAACGAATGAACGAAAGAGGATGATGCGCGGTTAGTCAGAGTTACCAAGTTTTAAAAGATACTAAAGTGGTAGAAAAAATGCAACAGTATTAAAAATAAATATTACTGTTGCTTTTGTGTGAAGGGAGAAGAAAAAAACAATCCATTTTATTGATACACAAAATCTATACAATCAAGCGTCAAAAACTTAATAATCAAATACTGTTGATCCCACAGAAAAGCGAAGGCCCTTTCAGTGGTTGATCCCTAGTAAAGTAGTAGAGATACGATAAGGTTTCTAACGAGTTTTGGAAACAACACGAATTGGTACGTTTTACTTTTCATTATAATCACTAATACAAAACGTAAAAATCGAGAAGGTAGGTACTTACGGCCTTACTTAAAAACGCTCAAACTTACGGCCTGCCTTAAAAAAACTTTTCAACCGTTAGTCACTGCTTAAGATGCTCTGCCATCTTCTCTCTGACGTGAAGTTGCACGTGCTAGAAAAGGACAGAGAAGTTTAAGCAGTGACTAAGAGAATCGAGATTATTTTAGGTAAGGCCGTTAGTCACTGCTTAAACTTCTCTGTCTTGTTCTTGCACGTGACACTTTACGTCAGAGAGACGTTGACAGAGCATGTTAAACAGTGATTAAGCTTGAGCGGCGTTTTTAAGTAAGGCCGTAAGATTATATCAATCATTCGCAAATTACTATACCCAAATACTTACTAATCACCCGCTAATCTCAAATGCTATCTTCGCTTATTACTTAATATTCCACTACAATAATACATATTTTAAGGGTAGTAAAAAACGCAAGTTTTAGGAAATAGATTGTTTTGAGTTTGTGATATTTGTCATGCCATTACTTCATTTTGGCGCCAATGCCAAAACTGAGTAATGTAGTAACTTTTTCTTCGATACAGGGGATGTGGCCAAAAAATGTATAATGTAATTGAAAGTGTATTTATTTGTAATTTTTAAAAGTATGAAGGTGGCCACGCTAAAAACAAAACGGTAATTTAACACAGCGGCAACGTCGCCCTCTCTCAAGTACCCTCTATTTCTGAAGACTAGTAATTGCCTAGATTGATCTAGTACTCTAATCATGATTCGATTTCTCTATAATAATTAATTATATTTTTATACTCTAATTTAACTAATAGCTATTCTTTAAATGCTTTTGAATATGCAGTGCTAGTACGGATCTTCTAAAATCGTTATGGCCCCGATATAATAACGATGACAGCTGTCATTTTGACATTAAATACGATAAAACTCAAACATACCGACCGGAGTTTTGGCGGGAACACGAAAAAATCATGTCGTTGCATTCTATTATTTTCTTAAACTTGTGTTTTATCGCGAGTTAATGTTTAAAAGTGGTGGAGTTTTATTAATTGAGTGTTGAATTACATGCACGAGTGTGGGCAAGTGATATAATGTGGTGAAAAATGTCTTTTCGTGTTGTTTTCAAAACTCCGTAGAAGCTCATAGTAAAGTCGCCACAACTTTACTAGGGTATGACTTGGACTCGACTATGACCAATTTCGTGTGACTAACTGTGATTTTATGATATATTTGACTTGATTTTAATAAAAAAACTTGTAAATTCACAAACTTGACACTGGCAGAATGCACAACGTGCGATGCCAATAAATAAGAAAAAAAAACATACCGACCGCCGCTTAGATACGATCCATAGACAACGGGTCGACTGTAATCGACTCACAGTCGTTACAAAAGGGGAATTTAATATCGTTATAGAACCGTATGAAATGCTTAAAGATGATTATTATTTATATACTAATAACAATTTTTTGGAGGGGACAGAAATAGCAAGGGTAGGTACGAGTAGAACTCTTGGTGATTTGTACCTACTACTGAAGAAAGGATCTAATAAAAACATTACAGCTAATATATAGATATTAGCTCAATAAATAAAAAGGATATCTTGAGATTATATGCTTGTTGCTATTTCATTATCTTAACATACTTCGTAACATCTTTTTGTTTTATTTATACGGGAATACTCACGTTTAATCAAATCGGATACTCCGACTATAGTTTCCATCACATCCGGTGACCTTTTTCAAAGAGTGAAAACAGAGCCCGACGCGCTTGCAGCTGCGTCCTGCTTAGCACTGCGGGCCGCTGCGCGTAACATCGTAACATCTATTCTATACAGACCTATAAATATGAGTCTTTTTGCACAGGCCAGTGTATCGATATTTCATTGAAGGGCTGAGGCGCGGGCGGTGGGAGCCGCGCGCGTGACGTCAACGAGCCAAGCGCTACAGTAGAAAATCAACTTATATACGTAGTACTATTATGTTTTCCGTGTTAATATCTAGGAATGTTAAAATGAAACGATCAAATACTTTCCAAATAGGTTATATTTGATACATCCTTATTTGTTTCAGTAAATCCAGTAAATACAACTAAAACTTAACACTTATTTATTATTTACAATTCTAATTTACAGCGTCGATTATCAAAACTGGTCGTTTTAGAAACACGATGGGCTCACATTACGTGCCTCGTCCTCGCCTTTATAGGGAACTACCTAAGATGTTTTATTTCAACTCACTGGGAACTACTCTAAGATGTTTTTACCTGTAGATGAGTTGTCCCCCCCCGCCATATTTACTAGACGCAATCAAGGTAATTGCCGTGATCGCTACCAGTCTTTCACTTCCGAATGTCCGGTAATACGCTGCCGCTAATCGTATGTTTTCTAGCAAAAATATGGTGATTATAATGACTTTCTGTGTATTTAGACACTGCACAATCTACACAGGCATTGTGAGAGACAAAAAAAAACATTTCACGCGTAAGTACTGTATTTTTATTGCAAAGGGAAAAAATTAAATTTATTTTATCTTAGGCGACTGTTGTTACTTTGAAATGGATGACCGAGATAGATAGATTGTCTTTTGTGAGAGAGTGAAAGAGTCACACCAACGCGTCGAGGGCGCTCGCTCTGGCCAATCAACTTGTGTTGCTAATTACGCCGTAAGAGAAATTAGATATTTGTTTCTTTCTAACAACAGGTGTGGCGTATAAAGTCGGTCATATTCTTTCCTTTTCTTCACAAACTGCATAGAAACATGCGTAAGTATATTTATATTGGCAACTTCTAGTCAGTTTTTAAAGCAGTTTTGTTCGACTATAACTACTCTATTTATTTCAACTCACTGGAACTACTACTACATTTTTACTTTTTAGGTAAGTACAGGAACAATGGTGGCGCACAATAACCGACACCGAATTGCAAACAACATACAAATCTGTACATACTCGTACCTACTCTATATCATAATACAAATTAAAGGTATATTTACCTTTGAACCTTGTCTCGGGTTCACGACATCAGTAGAAAATAAGGTTCAAATTGACATTGACAATAATAATAATAGGTCTTTACCTATGAAATTGCCGTTCTTCAGTACTGGTCATTTCAAATAGAAAAAAAGTTTGGAATGGCTTTTTTGTATTCTGATATCAAATTAATTTTGTCTTAAAAACATGACATTATTTTTACAAACTCAGCCTTTTATTTATTGATTAGCGTTGCATTTTCATTACATTTGAACATTTTTCGTCATAATGAATACTTTAAAAATTCGTGTAATTATGGAATATGAGTTCCGTCGTGGCACCAACGCGACATAAACGGCACGTAACATCAAAAACGTTTACGGAGAGAACTGTACAAACGAACGCACAACCCGTTATTGGTTTTCCCGGTTCCGTTCTGGAAATTTTGACTTGAAAAATGAAGCTCGTGGTCGTCCGGAGACTTTGGTCAACAATGATGAATTAAAGGCGATTGTGGAAGCTGACGAAACTCGATCTACAGCTGAGCTAGCAGCAGCTTTTGATGTTAGCATCAAAACAATTTTGATCCATTTGCGACAAATAGGCAAGGTAAAAAAACTTGATAGATGGGTGCCCCACGAACTTAACGATCGCCAGCGCAACGTACGCGTCGAGACCTGCCTCGCGCTGCTGCTACAGACAGTCTCCAAGCTGCAAGAGCTGGGGTTGGAAGCTCTCCCTCATCCGCCATACTCACCAGACCTTGCACCTACCCACTATCACTTTTTCCAAAATTTAGACAATTTTTTAGTGAGTAATAAATTCAATTCCCGAGAGGCAGTACAAAATGCCTTTGAAGAGCCTGATTTTTACAAGAAGGGCATCAATAAACTGCCAATTCGTTGGCAAAGATGCGTCGATTGCATGGGTGATTACTTTGAATAACAGAAATAAAAAAGTTTAAAAAAAATTGTACTTTCACTTATTCCATACAAAACGGCAATTTCATAGGTAAAGACCTAATATTATTGGTCTCGCTAAAGGCCGTCACAGACGACGAAGATGCTATAATATTTAATGTTATCTAAGTACATATTTCGATATCGCTCATACATAATAGAAGAACTGACGAAGATAAAGTATATTTTAAAAATTTATAGCGAGCGATATTTTATTTTCGTTATTTGTTCTTATATTATGTATGAGTAGCGATATCGAAATATGTTCTAAGATAACATTAAATATTATACCATCTTCATCGTGTGTGACAGCTTTAAGCCATTCAGCTGTACAGGTTTTTCGACAAAGGGATTCAAAAAATTGTCTATGGAAACTGGCATAGACACACGCCACCATTTTGTTCTATTCTTAAATCGCCATAGACTAAGTTACACTAACCTCTACTATACAAGTACGCTGGACTTCATAATGTCGATAGCAAATTGAAGCCATTTGATTTTCGCCATATTGGCGCGGATAGCGAACAGATAGCAATGTGAGCATCCATGGAACTAATATTTCGTAATACTACAAATGACAATTTTAGTACCGGAGATGCTCGAAAGGGCGCTTCGAATTGGCACAAAAAAAAAGCTGTCATTTCATAAAGAATATTTAGTCCAGCGTACTTTTTTTTTTTTTTTTCTTAGTTCTTGGCATCGCACGTTGTGCATTCTGCCAGTGTCAAGTTTATGATTTTTTCAAGTATTTATATGTAAATCAAGTCAAATATGTAATGATATCACAGTCAGTCACACGAAATTAGTCATAGTCGAGTCCAAGTCATGCCCTAGTAAAGTTGTGGCGACTTTACTATGAGCTTATACGGAGTTTTGAAAACAACACAAAAAGACATGTTTCACCACATTATATCACTTGCCCACACTCGTGCATGTAATTCAACACTCAATGAATAAAACACCACCATTTTTAATCATTAATTCGCGAAAATACACAAGTTTAAGAAAATAATATAATGCAACGACATGATTTTTCCGTGTTCCCGCCAAAACTCCCCAGCGTACTTGTATAATAGAGGTCAGTGCTAAGTTAGTTTACCGATTCTAAATGTCATGTTTGACAGATTTTGACGAGGGTAAATGCCAAAACCATTGATCGGTACCAAGAAGCTTGCTTATTGGCACAATACCATACTTGCAGTATATCTGAATTTGCCAGTTTCGCCACAGAATAGTAATTTTGTAATATTTCCTGCCATCATAATTTAATGCATTATTTACATTTTTAAGACTTACATTAATATCTGCAAGAATTTAGAAAAAAAAACACCCTCTGCAGGGCTAGCATGCGCACCGCGAGAAAATTTTCTCGATTCTTAAAAACAGGACAAGGCTATGAATCTGTATAAGTTTGTCTCGTTTTCGCACGACATAAAGACACGACAAAATTTTCTCGTGGTGCGCATGTTAGCCCTGCTGGTCGACCTTTGACGCGGCGTATCACGATGTTGACGGCGCATTTTTTTCTTTTTTAATATCTTCTATAAATAAGCTGCTAATATTATGCTAGTGCTGTACTTTGAGGCGTATCTTGCTATTGTGATATATCCAAGGCCTTGACTGTTATCTCGCTCGCACATTTCAACATTTACTGAATATCGTAATAGGGAATATGCATGTGTTTTATTTGTTGGCAACAAAAAAAAACATCGAAAGTATTTTTTTTATATGTATGTGCACAAAAAACGAAGTTATAAACATTTTAGTTTCATGTTAGACAGGGAGGGCACTATACTAGGTTTATGACGTCAAAGTCCACGATTCCAAACAAATTCTATACTAGCACGTGTTTTGAATATTGAATAAATTGAATTGAATTTGCTAGAAAGGGACAGATGGCTCCCTCCCAAATACTTTGAACGCTTATATTTCAGAACTTTACAAGGACAAGACACTAGGCAAGGAGTAATTTTAAAAAAACACGTCAGTGAGTGAATGCACCAATCATCTTCCCCCTACTATATAGGGTTGCTAGTATTTAGAACTATTTGCGATAGTGCCACCCCTATTAATATCCACACTTTTTAAACCGACTTCAAAATAGGAGGAGTTTCTATGTTTGACTGTATTTTATTTAATCTACGTACACATTGATTGATTTGTAATTTATTTTTTGTTTGAATGTATATAATTATACAAATATGTATTCATTCACACTATACTCGAGGTGGTTGATATGAGAAGTAGTTTTTTTTAAATGTTGTGTTATTGTTGCGGCTACAAACTTTTTTTAGTTTGGATGAGTACAACAATAACCTCCTTCCGGTTTAGTACTACTTTCTACGTAACCCAGTAGTCTATTAAATATGCAGTTCAAGCCATCTGTCTTATTACATACGCCTTAAGGTCTATAATCCAATAGCTGCGTCAGTGCGGGGCAGGCGTGTGTCCGTCCACGTAGAAGTTTCTAGTCGCTTTAGGTAACTGAATCTCCATACCTTCCAAATCCTTTGTAAGAACTATTTGACAACCTGAAATTTTTACCATTAATTTATGAGTAGTGGTAGGACTCTATCTCAGATACTACCTAGGGAAGTATCGCACCTTTCACCAAGCAGTAGTGTGCAAGCCGACGGACATTGTAATCTGTTCAAATGTCAAAATGTGTTTCGTAAATTTAGCCAATTCTTCTTACTCTAAAAAACTGAATAGGGTAGATGACTGATGTTTATATCGTTGAAACCTATAGCTTTGATGAAGAATTTCAGTAAATATAGTATGTTTATTGAAAAATTTATTATAATCGGTTAATAATGTTCTGATATATGATCGTTTAAAGTTTTTGTTAGAGACAACTCTGTCCCCTTCCCACAAAACAAAAAATGACGTCACGCCTTAATTGTCAGAATATAATTTATATGGCGTACTGAGAAGTGACGTCATGATTTGCTGTTTCGCCTTTTAGCATGATATTAAAATGCTTATAAGTTGCTTATTTTTGATCAGATTTTCATTTTCTTTTCATTAATCAGCTATATTTATGGGACACATTTTAATAGGAAATATAAAAAAAAACAGTCATCTAGCCTATTGTCGCCGTTGACAGTGAATGCCCCGTAAATAATCATGGAACTACTACTAATTATTTTCCAAACTTACCTAACCTAGAATTTTCTTTCAAAAACGGTGCCATATCTAGTAAATCGTCCTCTTTCTCCTCCGACGGCGGTAGATGATCGAGGTACTCATGTGGTATGTAAACGTGGCATGTAGTACATGCCAGTGACGCTTCGCATGCTCCTGAAATTCAAGTTGTAGAGAGGTTATACAGGACTGTTTTTAAATTACGCGGTTTGCGGGTTGATACCATAGTAATGGTATTATAATAATATAATAGGTGTTATAATAATATAATAGGTGTTATGATAATATAATAGGTGTTATGATAATATCATAGGTGTTATGATAATATAATAGGTGTTATGATAATATAATAGGTGTTATGATAATTATAATAGGTGTTATAATAATATAATAGGTGTTATAATAATATTATAGGTGTTATAATAATATTATAGGTGTTATGATAATATAATAGGTGTTTTTTTACATATTAACATATTGATATGGTACACCTTGGTATAATGGTACATTTCGTTATTGTTAATGTCTTTTCTTTCTTTCTTCTTGTGTTTATATGTATTTTGGATAATATTTTGTTGCGTTCGATAGCAATCGACTATGTACCTACTAGATTTGTTTTATATCGTTACTTTCAGCTGGATTGTATACAATCTGCTATTTGTGAAAACTTTTTTGTCTTACTTGTTTATGTTTTATGGTGTCCTATATTTTATTTTTCATCACACTTGCTCGTAAAGTAGATCTTATTACATCGCTTTTAGGCTCATAATCCAAGCTATTACACACGCGTGCTTTTTACTTTACATTACGGCACTTGTACTATAATAGGTATAACGGTAACCCGGTAAAGTCAAGTTTGTACGTGACTACAATTAGACGTACGTATACGAAGCACTCTTAATATAGCCGGGTAATACTTACAGTTTTTTTGTAATACTAACAAAGAGTTCTTATGCCGCTGAAGTAAATGTCAACCTGCGCGCGCAATACTGATTTGGGCGCCATTTTCCGCAAATGTTTGTTGACGTTTTTGCTGTGTGGTTGATTATTTTCAAAAAAAAATTGTTTTCTTCCTCGCAAGTGTGACGAAAACAGTCGTATGGAACTCTTGTGCTATTAGTCATTACGCTCTCGGCTTCCTTATCGCGCTCGCCTGCAGCTCGCTCGTATAATACCGCCTCTAGTGTAATGACCAACATAGCACACTCGTATCATAATGTACTATTGTAATAGCTGTTTGTTTTCCAAATAATAAATAAATAACTAATAATATAATAGGTGTTATAATAATATAATATCTGGTGTTGTATTAAGGTCAATTTTCAATATTCCTAATATTAAATATATGGATAACAGGATATCTAAACTGTTAATCAGAACAGTCAAATAGCAGTATAGTAACTGTTCTCGAAACCGTTATCTCTAATTATTCCACCTGTTCTCAGTGGTCAAGCGTAGCGGTAGCGTAATTTAGTAACTAATATTTAACTAGTACTAAGAAGTAGCAGGTTCAATTCCCGGGCCTGTACCAATGAGCTCTTTGGTGTTTATGTACGGATTTTCATACTACTGGCGCTTCAGTGAAGGAAACATTGTGAGGAAATCATCCAAGAGTAGACCTAACCTTAAGTCTAACAGTGGGCTAATAACAGGCTAATTTTTGTTGATCCTGTGGACTTAAATGAGGAAGGAAGCTTTAAAATGCTATGAGAATCTTGCGCTTTGACAATCATCATCATCATCATCATCATCAGCCCGGAGACGTCCACTGCTGAACTAAGGTATCCCCCTTAGACCGCCACACTGTATGACAACCTGCCATTTGCATCCACCGGTTGCCAGCGACTTTTACAATGTCGTCGGTCCACCTAGTGGGAGGCCGCGCCTACGCTGCGTCGTCCGGTTCGCGGTCGCCACTCAAGAACCTTTCTTCCCCATCGGTTGTCAGTTCTTCGAGCGATGTGGCCTGCCCTGCGCCACTTCAACTTGCAAACTTTGCGAGCTATGTCGGTACTTTGGTTCTTTGACGCTTTGACAATACATTGTTGGAATTCACAGTGCTATGAAAATATATGATGTTTTGATATATTTTTGCACTTCGAGTTCAGTTTTAACTCCTTGATAAAGGTCACCGTATGAGATCGAAACTATAAATATAGTCTGATTTAAAAGTGAGTAATCCCAAACATTATTACCAGAGAAATTACTGGGTATGAAAAGATTTAGCATCTGATATCTCAGGGTGACGAGCGCAGTGCAGTGCGGCGCAGGATTGTATTCGCAAGTTGACAATTCTGGCACTGCTACTATTAGTGGCAGGCGAGACGCTTACCACCAGGTGAGTCTTGCTCGTCTCGCGACATTTGACCGTATAAAAAAAAACATAAATTAAACAAATAATACAAGTGTTGTTGTAACCAAAAAGAAAAATAAATGTAAGTAAATGTACATACCTTCCATCGGTATCTCGTATCTGTGGGCTAAATATAGGATGTTATCACCAACTTTGCCTCTCACTTTAATTTTCTTGCCATCTTTATCTATGTAGAATATATTAACTCTGCAAAATAAGTAAAGAAACATTAAGGGGGCGACTAATGCCAAAAGTAAAAGGTGTATTTTTAAACACATAGTTTAATGATAAAGAACGTAAATATTCAGATTAAAAAAATACTACAGGTACGGGAAAAACCTAAAGACGCCGAGTAACCGAATACAATTTTGGAAAATAATCTGTTTTTTTTTTTTTAAATATACAAATTATCAACAAAAAAAAACTGTTTTAATTCAAATGCTCTAAATTATCAGCGACAGCACCACATTATTTTTTACGAATTACATACCCAAACTAATGTTTTAGTACAGTAGCCGTTTATTTTTTTTATTTCATGCCTACATTATGACTAATTAAATAAAATCCCACCTAAATTTATTGATCAATAGAAACAATATTAATA
Source organism: Erannis defoliaria (assembly GCA_905404285.2). Lineage (NCBI taxonomy): Eukaryota > Metazoa > Arthropoda > Insecta > Lepidoptera > Geometridae > Erannis > Erannis defoliaria. Next base: position 1,561,495 of record FR990092.1, read on the forward strand.
CATTCATCCCCAACCATATCACTGTAACAGCTTGACTGCTTTTCACCATCATCTAATCTACTAGAGCTACTATGCCAGCGGCCCAGGGCCTCGCTCCGACACTTCAAAGAGCTGGGTTGGCATGACGAGACGCTGGCAGGAATTGCACAATACACCCCAAGCGGGGCATCTGTGCAGGCGGACTTATTGCCCTCACATTGAATAAGAATGATCAAACTGACATGGTCATGAAGGCAGGTTTGATGGATAGCAGCAAAGATTACGAAAGATGCGCTATCGCGTAATAAAACAACGTTTGAAACTGACTCCCGTGACGTCAGTTTTAGTAGTTGCGCTGGAGTGCGAAAGAAGATAGCACTTTTATGCTTAGTGAGCTCAGACAACGAGATAGTCCCTGAGGCCGTCTTCACAGGGCCATTTGACATATGGATCTTGACTCCTTATATATATTATCATTGGATAGCAGTCTCACATTCACAGCAGGAGGTTTACAGGACATTATTTATACAAAACTCCTGACTGTTTAAAGTGTTTACTTACTTAATTGATAGTTTTGTCAGATAAATAGTATTACAACCTGTTTATTGGTTTTTTACACAACTGGCCAAAGAAGGAGTGTATTGTTTTCAGGTTTTATAAATGTGAGTTTCTTTATTCCACATAAACTTCTAAATACCTGAACAAATATGGATGTATGAGGTATTGTTAAAATCATACCGAGAGAAACCAGCTTAACCTGCTATTGTTTTTTTTGTCAAAATCAGTATGGTGGCTGTATAGACCATTTTCAAATTATAGTTCTTTTATTATTTACAGGATATTTACAGTGATTATGTTGTGGAATAGAACTATAGTGAACAACCATAATAGTTTAAAACAGTGTTTGATTTTCAAATTAGTTCGTTTTTTGGCAGCGCAGTAGTTTATTTTTATTTTATTGTATTGCTTGTACTGTGATTTACTTTTTTATTTTTAGTCTAAAGCGCAATTATCCCGGGATCGCGGGGTTGAGCATCTAAATACCCGAAATTGGAAAGGTCTTACGGGATCGTATTTTCTACCGGCTGCGCCTAAATAAATACACGGAACAATTTCTTACTTACACTTCATCTTCGGACTTCGGATCCTGCCATTCATATTCTCCATGCATTAGACCTGTTAGGAGACACAAATTAACGTATGATTACTGAGTAAATTGCAGTGGGAAAGCATTGGAAAACAAGATAAATACGCATAATCATATTCTTACTCGGAGTCACGTGAATCGGACGAGTTTGTGATAGAATTCTAGGTCGTATAGTTCTCAAATGGTTTATGTTGATACAGCGTTGGAGTAATCTTAGCAGCATGGTGTTAATTCCTATTTTAATGCAAAAAAAACTAAACAAATTGCAAACAGCAGAGTAATTTTGGTTATGTTTTGTTTTTCTTTCGTTTCAATTTCAACTGTCAATTACGTACGTTTTCTGAATTCTGACATTGACAATAACTATGTTTTAGATGTTGTATTAGCTTTTGGTTCTTCTTTCTTTGTTTTCTTTTTGGCATCACACTGCGCATTGTGCCATTATTAACCATTTGAATTTAACGTGTTATACATGAAAATAAGCTGGTTTATAATATATTTACTGTCGATTTATATAGGTACTTGTACTTGCACTAGGTACTTGCTAAATCTTGGATATGGTCAAACAAGTTTATTGATATGAAAAATTCAGTAGTAGTATTCAGTAGAAAAAAACACATTAAAATCAGTTAACTCAAAGTTACAAGTTTAAGTAAAATCCGTAATTTTGGGGTAAAATATTTTCTGATATTAAATATTATTATTTCTTAAAATAAACTATAATGAATTTGATATAGTTTATTAAAATATATAGTGATGTTTATAAAAAAATACTATATTATAAAAATCCATAAATAAAATATTTTAAGAAAATATATTTAACCAAAATTGTTTTATCTGGTAATTGCTAGTGTATTTCCGCTATAATATAGTACATATACACACACACACAGTATTAACAGTAGATTTTAGTTTGTCCCTTCATCCTATGAGTACTCGAAACGATTTTACAGCGGAAATACACTAGAAATTAGAAAAAAATGTTGCCTGGTAGAAATCACTCAAGGTGATAAGACCGCCCCTTGTACTGCCAAATAATGCACCTACCCTGATTATTTGTAAGTTGTTCTATATTTCTGGTGTGCAATAAAGTTATATTGTATTGTTAATTAACAGATAAAACAATTTTGGTTACAATGGTCTTCCACAAAGTAGCGCCTGAATCAATTTAATAACATATAATTTAGCCTTTTGTGCTGGTATAAATCCTTAAAAAATCAACCAGTGATAGCAGTAGTTCGAAAGTAATTTTTGATTTTTAACAAAGATTATTAGAATCTTACAATAACTGTGAGACGTGGATCCGATCCAGTGCTGGTACCGAAAGCTGGTTATGATTTTAAAAACGTATACATACTACTAGCTTTTTGGTGTCTGACAACATCGTCGGGAAATCTTTAATATTTTAGAGATAATTATTTTCCGGGAGATGCAGCGTAGGAAGGCCTCCCTAGGTGGACCGACGACATTGTAAAAGTTGCGGGCAACCGGTGGATGCAAATGGCAGTTTGTCGTACAGTGTGGCGGTCTAAAGGGGAAGCCTTCGTTCAGCAGTGGACGTCTACGGGCTGATAATGATGATGATGAATTATTTTTCTCTGTGTTTAGTGTTCTGTTCTTTAATAATATTAACCAGCCATCTTCGCCAGCTTTCAGCTGTTGTATTAAATATTTGTAGGGTAATTTAGTATAACATTATGGCAGCACTGATATTAAATGTCAAAATTATGATGAAAAATATTAGGCCATTTTGGTTGTGTTTTTATCGAAATATAATATTATTGATTTTCAGCACAAAAGTAGAAAATATTCCGGAATGCTAACTAGACCTAATTGTATTTGATTTGATCCGTTTTATTATGGATTTGCTTTAACCGGCCGCGTAACTTGTTTTGAAGATTGGATATACAAAAATCATCGGTGAGTGAATTTCTTGATAATGACGTGTTATTTCGATTAAATAATATAAGAGTTAACCTTGTCGATAGCGACGATAGTTGTTAAGTTCTTGTATCTTTTTACTTTGTGTGTTGAGCTTCAAGATAGGGCAATAATATTATCAAATAAACTTGAAAGCAATTTTTTATTTTTATCTCAACATCAGCTTCTATTATCCTTGAGCAAGTTGATAGGTACATACTTACTTACCTAAGTTATCATTATAACCATATAAAGTAGCATTTGCATGTTATTAAGACAAGGTGATCACTCCATACTGGAAGAATAAGTTTCTGTTAAAGAAACAGATTTTCTATATCATTCTAGTTATTTTACAAGGTAGTTTGTAAATCTGTCTATAATCTGTCTGTCTGTCTGTCTCTTTGTTATCTGTCTGTCATAGATTTAGTAAAAAAGGGGAGATGAGGGATGCGCGCTTTGACGTGGATCGCACAAATTAGGTCCACGGACCTAATTCACCTTAGTCACAAACAAACATGTGCTTGTGTTGTGGTTCAATTATCGTAGATCTATATAAATAAGCAGAAACAATAACTTCCTGTGTTTTCAAATAAACCACAAATAGTCTGAAAACCAAAAACAAGTTCCACGGAATTATTTCTCACTAGGTAATACATTTAAACTAATTTTTTTTATAATTCTTCCGATTAATTCATATAGTTGTTTTAGTCTAAATTATGTTTGCGTGACAATAGAGCGTACCTCGTCTCCCTTTTTTTACTATAAAAATCAATAGCCTAGAGGCTAGATGACTGTTTTTTTATTATTGTCATGTTTAGATGTGGCCCATAAATATAGCTGCTAATGAAAACAAAATTAAAATCTGATCAATAATAAGAAACTTATAAGCATTTTGTCATGCTAGACAGAGAGGAGATTGTGACGTCTCTTCTCTGCACGCCATATCAATTCTATTCTGACATGTATGGCGCACAGAGGCGTGACGTAATTTTGTTTGTTTTGTGGGAAAGGAATAGAGTTTTCTCTACCTTATAATATATCAGAACATTAATAACCGATTGAAATTATTTTTTTAATATAAATAATTATATTTACATAAATTCTTCATCAAAGCTATTGGTTTCAACGATATTAACATCAGTCATCTACTCTATTGTCTTGTGTCAGTTCGTCTCGCTTAAACTCGAAAATGGTTCAAACGATTTAAATCCTTTTTTTTGCGAGCCACTGTACTGGGTTGGTTTAGGAAAAAATATTAAGTTAGTACGTAGTTCAGAGTGTCAACTAGTCATAAATAAGAATAGATCTTTTTCTAAAATCATCATCTCTTTCTTATTATGAAAACTGACGTGGTTTTGACACATTTTGTTTATTTATACAGGAATATAATAATAGCCTTTTTCAGATATACAAAAATTTTTAGCTTGGTTTAATACACATCACTGTTTGCATCCGTTTGTCCTAATTTGACATAGGCCTCTTCCAGCTTCTTCCATTCATGTCATGCGCTGGATATACTTGAAAAAAAAATTACATCGAGTGACACCAGATGTCGAGTGGTTATATTTTTTTCATTAGAATAAGTTGTCTTGTTACTTTGTTACTGCTATTACAATTAGGGAATATGCATGTGATTAAATTATTAAAAATAATAGGATGAATGGAGAGTTTAACTGAATGAATTCTGAAGACTGAAGATTCAAAAAAATTATTAGTAGAAAAAAATATTTAAATCGACCGGTAAAGTTCTGAAATATAAGCGTTCAAAGTATTTGGGAGGGAATCATCTGTCCCTTTCTACCAAAACACGTGCTAGTACAGAATTTGTTTGGAATCGTCTACTTTGACGTCATTTTTTTTTGTTGTACATTCAATTGACGAGACGAGCAAGACGTTCGCCTGGTGGTAAGCGTCACGCCTGCCACTAACAGTAGCAGTGCCAGAATTATGAACTTGCAAACACAATCCTGCGCCGCACTGCACTGCGCTCGTCACCCTAAGATATTAGATGTTATATCTCATCATACCCAGTAATTTATCTGGTAACATTGCCCTTCAAACCGGAACACAGTAATGCTTGCACACTACTGCTTGGTGATTGAATAACTCTCAAAGGTGTGGTACTTCCCCAGTCGGACTCTGCAGTAGAGTCCTACCACTACAAAACAAAACCTAGTTAAAACCTAGTATAGCGCCCTCCCTTTCTAACATGAAACCAAAATGTTTATAACTTGTTGTCAGTCAGCTTTTTTGTGAGCCAATAAAAAAAAACACATGCATATTCCTTATTTTCTCTTTTGTCTATTTCAGTGACTCGAGACGCCAATGTCACTCATAACCGAACCGTTAATAAAGAAAGACAAAGATGAGCGCAAAGACCCAACAACTTTCCTCCCTGAAGAGGAAATGTGTTATGAAATCAAGAGAAAGAAGAAAAAGAAAAAGAAGAAGCAAGAAGATCCGTTCAAAGATATAGAACTGAAAATGGGGATAGTTAGGGAACCAGATATAACAGCTTTGGATCCAGATATAGGGATGGATCCGGAAGTTACAATCAAAGTGGAGAACATTGAAGTTGATCTGGATTTCAATGACGTAAGTATGAAGTACAGACAATTTTGTAGAATGTTTTTTTTTTTCTTATTTATTGGCATCGCACGTTGTGCATTCTACCAGTGTCAAGTTAAAAAAAAATCTAGTTATTTTTTTTACTAAAATCTAGTCGAATATGTCATGAAATCACAATTAGTCATAGTCGAGATCAAGTCATGCCCTAGTAAAGTTGTGGCGACTTTACTATGAGCTTCTACGGAGTTTTGAAAACAACACGAAAATACATGTTTCACCACATTATATCATTTGCCCACACACGTGCATATAATTCAACACTCAATGAATAAAACAGCACCATTTTTAATCATTAATTCGCGAAAAAACACTAGATTAAGAAAATAATAGAATGCAACAACATGATTTTTCCGTGTTCCCGCCAAAACTCCCCTTGTAGAATAGAATGTTATTGACTTATCTTACCTTCTGTGTTGCCAAATGTACCATCATCTTTACAGCTAGATGTGTTGCAGAAAATAGCAAAACATCTAGCATTTTGAATTTTGGACACATTACCCGGAAATTAGAGATCGTTTAAACTATTTATAGTTTTGCTACCTACAGATAGTTTAAATGGTATCTTATATTGATTATTTAATTTTAGTTACTTAAGTACTTTAGTTAGTTAGTTAATATTTATTTTAGAACTCTCTTTACTGGATTGTTTAATTATTAAAAAATAAAAAAATTGCTAAATCATTACATTATGATAAGGTACCCTAAAAAATAGCTAGAAGTAGCCAAAGTAAATTGATAGTTAAAAATCTATTTTTTTTAAATTTAGGATAACTAACAGCTAGCACTTAAATAACACAATTATATTTAACTTAAAGGCTAATTATAAGTTACCACAAATAGGTCTAAAATTACAATGAGTTTTAACAAATACGAGCGCATCCATACCATTAACTCTGTATTCTTGGTAATATTCTCCACGACTATGTAATAGATGCCGCCTCCACACCACCACACACTGAGATTAGCAAACTGGACTGCCACAGATAAAAAAGAAAACTATGTTGAAAAGTTGCTAGAAAAAGTAGCTAAATCTTTCAGCCACAACTTTTCTGAAATTAAATAAATAATAAATTAATAAATATTGGGGGGACATTTATTACACACAGCGCCATATAGCCCCATACTAAGCAAAGCTTGTATTATGGAAACCAGATAGCTGATAGAATACTTATATACATTTTTTTTCTCATAAATACATACTTATAATACATACTACACCCAGACACTGACAGGGGTGCAAAAATAGCTAGAAAATGTTGCTTTTGCTATAAAGTAGCTAACTTGATAACAGTGCTTACCTTACTAAAAATATTGCAGTTAAAGGACTGCAAAACTTACCAAAACATAGATGTCTTTTAGATTGCAGTCTACTCGTATTAGACCTAATTCATTCTAATACGAGTAGACTGCAATCTAAAAGACATCTATGTTTTAGTAAGTTTTGATCTGTCTACTAAAGCCTCGAGTATGAGCGGTTTCATGAAGTAAGTTCGTATAGGCTGAGTGGCCAGCCCTAGTGTCAGAGTTAATGAGCTGCTCGGAAGCCTCTGACATTGCCTCTGTCAGCGGTTTCATGACAGGAAATTACAAAAAAAAAACATTTATATCTATATTGCGTTGTCGAGTCATGATTCTGAATAGTATCATAGAATGATACTATTCAGTCTATGGTTATACAATAAATTATTTCTGATTCTGATTCTGATCAGCGCCATCTATATTTTTTTCTTTACCATCTTTTATGTACACAGTTATACAATAAATTATTTCTGATTCTGATTCTGATCAGCGCCATCTATATTTTTTTCTTTACCATCTTTTATGTACACAGTTATACAATAAATTATTTCTGATTCTGATTCTGGTGTCTGGTCAGCGCCATCAATTTTTTTTAAAGCGTAAATACTCCCATTAAAGTCGTATTATTGGTGTAAGCTTAGTAATAATGATTCATTGGACATCTCAGGTACGGAACCCTGAAAATTATTTCTAGTTTATATTACTAGTAACTATCTTCTATTCCAGTTTCTGGACAACGATTACGAGCCACAGCAGAACGAGGAAACCCCCCCAGAGTCAGAAGTAAAACTCGAGGAGCAGAGCAAAGACGCTGTCTTACTGACATTTGAAACCGTTATCAACGACAAAGCAAAACACGGGGACGAAACGAAACCTCCAAACGACACAGAAGGAAGACATTTCTGCAAAGTCTGCCACCTCGTCTTCAAAAGCCCTAGAACGTTGCTAATGCATCAGAAAAGGAAGCACAAGCGCTTCAGAAGATACTTCGAATACATCTGTGATCACTGCGGTATGTCTTACGATGCTAAGAACAGCTTGGCCGCTCATGTCCGGAGGAAACATGGCCCGGGGTCCAACGAGGACGATATGAAGGAACGAGCTTGTGATATATGTGCTTTAGTGTTTAAAGGACGGGCTAGATTGAGAATGCATATGCGCAGGAAGCATGGTTCTTATGCGGACTCGTTTAAACACGCTTGCGAGGACTGTGGTCTTACGTATGAAAAATATGCCAGTTTAATAGTACATAGGAGACGGAAACATTGCGGTGTTCCTAAACAAAAAGCTCAGTGGTATACGTGTCCCTTCTGCTCTAAGCTGTTTTCTAGAAGGGAGACTTACTCTCGTCATATACAACGCAAACACAAAGTGAAGGAAGACGAAGAGAAGAATTCTGAGTCGGACCAGGTTTTAAAGAACACAGTCAAAAACGAGAAGTCCGGTGAAGTCACTTGCAGTTATTGCCCGTTGATGTTCTCTTCTATGATGTACTTAAAATTGCACATGAGACGGAAACATAACGTTCTGACCGATGATTTTAGATTGAAATGCAAACTCTGTAACCTATCGTACGATAAGGTTGAGAGTTTGAAACGTCATGTTAGAAGGAAACATGAGCCGGGAACGTTTTGTGAGGTTTGCAGCAAGCAGTTTCCTTCACTGGAAGCGTACATGAATCACTCTCATAAGAAAGTCATTAAAGAGTGTAACTTGTGTGGGCTGATCTTCGCTACGCAAGGGGGGCTGTCAAAACATTTGAGGTGTACGCACAAAGTTCCAATGGACAAGACAGTTTTCTGTAGCATTTGTAATGCAGGTTTTCATGAAAAACGTCAGCTGAAACCCCACTTCATGAGAGTACATCTACAAGTGAGCTATACATGTCAGTTTTGCAGCAAATTGTTTAAAGCCAAAGAGAGTTACAGGCGGCATCTCATGTTCAAACATCCAGACAGCTATATCGAGGAAACTAAATCCCATCAGTGTGAAAAGTGTCCGGAACTGTTTATCGATGAATTTGAACTCTGCAAACATATAAATACGGCTCACCGGGAAAACCCAGAGGTTATAGTTAAAAGAGAAGACAAAGACGTAATCAAAGATTTGTTTAAGTGCACAAAATGCACCAACGAGTACACGACATGGGAGGAACTTAGAGTGCATTTCGAATCAAATCACCACGCAAACGAAGTAACTCAGTGTCAAAAATGTGGGGAACTCATGCCGAGAAGCGAACTACCCAAACACATAAAAATACACGAAGAAGTCGAAATGGCTTGTAAATATTGCGAGTTTAAAACTAAAAATAGAGTGAGCATGACCCAGCACATGTTGAGACACAAAAATGCAGCGACCATCAACTGCGGGTTCAACGGATGTAGATATAAAACGTTTTATGAAGACGCTATGGAGAAACATAAAAAGAGACATCTCGATTTAGGTGTTAAGTTACAATGTGCCAGTTGTCCATTTCAGACGATGAATAAATATATTTTGAAGTACCACGAGGAAGCCCATTCTACGGGGAAGAAACGTTATGCTTGCAATCAGTGTGAGTACGCTACCATACTGCCAGCTAACTTGGTGCAGCACAAGTACAAACATTCCACGGAGAAGAGGTTCAAGTGTGAAGTGTGTCCGTTCGCTACAAAGTACAATACTTCTTTACGGTTTCACGTGAGAAAGAAACACTGTGATCTCCCAACTTTGAGGTAGCGGAGCTTGTTTTTTATTACATTCGTTTTGGTGTTATGATTTTGTTGTTTTATTTGTCTACCCGCAATTTTCCTCTGAGCAAAATCCAGAGAAATTACTGGGTATGAAGAGATTTAACATTGACGGCCTTACTTAAAAAAACTTTTCAACCGTTAGTCATTGCTTAAGATGCTCTGCCATCTTCTCTCTGACGTGAAGTTGCACGTGCTAGAAAAGGACAGAGAAGTTTAAGTAGTGACTAAGAGAATCGAGATTATTTTAGGTAAGGCCGCTAATATCTCAGAGTGATGAGCGCAGTGCAGTGCGTAGGATTGTTTGCAAGTTCACAATTCTGGCACTGCTACTGTTAGTGGCAGGCGTGACGCTGGCTTATTCCAAAATATATAAATAAGTTTAGTTGGCTTTGATTTTAAAGTTTTAATAAATGTTGTATGTGGGTGATTAAATTCCACAAGATAAATAGAAAAAGTCGCCCCTGTTCACCTGGGTGCTTTAATTCCAAGGTGAACAAAGAACACCAAAAATGACGAAACAAATCGCCCAGGTGCAATGAGTCCGAGGTGAAATGAAGATACTTTAATTTCCAATTTGTTCAACTGGGTGAATTCGTGCTTACTACCAGGCGAACGTCTTGCTCGTCTCGTCACTTATAGTATTAAAAAAAACAGCTTAACAGATAAAGAAAAGACCACTAAAATACTAATTAGGATCAGTAATAGATAAATCTACTAAGATATACAGGGTTAGTTCTATTCAGTTAGCATCCTTTTAAGGGCATATTCTGTACATCAAAACAAACGAATTTTACTATAGGGACAACATTGAAATCGAAAAAAAAAACAGCTAACGGATGCTAACTGATTAGAACTAACCCTGTAGAAACTTATGGGATTAGAGGAAGATTAAAACAATAATGATGTGGTTTCTGTAGAAGTTTTATTCAGGTTTTCAATCATAGTTCAATAACAACAACAACAATAGTTCAGACAAAATGAAATAATGTTTTGTAGGTAGTTTCATAAAGAAATTGGCAGACTATTGCGAGTAGGTTTTTTTTTACATAAAAGAAAATAACCACTGCGTTATGATGTTACAAATTTTAGTTATGCACGTTTCTTTGGTAACGTTAATTATAAAAATATAAATGGACTTAAATACAACAGCTATAGTTAAAATGACCTTAATATTTTACATGGGTATGGTACCTTGTTTCAGTATAATATTGTCGAGTTACGTTTTGTAATATAACCTCGCCATATTCGAGAAGATTCTCGGTTTACAAGTGGTATAGGAAGGTACAATATTAGCTGTTGGGTTTTGATGGGCTCACTAAGTGTGCCTTGGATTCGCCATGGTACACATTTTAAGATCGTCCCTAAAAAAATATTTTAGCTTGCATCAGAGTACCTTAAACTAAATGGTATATACAATACGATCTCAACAAAAACAAGACAGGCCCTCGGCTAGGTTCAATCATATAAGTACAGGCAAATGCACAATGCGTGATGCCAATAAGCAATCCTCCTAAAGGATGAAAGAAAAAAATAATAGGTTTTTTTAAAAAGGTTCTATAAAATAACTTGACACTGGCAAATGCACAGGATGTGCGACGCCAAGCCCTCTTCGGAGGATTAAGAAAAAAAAGGTTAAAACTGGGACGATGTTCGAACGTTCTGTGGTCGAAGAAGAACTAACAAAAATATAGGAGTGGTATTTAAATTAAGAGGCACGACAGCAAAATAAAGTAAATTTAATTCAGTCTTGACTTATTTCTTTGTATGAAACCCCGCCTAGTTAGTTTTCAATGACGTCACAAAATGGCGGTGGGCCGGTCATATTGTAATATTTTTTTATGGCTAGCTACCCCATTTCATGTGGAGCAACATTGCCAGGAACAGTAAGGGAGGAGTCTATCATTATTCTCGTTTCAAATCACACTGCATTTTTAGATTAAAATATTCTAAGTATGTACATAGGTAGCTTAGGTGTGTATGTTTTATTTATGTAATATACATCTACTTTATTATAATGATATATCCTTAAAAGTACAACACATTCAAGGCACGTAACGTACATACAGCTAAATAAAATCATCCAAAAATAGCTATAGCTATGAAAAAATGTTACCAAAGAAAAAAACGCAACGTGTGCGCTTGTGTGTGAACTAAATCTAATTATTACAGGAACATCCAGGTTTAAGTATATGCTCGAATCGACGGCCGCCTTTTACTAGATGGGTTAAGATGCCTGGAAAAAAAGAAAATAAGATTTATAATATAAATAAAAATTGCAAGTCATTTGCGTGGTATTTGGTAGGTATTCAAAGAAATTCAGATTCAAAAAGATAATAAATTATTTACTCAGGTATTGCGAGAAGCGAGAGGTATTTTATTTATGAGAAATCTTTAGCTACTCGACCCTAGATGGCGCTACTACGAACTACGTAGTTTTAGTGCAATATTTAGAAATGAATTAAAATTAGATAACAAGAGCGGCGGGAACACGGAAAAATCATGTCGTTGCATTATATTATTTTCTTAAACTTGTGTTTTTTCGCGAATTAATGATTATAAATGGTGGCGTTTTATTCATTGAGTGTTGAATTACTTGCACGAGTGTGGGCAAGTGATATAATGTGGGAAACATGTCTTTTTGTGTTGTATTCAAAACTCCGTAAAAGGTCATAGTAAAGTCGCCACAACTTTACTATGGCATGACTTGGACTCGACTTTGACTAATGTCTGACTAACTGTGACTTCATGACTTATTTGACTTGATAATACTACATAAAATTGAACATTACATGTCATATACTTGACTCTGGCAGAATGCACACCGTGCGATGCCAATAACAAAGAAAAAAAAACAGCTTAAGTCCGGAGAACAAATTCAATGGCATATGTGAATCCAACGCAACAGCGCCAGCGTGCGGTGGATAAGGCCCAATTGCCCTTCGGCCTTCGAGGGTAGGTAGGTCCAGCAGTGGAATATTAAAAGCTATATTTATGGTCTAGGCTCTTATTTAGTCACGTGAAAACGTTAACTTTACTGTTATATTTACTATGTTAGCTATTCTCATTCCAATCTGATGTCAAATATCGGTGAGGTTGAAGGTGAACACACCTAGCCTGGAATGGAAACTGGCTCTCTAGTGGCCTCCCAACCCAAAGCTTAAGTCCAGAACATGCTGATTATGGTATTTATCTACGAGCGCAGTGCAGTGCGGCACAGGTTTTTTTTCGCAAGTTCACAATTCTGGCACTGCTACTGTTATTCTCGTTCTCGTGTCGTCTCGCCATTGCATTAATATATATACATATTATTATTATTTAAATTCTGTTATATTATTTATTATATATATTATTTATATTATATTTATATTTTTGAATTAACGTTTATTTATAATTTGATTATTTTAATTACAATTTCAATTTCAAACTTAATTTCAATTTCAATTGTGTTTATGTACGTTATTAATGTTATTTGTTATTAATTTAATGATGTATGTGTCTTTGATACTTGATGAATATATTATTGTTATTCACATATTTATTTTCTTTCTTAAATCTATGTTTTTTACAATATAAATTTAAAAACATAAATATTATAAAAAGCCTAAACCTAGAGTGCCGCCGGCAGCGGGGCAGGGCTCAAGCTGCCGGTGGTTAGGGCTGCAGAGTGAGGAACCTCCTGACAATGCGCGCCGTGTCAAGTACCACTGCCCTTTGAATCTGATCCTTGACCCAACCGCCTAGCGAGAGCCTCTTGAGGTATTGGTCGAGGCTCTTCGCTATAAGACCGTTTTCCGAAATTATTATTATTAATATTAAATATTAAAATAATGAGATAAGTACCTTAGCCGGGTAGAGGAAGGTCGTGGCGGAGGCCGACCCGAACGCGTTGAAGGCGCGGCACTTGAACTCGCCCATGTCGCTCCAGCGCAGGGCGGTGATCACCAGCTCGCCGGAACGGAGCACCTGGAGACAACCATATTCTTGAAATACCGGGTGATAGTTTGAACACCGTTATCCTTCTAGGATATCATTGTACTCATCATTATGAACAACTTTTACTATGAGGCCAACCCTGAAATCACGAAAAAAAAACCCAGCGTTTCCATACATTTTGTGTCAGATCGATGAACCTTTTTGTATGGAACAGCTGTTTTTTTTTAATGATTTCAGGGTTGGCCCATAGTAAAAGTTGTGCATAATGATAAGTACAATGATATCCTAGAAGGATAACGGTGTTCAATACAACACCTGTATATCATACCTAGATTTGGACCTGATGGGAATGTCCCAAAGTCTCATAAAGAACCACCGGAGGACGAGCAGCAGCGTCCTATCGTTTTTTTAAACGTTCAAGTGACGAAACGAGCATGACGTTCACCTGGTGGTAAGCGTCACGCCTGCCACTAACAGTAGCAGTGCTAGAATTGTGAACTTGCGAACACAATCCTGCGCCGCACTGCACTGCGCTCGTCACCCTAAGATATTAGATGTTAAATCTCTTCATACCCAGTAATTTCTCTGGTAACATTGCCCTTCAAACCGGAACATAGTAATGCTTGCACACTACTGCTTGGCGGTTGAATAGCTGGCAAAGAGTCCTACCACTACAAAAAGTTATAGAAAGTTACCACTACTTTAATGTGTACGCTCTGCTGAGCAAACTGTTAAGAGGTCATATTCAGAGGTCCTAAGCATAAAACACTAAAACGTATTTTAAACCTATTTTAGTAAACAAGTGTGCATAAGATGTGTGTGTTATGCATAAGATGGTGAGTACGCCTAAACGTAAGCATACCTTCATCCTTGGATTGTTCTTGATTAGCTTCCCCTCGTTGTCCCTCCAGGTGACGCGCGGTCGAGGATGGCCCTTCGACCTGCAGGGCAGCACTGCGTTGTTTCCGATCGTGTTCACGTACACCTTGTACCAGGCCACCACCCGTGGGATCAAGGGATACAGCTTTGAGCGCTCTGAGATATCCATGCCACCATCTGTTGGTAGAAACAGAAATTTACTATGATTACCCATTATGTTCTAAGCAAAGACTTTTTAAGCTTAGACCTGGGTATGTCCTACAACTGCATCCAGGACCAAGGCCGTCTTAATCTATGCGGGGGCCCCTGGACACACAAGAATCTGGGGCCCTTTTGGTAACTAAAGAAAGCGAATTATATTAACATTGACTAAATATGTCAAAATCAAGTCTAATGTTACGGAAATTTTATACTTACTTCTAAAAGAAAAATGGTAAAGTTTGAATTGATTTTGTCTTAATTTGGTTACATAAAATCTACATAATTTTGACTAAAATTTTACTTTTAACTTTTATTTTTGAACCGGGTGTTCAGCCGTCGTTATCGACCGCGTGGTTGACAGCGACCACATCGCAACCACATTGCAACCACAACGCAACCACCAGCTACACAGTGAAATAGCCGCCGGCCACATCGCAGATACATCGCGCTGTGTCGACGCAACGACAGTGCGCGCACTATGAAAGCCAGAGTCGAACTGTGTCTGCACACGACGCAACCACATCGACATTTTGTCGGTACCACAACGCAACAGCAAAAAGCTGCAGCGACACTATTCACACGTAGCCACAGCGTCACCACATATAGCCGCTGCGATGTGGTGTGGTTGTGGTACGTGTGGGTTGATCTTAAGACTGCTACTGATTGAAGTTATCATAGTGGATTAAGCTACAATATCACATATATCAATAATTTATCAGATAAGAGTTTTATTTTGTATAGCTCTATCTGATTTGTTTTCGTTTTTTTTTTTTAAAGTTGTGTGTTGTGACAACATCCTCACAACCGCTCCCTAGATTAAATAGCACCGTGTACAGTTCTGGTCGAGCTTACCCTTTGAGTAGACGACGGTGGAGGCGCGCACAGACTTGTCGCCGGCGGTGGCGAGGCAGGAGTACTGGTCGCGTCCAGCTCCGCGCGACACGAGCAGCGTCGACGTCAGCCGACCCACCGAGAACGGGTTACTGTTTATCACTTCGTTCGATTCTATGTCGTGCTGGAATATGGAAACATTTGTATTGTACAGTTGTACCACATCTTTGCCGGTTATTCAACCGCTTAGCATAAGAGTATCAAAAAATTTATAATTACTACTAAAAACAACTACTATTTTCATTTTAATTACAATATCATATTGTGTTTATATAATTTATTATTGTGACTGCTACTGCTATAAAATTAATTATGAATATGAGATTATGATACTTGATGAATAAATGATTATTATTATTAAAACAAAGATTTTTTAAAGCTTTTTCGTAAATAGCTCCAATAGGGTAGATGACTGATGTTTATATCGTTGAAACCAATAGCTTTGATGAAGAATTTAAGTAAATATAGTATGTTTATTGAAAAAATAATTTAAATCGGTTATTAATGTTCTGATTGATCCGCAAATTGGAAGCGTACGGAGTGCGAGGCAATGTCCTAAATTTAATACATTCTTACCTACATAATCGATTACAGCAAACTCAAATCACTGATATGTCCAGAAAATAAAACCGAACATACATACACCTCTTCTGCTGGAAAGGTCAAGTATGGCGTCCCACAGGGAAGTGTACTTGGGCCTTTACTCTTTATTATATATATTAATGATCTACCTCAAGCTATTGACCATCCTATGGTGCTGTTTGCTGATGACAGCACCGCTGTTTTTGTTGGTGAAAAATATAAACCACTGGGACCAATAATTGATTTGGCATTGAATAATATTATAAAATGGTTGACATCTAATAATTTATTAATTAATCTTGACAAAACGAATTTAATGACATTTTATAAATATGATAAATTGACATCTAAAATTAATTATCAAGGTAAAGACATTGAGGATGTTACAGTAACAATTTTTTTAGGTCTCCAGTTGGACTCGAATCTAGACTGGAAAATGCATGCCGAATCAGTATGCTCAAAACTGTGCAGTTATTTATATGCCCTATATATGTTGTCAAAAGTTGCTAATCAAAAAACGGTATTGACTTCTTATCAGGCGTATGTAACATCTACCTTACGATACGGCGTAATATTCTGGGGAAACTGTTCCGAAAGAGAGAGTGTTTTTAAGGCTCAAAAAAAATGCCTCAGGTCAGTCTGTCACTTAAAGCCAACAGATTCTTGTTTACCTCACTTTAAAAAACTAAGAATATTGACGTTACCATGCCTCTATATTTATGAAATCGCATTATTTGTTAGAAATAATCTGAATATGTATGTAAGCCTCAAGCGCTTAGGATGCAGAAATATAAATAAAAATAAAATACGCCTGCTCAGTCATAGGACTGCATGCTTTGGTAAAGGTGTTTGTGGTATGTATGGCTCCCAGAATTTATAATCATTTACCCCAAACAGTACTGGAGTCGGAAAGTGTGTCTGTGTTTAAGAAAAAAATATTCAAATTTCTGGTATCTAAGGCTTACTATAAAATACAGGACTTTTTTAATGATAAATTATAAAGGATTTATATTTTTAATTTAATTAATCTGACATAATCATAATTATCTATATAAAATGTACATTGATGAATCTAATTAATTGGTTAATTTCTTGATATTGACTGTTACAATTATTAGAATATTATAAACGCATGATATTATTTTAAGTCTCGACATTATTGTACGTTCACAATGAACTAAACTGTTGATACTCGGTAGCAGCTACACACGGTGTTACACAGTTAATTACAATAAATATAATCTGAATCTGAATCTGATATATAAGCGTTTAAAGTTTTTTTTCGAGACAAATCTGTCCCTTTCCCACAAAACAAAAAATTACGTCACGCCTTACTTGTCAGAATATAATTTATATGGCTTACTGAGAAGTGACGTCACGATTTGCTGTTTCGTCTCTCTGTCTAGCATGATATTAAAATGTTTATAAGTTGCCTATTTTTGATCAGATTTTCATTTTCTTTTCATTAATCAGCTATATTTATGGGCCACATTTTAATAAGACAATAATAAAAAACCAGTCATCTAGCCTATTCCTCCACATCAACAGCCAGACTATTGTCGGCCACGACCACGTCCACTATTGGACGAAGGCCTTCCTCTTAAGGGGGGTTTGAACAAAGAGAACGCTGCTGCCCGTCCTCCGGTTGCATTGAATACAGTTTAGGACATACCCAGGTCCAATTCCCCCACTCGCCTCTAATGTTACCACGCAAATGACTGGGCAAAAAAATATTTGGCACCTAATATCTCAAGGTGACGAGCGCATTGCAGTGCGGCGCAAGATTATGTTCGCAAGTTCAACGTTATGGTAAGTTAAAGGCAGGCGTGATTCTTACCGCCAGGCGAAAGTCTCGCTCGCACGGAATGCGAATTATTTCAAATAACAGAACAAACGATAATATGTGTAATAAATTATGTTATATTAGCGGAATAAAAAAAAAAACTTTGAATACGTTTTATATTTATTATTATAGGTATTATATTTATTATTATATGTGGGTATTATTATTATTATATTGTTAGAGGAGAGATGCCATTTTGTGTCACCTTACGCCGCCCCACCGCTCAAGAATCTATAAATGCGGCCGCACAAGCAGCGCCGCCCTCAAAGTCCGGTGACGCTGTAGAGGCCATCTGAGGCCAACAGCATCAGTCATTCTTAAAAAAAAAGCGCCGCCCTCTTTCTGCTTTCCGACATCGAAGCGTGCACATCGCTCCTACCTTGTATTTATTTGCCTCCATTTTTGAATTAATTATTTAATTCGTGTAAAGATAATTTGATTTGCCAATAATACTGTTATTCGTGTTAATTAAATTAGTTTTTTTTGTAAAATATTTGCGTATCCGCTAAAAATATATTATTCTCGCAGCTAGCAAACTTGTGCTTACGTACTTGTGCTCCCATCTATTGTCGAGTAGCAGGACTAACCTCATAAACGGGCGCATCGTTTTTAAACCAGCGCACAGATGGCGCTGGCGCACCGACCGCGTCACAGACTAAGTCCAGGGTGTATCCAGGTTTCAGCTCGTACGAAGGTTCAGGGCGTACCGCTAAATTCACGAAGCGTTTGTTAACAGCTTTGGCCGGTAGTCCTGGAAACAATAAATACCCTTATTATCCTACACAAAAGTTCAAAATCCTATCTCAGATATTGCCCTGATACATGATATATACACAATAAATATAATCTGAATCTGAATCTGATATTTTTTCAAGAAATCAACAAAAGATGTGCAAATATTCCGACTTCTTGGCTTCTTGGCTTCATGACCTTCCAAGATTCAGATCTAGTTATTGTCAATAACTCTATTGTACAAGCCTGGAAAGTTCTTCGAAAGGTCACGGCTTCGAGTTTTTGAGCTCCACTACACGTTAAATAATTTACTCTACCTAAGTAGTAAGTATTTTCAAGACACGTTCCGAAAGTAACTAAGAATTATCTAACAATATATTTAACTCTTTTTTTTTTTACAATCAAGTGACGAGACGAGCAAGGCGTTTGCCTGGTGCTAAGCGTCACACCTGCCACTAACAGTAGCAGAGCCAGAATTGTGAATTTGCGAACACAATCCTGCGCCGCACTGCACTGCGCTAGTCACCCTGATGAGATATTAGATGTTAAATCTCTTCATACCCAGTAATTTCTCTGGTAACATTGCCCTTCAAACCGGAACACAGTAATGCTTGCACACTACTGCTTGCCCCTTGAATAACTGGCAAAGGTGTGGTACTTCCCCAGGCGGACTCTGCAGTAGAGTCCTACCACTACAAAAAGTTATAAGTTAATAATCGATAGATAGTAGTCGAATTCATAACGGACGGAACGACAATATTTTAAGAGTGCGACTAATGCCAGAAAAATATCAGATTTCACCCGCGCGTCTTGCATTAGTTTAGAGTCGAAAATCGCATGATACAATTGATGATGATGATCGCTTTGAGCAATTTAGGTGGGATTTTATTTAATTAGTCATAAAGTAGGCAAGAAATAAAAAAAATAAACGGCTACTGTACTAAAACATTAGTTTGGCTATGTAATTCGTAAAAAATAATGTGGTGCTGTCGCTGATAATTTAGAGCATTTGAATTAAAACAGTTTTTTTTTGTTGGTAATTTGTATATTTTTTAAAAAATAAACTAGATTATTTTCCAAAATTCTATTCGGTTACTCGGCTTCTTTACGTTTTTCCCCTACCTGTAGTATTTTTTTAATCTGAATATTTACGTTCTTTATCATTAAACTATGTGGTTAAAAATACACCTTTTACTTACTTTTGGCATTAGTCGCCCCCTTAAGTAGGTAAGAGGTCTACTCTTACCTACTTCAAATATTGCACGCCCGCAATGGGTAAACTGTTGTTAAGTACACATTTTAATTTATAAGAGCTTTCGTACACAGTTTTGGCAATAAAATTATTCTATTCTATTCTAGAGTTTTGGCGAAAATATCATGTCGTCGCATTTTATAATTTTTCAAAACTTGTGTTTTTTAGAGTGATGTTAGTGCATAAAAATGGTGGCGTTTTAATCATTATGTGGTGATTTACGCGCACGAGTTGTTTCCAAAACTCCGAAGAAGCTCGTAGTAAAGTTGCCACGACTTTACTAGGGCATGACTGGACTTTACTGTGACTGACATGACTTGACTTGAAATTCATCAAAAACTTGATATAAAGTGCAACGCCATAATCCTCCTAGGAAGAAAGAAGAAAAAACGGACTAAACTGACATTTCGAGGATTGTAGTGCCACTTTTTGGAAAATTTTTATAAGTAGGTACTGGGATAAAAATATTAAGTTTGTTAACTTATGTTAAGAAACTTAATCTTTGTATTAACTTAAGTACTTATGTTTACAAACTTAATAATTTCACACCAGTGACCTATCTCAACTAACTCTCTAATAAATGAAAATATCCCCAGTGATATTTTCAACATAGGTGATCGTTTAGAACTACCTAGTTAAGTTACGCCAGGAGCCAATGATATTATATATATAAGGAGGTAGATATGTCACATCGCGCCCTAAAATGGCCCCGTGAAGACGGCCCTAAGGACTGTCTCGCCTGTCTGCGCTCACTAAGCGAGACGCGCGCTATCCCTTTTGCTCTCATAAAAGTGCTATCTTCTTTCACACTCCAGCGCAACTCGTAAACATGACGGCGCGGGGGTCATTTTCAAACGTTATTTTATTACGCGATGGCGCATCCTTCGTAATCTTTGCCAGGAGCCTTCTTGCACGTTATTTATCAAAATACTCACCAATATGTGCGATATTGTTGTCGAAGTCGATAATAGGCATGTGCTTTGTGACGACAGCTGCCCGGCAGTCGGCCAGGAGCGCCGCGGAAGCGAGGAGCAATACTGGAAACATCAGGGCTGAGGACTGGCTATACTGCTGAGAGTCCACTGGCAGCAGCTGCAACAAGGATACAAGATAAAGACTCGAAAGCAATGGAGTAACAGGAAAAAAATATGGTTTTAATCACTGAAGAGAGAAGTGAATAGAACGGAAATGTGACGGGCCGCGCTAGCCGGCATCAAGTGTAAATGCGCTTAATGACAATAGGCTAGATGACTGGTTTTTTTATTGTCCTATTAAAATGTGACCCATAAATATAGCTGAATGAAAAGAAAATGAAAATCTGATCAAAAATAAGCAACTTATAAGCATTTTAATATCATGCTAGACAGAGAGGCGAAACAGCAAATCGTGACGTCACTTCTCTGTACGCCATATAAATTCTATTCTGACAAGTAAGGCGTGACGTCATTTTTTGTTTTATGGGAAAGGGACAGAGTTGTCTCTACCAAAAACTTGACAAAACACTTTTTACTAAAATAGGTTTTAAATACGTTTATGCGTTTTATGTATATGACGGTAAACCTTTTTATACCAGCATTGTTTTTAATTTTTTTATTTTTGTATACTTTCACGTGACGAGACGAGTAAGACGTTCACCTGGTGGTAAGCGTCACGCCGGCCACTAACAGTAGCAGTGCTAGAATTATGAATTTGCGAACACAATCCTGCGCCGCACTGCCTGCACTCGTCACCCTGAGATATTAGATGTTAAATCTCATCAAACCCAGTAATTTCTCTGGTAACATTGCCCTTCAAACCGGAACACAGTAATGCTTGCACACTACTGCTTGGCGATTGAATAACTGACAAAGGTGTGGTACATCCCCAGTCGGATTCTGCAGTAGAGTCCTACCACTACAAACAATTTTTTTAAATTATATTTTGCCGAAACGTAGCAACACTCGAAACGTCCGTTTAACTTGAATTCGACAAAGTATAGTGTAAAAACTCTAATGCTAGGGATTCACCTGCGTGACGCTTTACGTCTAATTATCGGAATAATTAACGTGCAATAAATGATGCATTAAACTATGCGTTCCATGGGTGGCCACACTATCATTTGACTTTAAATATGGCCTAACGTCTAACGACGTTAATAATGCCACTAGCCTATTAGCGTGCTAACACCCAGCCATATCTGCGTACTGTATAAAATATCGCGCTAAATAATGGCATTACAGGCATGTGAAGCCCTAGCATAATTGTAATGATATACCTATAAATGTACCCCAAAACAGAGCCACAAAAAATCTGCTTTACATGCGTGAAAAGCAGCAAACATTACACAGTACATGAACATTTAATTTTATCTTTATTATGCGTGACCAGGAATCAAACCCGCGACCTCCTGTCACTAGGTCCTGGTCCTGTCCTGTTTGCGCTTGCATAATATATCCGACTACGAAATTTTGCCACAAGTAGACCCTCAGATTAAAAAAATATAGCCTATGTAGTTTTTGAACAAAAAACAAGAATCTGAACTCTGTTACGTTACCTAATAGTTTTTTGAAAGCTTATGCAAAGTTGACGACATAACTTTTTTTGTTTAATTTATACGGGAATATTCACGTTTCATTAAATTGGATACTCCGAGAATCGCCATCTCCGTTTCAATCGCATTAGGTGACCTTTTTCAAAGAGTGAAAACAGAGCCCGACTCGCGTACGGTCGCGTCCTGCTTCGCACTGTTACGGTAACTGACTATTAGTCGGACTATCTGATTTAATTAAACGTGAGTATTCACGTATAAATAAAACAAAAATGTGTCAAAATCACGTCAATTTTCATAATAACATATAACTTTGTAAAGCTTCGAGCAAATTATATCCCATACAATAAGGTACGTTTGATCTAGCATCACTACCCTTTACAACGTTACGTCCACAGTTGACATTACCTTGTAAAGAGGTAATGCTAGATTAAACGAATTTATTTCTTTAAGATATAATGGGAGGTTTTTCTGACCGGCAAATAAAAAGAAAAAAGAAGCTCATTGTAGATGGCGCTGACCTTGCGCTAACCAGACGTGGCTGTCATTGTCAAGTTTTTTTATTTTATTTTAGCGCCACAGATCAAAAATACTATGCTATATTTGACTGTCACGTTTATTCAGCGCTAACTATCGAGCTGAACTACTTTAAAAAAAAACCTGTCAAAAAACCTCCCATTTGCTAGACGCTTTAAAACGTTATGTCGTCAACTTTGCATGAGCTATCAAAAAGCTATTACCATAATGGACACAGGGTATAGTACTTTTCCGTGCATCATCTTTTGTGTGCGTGAAGTTTTGCGTTGAGTGTCTAGCCACCACAATTATGATTCCAGAGGGAAAGCTCTAAAAGTTTACACTAATAAAGATTATTCAAATCACTTCTCAGAAACCTTCAAATATCTATAGGGACCTAGGTATTGGCTTTATAATTTATCATAGAGAACTTTATTTAAGTATAAAAAATTCACAAATAGGTGTCTTTATGCACCTATAGATGCAAAATATAAATCCCAGAAGCTTTTAGTGAATCGTTATAGTATTAAAATGTCTGTAAAATATATACTGCAAAACTGTACACCTCTTAAACTCAACGGACATTTAAAAAGAGTTATTTGAACCTAATTACAATCCCTAGAAATATACGCATGGGAAATTATTCAGGTGTATTTTCGTGCTAAAAAAGCCCTCTCCTATCTTCTAATTCTATATTTCTATGTAAAAAATCCTAAAGAAAAATAGACTAGACAGGCAAACCAATAAACTAACAAGCCTACTTGCATGTATTTTAGCCAAGGATAGTTTTATCACCAAGTAATAAAAAAAATGGATTGTCCAAAATCTCACACACAAAACATCCTAAATAATAAAATAAAAAAAATATTAAAAAGTACCTGTCGGAATTCCAAACACAAAATCACACTGGCACAAAAAATAGAAATTAAAAGAAAAACGAATGTCTCGAATAACAAAATTTAAAAATAAAACTTCGTTAATAAAAATTACAGCTACAATTTTTTAAGATCAAAGGTTATAAGCACTTATAAGTTGGTTTAGGGACGTTGCTACCGTCCCGGATGCTGGGATAAAATGACTGAGACTAGGCCAAAGCTCTCCCTTAAATAGGCGCGCTTGAGTTTTCAGGACAATTTAAAATTAAAAATCGAATGCTCACCGTTTGACGTCGCTGCAGACTTCATTAGAACGAGCTACAAGGATAAAAAAACTCTTTGGGATACAAACTCTTTGGAATCATAGAAGATTCGGTTTTCTGATCTTCAGTTCCTAAGGTCATCTTAGGAGTTTTGGCGGGAACACGGAAAAATCATGTTGTTACATTCTATTATTTTCTTAAACTTGTGATTTTCGCGATTTAATGATTTAAAATGTTGGTTTTTTTATTCATTGAGTGTTGAATTACACGCACGAGTGTGGGCAAGTGATATAATGTGGTGAAACATGTCTTTTCGTGTTTCGCCACAACTTTACTAGGGCATTATTATTCTTATTCGATGTGGTACTAGGGCATGATTTGGACTCGACTATGACTGGTTTCGTATGATTGACTGTGATTTCAAGACATATTTGACTTTATTTTAGTAAAAGAAACTTGCAAATTCATAAACTTGACACTGGCAGAATGCACACGTGCGATGCCAATAACTAAGAAAAAAAGGTCATCTTATAGAACTAGCGAGTAAACCAATTTCAGCCTTCGCATGATGCTGCCAATCAAAAAGTGGTTAGTAACAAGTCGCATGCGCGGACTACTAATTGAAATCCCGATGCATTAGGTATTTCTTATGATTTGTTTTTATGACTCGGTGATAATTATTTCACGAATATCCTCTATTCACAATAAATGTAAGTACCTACGTTCGTCTTCAGCCATAAAACGTCCACTGCTGGACGAAGGCCTCCCTCTTAAAAGAGGGGTGTTGCCATAATCGCCATGCTTGGCAGGCGGCTTGGGGATCGCAGAATGGTCACCACCGTTAACCAAGGGGACGCTGCTCCTCCGGTGGGTCTGGTTGCAGTTTAAAAACATACACAGGTCCAAGTACCTACGTTAATAAACTATAATGTAAAAATTAACTCTATAAACTTTTAAAATGTTATATACCTAATAGAAAAAACTGTTGCCTGAAAAGTTTCGAAAAGGCGTATCGATTAAAATCATTTTATTGTTAAACTTTTCTAGTACATGAGAAAAAATACACTTTTCTCTGGTTATATTCTTAACAAAGCAAACGGGAAGATCACCCCAAGCCTTGGATGTTGAAAAAAAAAAATTAACTTTGTACATATTTTATTGAACCTTGTTTTAGTGGGAAAAAAATAGCAAAAATTCTTGCATATTTTATCTAGTTTATAACTACTTGGTCTTTATTTGGTTGTCGTAATTATTTTATTCTTACTTTTCGGCCATAGCACCTTCGTGTATCAAATGTGTTTGTGGGTGTGTCACCACGAGAGATTTTCTTAACATGTTTAAAATAAAAGTAGTTCTCATCAACTCGATAGATGGCGCTGACTTCACTTGCCGGTCCAACACAGCATAATATTCTTGATAACGTGGCACATTCACTAAAATAAAAACCCGACGACAGACAAGTTTAGTCAGGAGTTTTGGCGGGAACACGGAAAAATCATGTCGTTGCATTCTATTATTTTCTTAAACTTGTGTATTTTCGCGAATTAATGATTAAAAATGGTGGTGTTTTATTCATTGAGTGTTGAATTACATGCACGAGTGTGGGCAAGTGATATAATGTGGTGAAACATGTCTTTTTGTGTTGTTTTCAAAACTCCGTATAAGCTCATAGTAAAGTCGCCACAACTTTACTAGGGCATGACTTGGACTCGACTATGACTAATTTCGTGTGACTGACTGTGATATCATTACATATTTGACTTGATTTACATATAAATACTTGAAAAAATCATAAACTTGACACTGGCAGAATGCACAACGTGCGATGCCAAGAACTAAGAAAAAAAAAAAAAAAGTTTAGTCAGCGCAAAGTCAGCGCCATCTACAATGAGCTTTTTTTTAAGTTTGCCGGAAAGTCCCAGTTCACAAGATTCCATTGTCGTTAATAGGTACATTGTAATTATTTGTTTTTTGTAACTAAGCCGAGATTAAAGCTTTAATGCTCAAGTCTCATTGTTCGTCGTCTCGCTTGCCACATGTTTAGGTACTAAGTTTTTTTAAATGTATGGAATAATTATGTTTAGCGCATATTACGTTGTTAACTAGTAAAATTAAGACGTATTTTTAGGGCCGCTTGCCTAACAGTCCTTAAATGCGTTTATCCGATCACTTAAATGCATTTAGGTGACTAATCACGTTTAGCATCTTGCACAACAAAAAATAAACCCTTAAACATGTTTAGCGAACTGTCAAAATTAAACACTCCGGAATGACCGTTTAGCGAAATTTAAATGTGTTTAGCGCCATATTGAATGGTCAGCTGTTCTTGGTTATTTTGTATTTTCGTGTAAATAATAAAGAAACATCATTTATGATGTGCTGTATCGGTGTAGTTGCAATGTTTTGTTTAAAAAAAAATTACCTAGAGGTATAAACCATCTACAAATTCTACAATGGATATGTGGGATTTCTGAGATGATGAAGGGATGTGAGAGATGTTTTTAGCCAGACCATTGCACCAAGGCAACTATTTCCGAGGTCAAGATTATTTGACGACTTTTTTGAAGATAAATTTCATATTTCATACCACAGTGATTTTGCTACTGAAAATAGACGTCATGTATTTAGGTAGGTACTATATAATTATATTATATACCTACTCATATTTAAATAAAATACCATGCACTTTTTATTCAATATTCCTATAATAATTGACTACTATACAAGTGAACAAAGCATTGGGTTCCTGGAACAAAGGCTTCACGGTAACTTAACGAAAACAAAAAAACAACAAAGCAGTCACCACATGGCATTATTTGAAGTTTACAATTAAAATGTATTCTGTTCTACGTAAACAAATCAAAAATGCTTGACTGTGCTTGACGATGGTTTGACGGAAAAAAACATTCAATGCGTCGAACGGACCGCATGTGGACATTTATGGGACGCGCTAAAAACGATTAGTTAAATAGCATCGGAAAGCGTCTTACGCAAGGCATCGCTAAATGCATTTAGGCTAAACGTGTTTAGTTAAATGAAATTAAAGACCATACGTTATGCACGCGGCCCAGAATAAGTTTTTGTTTGGATATTTTCTTTGGCTTGACATGAGCCCGGAGGATCAATTACCATTTGTGCATTTTCTTTAGTCAATTTAAATAAAATATTAAATATATTTTAAAATGCGCTGAATATATTTCAAAATGATTTCAAGTATCTTTAAAAAAAACATACAGTCGAATTGAGAACCTGCTCCTTTTTTGAAGTCGGTTAAAACAAGAAATGTGCGAGCGAGAGCTCTGACAGCGAGATCCAATTTTTAGATAATTGATATTTGCAAAGTATGTACAAAAATAACATTTTATGATTGGTATGCGTTTGACCGCTAACTCGGCGAAGCTGCAGTCAGTGGCGGATTATCCGTAAGGCAAACTAGGCACGTGCCTAGGGGTGCGAGGTTACACAGGGGCGCGTGCTGAAGATTTTAAACGAAAATCAATCATCTGCAAATAGTTTATGATATTACCAACAACTATCTGCACAAATATATGAAGTCACGTTTGTTTTACTTGTAATAATTTGAAAAACAATGTTAGGGCGCCAGATTCCAGAGGGGCGCCAGGTTCCAGTGGGGCCGATGAGGGTAGCCTAGAGCGCTGTTGACATCTGCCTCTGGCTGCAGTCTACGATGGAGCACGCTTGCCTAGAAGAAACCGATTCACTCACGACTTGCTCCCCACCAACGAGTTGGTGTTGCACAACACCCACTCCGGAAGCGCATTCCATTGCTTAGCGGTCCGCACAATGAAAGTGGAATCGAACCGTTTCGTTCGTGTTTTTAATAGGTACTAAGTAATAAAAAAGGGTCTCGACAGAAAGAAAACGAAGTGATCCAATGGATTCCTTTTTTCCTTTTTAGCCACGGAACACTTAGGGTTATTTCACACGTACCACAAGCACACCACAACTACACCACAACCACACCACAACTACACCACAACCACACCACAACCACAACACATGGTTGGGCGCATATTTTGTATTGAAAATGA
This sequence comes from Erannis defoliaria, assembly GCA_905404285.2. Lineage (NCBI taxonomy): Eukaryota > Metazoa > Arthropoda > Insecta > Lepidoptera > Geometridae > Erannis > Erannis defoliaria. Next base: position 1,589,746 of record FR990092.1, read on the forward strand.
ATGGTAGAATTTACACGTACCAAATTATGCCGTCATTACCGACCGCGTATATGATACCGACCACATCGCAATCACCAGCGACACCGTCAAATAGCCACCGGCCACATCGCACATACAACGTTGTGTCGACGCAAAGACAGTACGCGCTCTATGAAAGCCAGAGTCGAACTGTGTCTGCACAAGACGCAACCACATCGGAACGGCTAGCGACAACGCAACCACATCGACATTTTGTCGGTACCACAACGCAACTGCAAAAAGCTGCAGCGACACTATTCACACGTAGCCACAGCGTCACCACATTTTGTCGCTGCGATGTGGTGTGGTTGTGGTACGTGTGGGTTGACCCTTAATAAAAGTCAACATGTAGAGTGCCTACGGCCGAAGGGCAACAGCAACACGGAAGGTGTATAATGTAGTTTGTATAGAATTTGTAGGCTAGATGACTGTTTTTTATTTATTTTCCTACTCGTATTAAAATGTGGCCCATAAATATAGCTGATTAATGAAAAGAAAATGAAAATCTGATCAAAAATAAGCAACTTATAAGCATTTTAATATCATGCTAGACAGAGAGAAGAAACAGGAAATCGTGACGTCACTTCTCTGTACGCCATATAAATTCTATTCTGATAAGTAAGGCGTGACGTCATTTTTTGTTTTGTGGGAAAGGGACAGAGTTGTCTCTAACAAAAACTTTAAACGCTCATATATCAGAAAATTATTAACCGATTTAAATTATTTTTTCAATAAACATACTATATTTACTTAAATTCTTCATCGAAGCTATTGGTTTCAACGATGTAAACATCAGTCATCTGCCCTATTACATGAACACAAAGTCCATACAAAATTATCGGGAAGGCCAGTATTTTAAATCTCAGTTCATTGATTTAGATCAAGGCAGCTTGGATCATGAAAAATGAATTATTTAACAAGAAAATTTAACCAGAAGGAAAAAAAATTGTTTAAATGGAAAATCCAAAGGTCAAGGGTTTGGGTTATACGGAACCAGGGTACCGAAAGGAGCTCATTCCACCTCTGAAGTATGATATAACAAACAACAATATCAATACATAATTGGCGGAGTAATCGCGTAACAAACAAAAAAAAAAACAGGCGAATTGAGAACCTCCTTTATTCAAGTTGGTTGAATAAAGGTCGTAGGTAGGACAAATCGAAGAATTTCACGAACAAAATCTATTTCCGAAAAACTGCACAAGTTTGTTAAACTTGTTTAGACTGTTCAGGAGAAAATACGCATACGCCGCTGACAGATGGGTAAATAATTACAAAGATAGGTAAATAATTATAAACAATAAACATACTTGTATTATTGAATGGGAGCGTGGAAAGAAGTGGATTTATGGGGAGAAGTGGGCGGACCATGTGGCAGCACCCGGGGAAATCATAAGGCAGCGTTTATATGGTTTAGATGGGCAATTTTTCGCACGAATACACGTTGCGATGCGATTTCGATCTCATTTCTATACACTTTTACTAGCTGATGCAACAGATGTGGTCCTGTCATAAAGAAAAAAGAATAACGCATACGCATATAATTATCGTTTAAAAAGAATGAAGACAAGTTAGCATGTGGACAACTTTGGAAATGGACCAAATCGACTGGAGGGAATCGTGGGTTAATATTGAAGTTCATATAAAAATCACATAGAAAAAAGGAGTCCAGTATTATACGAATAAAAAAAAACCGAGAGACTTTTAACATTTTTCTTGCCATATAAACGTAATTCGGACTATTACGAAATAGTACATTATGATACGAGTGTGCTGTGTTGGTCATTACACTAGAGGCGGTATTATGCACGAGAGCCGCAGGCGAGCGCGATAAGGAAGCCGAGAGTGTATTGAAACATAGCACAAGAGTTTCATACGACTGTTTTCGTCACACTTGCGAGGAAAAAACATTTTTGATAATAATCAACCACACAGCGAAAACGTCAACAAACATTTGCGGAAAATGGCACCCAAATCAACAATGCGCGCGCAGGTTGACATTTACTTCAGCGCCATAAGAACTCTTTGTTGGTATTACAATTTTTTTTAAGTATTACGAGGCTATATTAAGAGTGCTTCGTATACATACGTCTAATTGCAGTCACGTACAAACTTGACTTTACCGGGTTATACCTATTATAGCACTATGTGCCGTAATGTAAAGTAAAAAGCACGCGTGCGTAATAGCTTGGATTATGAGCCTAAAACCGATGCAATAAGATCCACTTTACGAGCAAGTGTGATGAAAATTCTATTACCAAATCGGTCCATCCATACTTAGTGATGCGTTTACCAACAAACAGCATTAATTTTTTTACAGGCTCTACAATTTCATACATTTTTGTCATCGGTTTTTTGATTGGAGGTACTCCTAAAAAGCTAGTTGCAGTACTATCTACCTGCCCATTTTTATAACATTTGACTTCTGCGAAATTATTTTTTAGAATTGCGTACCGAATGTACAGGCAAAATCAGTTAAACAAAAAAATAATTATGAATTTATTTATAATATATTTTTGAGGAGAATCCGGCATGAAACGAATGGACTATTTCGTCCGTACTAAGCATGAATCAATCGGTCGAGAGGTTTCAAGATAAGGTCGTGAAACGTGATGTCTCAGTTCGTGAGGTATACTGTTCGCAAAACGACTAGTATATGAATGGCCCCTTACTGCTGCGATCAACGTTTGTTCGTGCGAACGATGGCCAGACTAGACGCCGCCTTATAGTAGAAAGTTTTGAATCTGCTCTACGTTTCGTAGTTCGATCACCGAAACACAGAATAAGTATTAGTTGCTAAATAAACTAGAGTTCTTTCCTCCTAAGAGACTGGGGAATATGCAAGTATTTTAAACATTTCACAAAAAAAACTGACTAACATCGAAATTAATTGTTGAAAACAAAGGATAAATAACGAAGTTATAATTTTAGTTTCATGTTAGACAGAGGACTGAGGATGGACCTGGGTATGTCCTAAAACTGCATCCAGAACCACCGGAGGACGGGCAGTAACACTGCGATCTCCAAGCCACCTGCCAAGCGTGGGGATTATGGCAACCCCTCCCTATTAAGGGGGAGGCCTTCGTCCAGCAGTGGACGTCTTCTGGCTGATGAGTGAGTGAGTGAGTTAGACAGAGAGCGCACTATTGTGGATAATGATGTCAGATATCAGAAATAAATTCTAATAGCACATCATCATCATCATCACCATCATCATCAGCCCTTCATTGTCCACTGCTGTACATAGGCCTCTCCCAATGTACGCCATTGAACTCGGTCAGCAGCTCTTTTCATCCAGTTTTTGCCATCCACTTTACGCAGGTCGTGGCTCTACCTAGCTGCAGGGTGTCGTCCTACACTACGTCCACCTAAACGCGGTCTCCACTCTAAAACTCGTCTACCCCAACGGTTATCGGTTCTTCGGGAATCCGGCCCTCTGCCACTTCAGCTTACTAATTCTTAGAGCTACGTCGGTAACTTTAGTTAAATGTCGGATCACTTCGTTACGAATTTTGTCCCGCAGAGAAACTCCAAGCATAGCTCTCTCCATAGCTCGCTGAGCGACTTTGAACTTGTGGACCAGCTTCATCGTGAGTGTCCACGTTTCGGCACCGTATGTCAGGACGGGTAGGACCCACTGATCGAAGACTTTCGTCTTGAGATATTGCGGTATGGCCGACATGAAGACCTGACGAAGCTCACCAAATGCTGCCCATCCCAACTGAATCCTTCCATTGGCTTCTTTCTCAAAGTTGTTTTAACCTAGCTGCAAGGTTTGCCCTAAGTAAACATACTCTTCACAATAATAGCACATTAACGCTGAAAAGTGACTAAATAAAACATATGCATGTACAGGTCGCGTCATGTAAAAAGAACGCTGGCGGCTAAGCTGCGCAGTAGGCGATTTATCGGTCTATTTGGTGGTATGAGGCGCGGTATGAGTACTAACCAATATACGAAGCTGCGAGCACATAACCTTGGTTGGACCTGGGTATGTCCTAAAACTGCATCCAGACCACCGGAGGACGGGCAGCAGCGTCCTCTCAGTTAACGGTGGTAACCATTCTGCGATCCCCAAGCCGCCTGCCAAGCGTGAGGATTATGGCAACACCTCCCTTTAAGGGCCCTTCGTCCAGCAGTGGACGTCTTCCGGCTGTTGATGTGTGAAGCTGCGAGTAATAGGCTAATTAATAATTATTTAAAACAATAGGCCTAGTACTTTTGTGCGCAAGTGTACACATGCGCAAACACGTGGTGTTTACTTCGAAGCTCTACTTTCTTCCAGCGTTCTTTTTACATGACGCGACCTGTGCCTGTGTGCTACTAAATTGTGGCGTCAAGTTATGATATTGGACAAGTCACCGTCCAAGTACGTATTGTCTATGGTAGCGGCTCTACCCTTAACTATCACGCTATGAGAAAGTTTCTTTCCTTAGAGTAATAACACTTAGAGTTATAGTTTCATTCAAAACTCCATTCACTGGTGAAGACCAAACACTATCAATGTGTGCGTGAAAACTATAAATTTTGTGTAATTACTTTCTTTGACACGCCACTAAGCGTCACTCCTGCCCATATAAATAAGTATTATCAGTGTCAGAATTGTCAGAATTGTGTGCGCCGCACTGCACTGCACTCGTCACACTGAGATATTCGATGTCAAATATCTTCATACCCTGTAATTTCTCTGGTAACATTGACCAGACACACAGAACACAGTAATCCTTGCACACTACTGCAGTATAATTGGCAGAGGTGTGGTACTTTCCCAGGCGGACTCTGCAATAGAGCCCTACCGAAGTTCAGGTAAAGCTCCAATAAAATAGTAAAATCTTAACACAAGCTTCTATAGAGTTTTGGAATACCTACTTTATTACCTACCAGTTTATTCCAGGCCTGAATCAAAGAATACATTTCTTTAATTCAATCTTTCTCGAATTTGGCCGTTTATGTGTTTTAACTAATTTAACGCTATTGACAAAAATTGGCAGGAATACAAAAAAATATGTATAGGACGCCTTTGCCAAATTTCCCAGCTGTTGGACTCCACAAGCTAGCGATGTTACCAGAGAAATTACTTTCAATTTCAATTTATTACGCCCGTGGGCCTGGGTTACAAGGTTGGTATAAATTTATAAATATAAAAAATAAAATAAAATAAAATGTCTTTATTTCAGGCACATAGCCCATAAAACCTTAAAAATAAAACAATAAATTATTGTAAAATTAACCTAAGTTGTAGGTAGGTCCTCATACTATAAAATAAAATACAATTTGAGATGTTTAAGCCACACGCTATTAGCGATTTTTGTTCTGGTGGACAGATATAATTCTCCAACAGGCCTGGCATGCGGAAAGTGACAATATTTTCTCTATTCTAACTGTCATGGAAGAACAGGACAAGGCTACGACTCTGTATTAGTCTGTCTCGTTTTCGCATGACATAAAGACATGACAACATTTTGTCGCGAGGCGCATGCTAGCCCTGCAGGTCCCGCCTTTTCGGCATACAAGCAGACTTAAACTAATGTAAATATATGAGTTTAGAAATTACAATAAAGATAACAATAATAATAATATTTTATAGGTTCTAGGGGTAATTTTTTTTTTTTTTTTTTTAATATATATTTTATTGTAAGTAAGTAGTTTTTAGTATATAGTTTAAATATTTATTTTAAGTTTTGTACATATGTAAATAAAAATAAAAATAACATAATAATACTAAAAAAAAACATATTATGTTAAAACCAATTTCAAATCAAATTACTTTATAGATTAAGAAAAATGATGATGATAATAATTGAATACCTAATCCTCTAGTGTATATTATTTTCAATACTTCTATTATGAATGCAGCTAGGCATACATAGATTTAGAATGTAGTACAGATCTATAAAATGTAACTTATGAGATAGCTTTAAATTATTGCATTCTGTTTTGTATGTTTATCAAATAAATAAATTAAATAGGTATACAAGACAATGTCAAAAAAGGACTATAAATAAAATAATATATAAAAAAAACTAACACAATTAATAGTACATTATGATACGAGTGTGCTATGTTGGTCATTACACTAGAGGCGGTATTATGCGCGCGAGCCACAGGCGAGCGCGATAAGGAAGCAGAGAGTGTATTGAAACATAGCACAAGAGTTTCATACGACTGTTTTCGTCACACTTGCGAGGAAAAAACTATTTTTTTTTGATAATAATCAACCACACAGCGAAAACGCCAACAAACATTTGCGGGAAATGGCGCCCAAATCAGTAATGCGCGCGCAGGTTGACATTTACTTCAGCGGCATAAGAACTCTTTGTTGGTATTACAAAAAAACTGTAAGTATTACCCGGCTATATTAAGAGTGCTTCGTATACGTCCGTCTAATTGCAGTCACGTACTAACTTGACTTTACCGGGTTATACCTATTATAGCACCATGTGCCGTAATGTAAAGTAAAAAGCACGCGTGCGTAATAGCTTGGATTATGAGCCTAAAACCGATGCAATAAGATCCACTTTACGAGCAAGTGTGTTGAAAATATTTTTATCATTCAAAAAATATAGTATGCTTTGGAAATGAGCACATTGAGCCTATTTTTGAAGCTGTTTATGTCGCTCCAGCCACGAGTTTTTTGTGGTATTTTATTAAAATAAATTATTGATGCCCTACAAAACACACTTCTTAACATTAGAGTTGTTTTGGTATGTTTAGGGAACCGTACGTCATTTTCCTGCCTACTACCAGGATTAAACTTTGGGGAAAGCTTTTGTTTTTTTCTTACAAATAGCGCGACTTCGCTGATATATATGCATGGCAAGGTTAATATTTTCAGCTCCAAAAAGGATTCCTTACATGATTGCCTACGCCGCAAACCACACAGCTCTAATACACCTTTTCTGAGCTTACTGGGTATGAAGAGATTTAACATCTGATATCTCAGGGCGTCGATCCCAGTGCAGTGCGGCGCAGGATTGTGTTCGTCGTCAGCCATAAAACGTCCACTGCTGGACGAAGGCCTCCCCCTTTATAGAGGGGTGTTGCCATAATCCCCACGCTTGGCAGGCGGCTTGGGGATCGCAGAATGGTCACCACCGTTAACCAAGAGGACGCTGCTGCCCGTCCTCCGGTGGGTCTGGTTGCAGTTTAAGGACATACCCAGGTCCATTGACAGGTACCCAGGATTGTGTTTGCGAGTTCACAATTCTAGCACTGCTACTGTTAGTGGCAGGCGTGACGCCTACCACCAGGCGACCGTCTTGCTCGTCTCGTCACTTGATTGTATAAAAAAGTTAGTAACAACATAAATAATCTTTCGTGTCGGAGCGACGTAGGGAGACCATTTCGCAGAATCTCCTGTTAGATTAACGACGGGAAGTATAGCAAAATGACTCAAAATAGTATTTTTTCTTAGAATGTCTACTTTTATAAGTGCAACGGATTGGTATGTAATTATGGCATCGACTCACCGCAGCAGAAAGAGCAAGGAATGCTGTTTTCATAACATCCAGGCCTGTTGGCGTGTTTGGATTGATCCAGCGATGCATTTATTGGAAGGCCATCCACTAACGGCCATTCCTAGCTGGAGGATCATCCACTAGGAGTCATTAATGCCGGAATCAGAATGGATGTAAGTGAAGAGTGATTACTTTACAGTTTTTTGCGAGTTTAACAATAATGATACAAATGAGAGGCTGCTCTTCTTATGATAAGAGATAACGCAGGCCCATGCGGTACTCAGAATTATTCAGTGGTACCCAGAGCTTAGAGTAACAAAATAAATCTAACCTACCTACCTGGCCTTCCTCAGCCTCTAGATTTTCACTTTCATAGTTCCTTAGACTTTATATTACGATTATATTTATAAACTTTATATTGCCTAGGTAATAAAGTAGCAATTCAACTTGCAGCGCTGGATACCGCTCGCTATATTCACCTAGATATACCGCTCTCTTTCTATCACTTATGCTTAGTTACGTGCGACGAGGCTAGCGTGCGGGCGGCGACTGACTTTTGCGTTACATTGTCCACGCGGACGGAGCGCTGGCCGAACATACCTAAACTGCGGAGTGACACCCCCCTGGTACGGGCACGGGTTGAGTTCGCGACTCCTCGATTTGAAGTTGAGCAGTCTCCCAATTAGGCTACCATAGCCTATTTAATTGTAATGATAAAACTATAACCACACTAGCCCACTACGTTGTTTTCGTTCGCGAAACTTTCGTACAAAGGCTTGGAGCAGTCAGCTCTATTACGCTGTCTCGTCCGAATAGATACTTTCACAGAGTTCGTATCGCAAACCCATATTCCGAGCGGAAATGTCTTCCGAATGAATTAGAATAACAATCAGGAAGGTGATGAGTTTTCTCCAGCATCACAGAATATGTAATCGTTCCCCATCCAGCTGTGAAACAGTAATAATAAAGAACTTATGTGTGTTACATTTACACACAAAACTAGACCATTATACAACATACATTCCCAATGACACAGCTGGATCTATCTGCCTAAGCATCTGGCCAAGGAGTGAACAAAAATGGATAGATTACTATAATATTTTTTGGCAAGTGGAATTTTGTCGTTAGACGAAATTGAGATCCATAGTCAGAAAAGAAATGATATTTTATTTATGTACTTGAGTACGTCCTAAAACTGTATCCAGGACTACCACGGGCGTAAATATGGCTTTCATTTGTGCCCCAGGGTCCGAGGGTCCAAAAATGTACAAAGATTATGCGGTTCGGGTGCTTAAAAGAAATATTGAGGCAAAGGCACTTCGTTCTCATCGGGGGCTATTTTTGTCAGATGCTTAGACCAGGACCCCCTGAACCCCTTATATACGCCCATGAGAACCACTGGAGGAGAGCAGTAGCGTCCTCACAGTTAACAAAAAAAAAATGTTAGCTTTAATTAATTAATGTAATGCTAGGGCTTCACCTGCGTGTAATGCTATTATTTAGCGCGGTATTTTATACAGTACGCAGATATGGCCGTGTGTTAGCACGCTAATAGGCTAGTTGCATTATTAGCGTCGTTAGACGTTAGCCGATATTCAAAGTCAAATGATAGTGTGGCCGCCCATGTAGCGCATTGTTTAGTGCATCATTTATTGCACGTTAATTATTTCGATAACTGGACGTAAAGCGTCACGCAGGTGAAGCCTTAGCATAAGTGGTGTATTTGCCGTTTTAATTAATAATAATAAATAAATAAACAGTGGTGAGCATTCTAGGATTTCTGCGAGGCCTGCACAACCTGCAACTCTATCGCACGCTTAGAGCTTGTTAACGACGACTACAACAAGATTTCTCCCCAAACATTGGGTTACACATACATCCATTCCAGTGACCAATTCCACTCGATCAATGTAAATATTGCATTGGCTGTACTCTATTTCGAACTTGCTATTTGGTCGAAACAGTAAATTCGGAGGAATTCAGACATTCGATCTAATCAGGTGAACAATCCGAAGGGGAAAACTAATACGGGTTCCGCATTCCCGACAATATGTAAACGTGAATGATGGAGACGCTATCGCAGTTTCTGAGCTGAATGAAAAGCTGTCTCTTGGATATTGTTAGTTACTCTATTTCGCCACGTCTAGAGATAAGTTTGGCGCGTACTCTGTTTAGAACTCAGTGTTGCCAGAAATTGTTTGGTAGAACCACCGCGTGGTAAGTCTAAAAGTAACCTACTCAGTCCAGAAATATCCACGTAATGATAGACTTCTTAATTTCAATGTTATGCAATATTAGTTAGCTCGTCCCCCGCAAAGAGTAACAGAAAATTATGAGGAAGTACCGTCATTGGCATCTCCATATTTGCCCAAAACGACAAAATACAATTTATCATCTTACTATCCTACTTGATATTATAAAAGCGAAATTTTGTATGCATGGATACTAGAGGTCGCCCGCGACTTCGTCCGCGTACGGAAGAAATTCGGCCCGCTCCCAAAATTTACTTTCACATTTCACTTTAAATCATCCCGAGCAAATCCCCCCCACAACTCCCCCCCACCCCTTTCGTTTCCCCCTTTTCCCTCCCCTTAGGGGTCGAATTTCGAAAAATCCTTTCTTAGTACACCCCTACGCCTCAAGACGAATACATCTTCCAAATTTCAAGTCTGTACAACTAGCGGCTTGGGCTGTGCATTGTCTGTTAGTCAGTCAATCAGCCAGCCAGTCAGTCAGTCAGTCAGTCAGGACAGAGCCGTTTATATATATAGATGTTTGTTACTCTTTCACGTTGAAACGGCTGAACGGATTTAGATGACATTTGGTATAGTAGCTTATACGTTGGAATAAAACATAGGCTACTTTTTATCCCACGAATTGCGGGTGAAACGGGTGAACGCAGCTAGTAATCATCATCATCATCATCAGCCCGGAGACGTCCACTGCTGAACGTAGGCCCTTAGACCGCCACACTGTACGACAACCTGCCATTTGCATCCACCGGTTGCCCGCGACTTTTACAATGTCGTCGGGCCACCTAGCGGGAGGCCGCGCCTACACTGCGTCTTCCGGTTCGTGGTCGCCACTCAAGAACCGTTCTTCTCCATCGGTTATCAGTTCGTCCAGCGATGTGGCCTTCCCATTGCCCACTTCAACTTGCAAACCCTGCGAGCTATGTCGCTGACTTTGGTTCTTTGGCTTGGTTCATCTAGTAATTAATTCAATTAAATATGAGTTCTGAATAAGTTATCTCCCTATTATTTCAAAAGCTCCACAATAAGAGGAAAAGTCTGAATTAATTTAAACATTCAAGGTTGGAAAATAGGAAAAATTTACAGGAAATACGATTGTGGTTTTCTGGGAATGTATAAGAAGTACTTAATTGTTAGCTGGTAAAATAGTAGATTACTCACCTAGGAAGTAAAAGTAAATCTCAGGCAGAGATCTGAGGCTTCTTTACTTGACTAAACTTGGCTAAAGACCAGCGCTGGCTGTTCGCAGCCAGCATTATGCTGAGTTGGAACCGGTTTGTGGCGAAAAACTATTTTGTACTGTTTAAATTTGTTATGAGTTTATATTGTCTTGTCTTGTGTACAAAATGTGTTTTTTCTACAAATAAAATATTGTCTATTGTCTATTGTTTGTAAAGTAGCCACTTTAGCCCCGCAGGCACGTTAAAAGAATTTACAAGAAGTACTTAATTTTAGGCTAGTTATTATATTATTACGAGCCTTAGTTTATTTTTACACGACCGCGAAAAAAAGGAGTGTAATGTTTTCAGGCTTCATGTATGTATCAATGTAAGTATGTGAGTTTCTTTATTCCACCGAAAATTCTAAATGCCTGAACTAATTTTGATGTATCGTTTCGTTGAATCCTTACATCACTCCATTCACAAAGGCCATTTTTTTTTAAATGTTAATATGGCGGCTATTTATGGTCTCATTTTCAGAAGAGAAATTCCATTTTCGATGTCGCTTTTTCGAGGTCCTAGCCGTTTTATGGTTGATATACCAAAAACACGAAATGTACGAAACGGTTTTATTCCACTTTCTTTATTCGAACTCCTAAACAGTGGGTAGCGCTGCCCGAGTGGGTGTTTCCCCGATAATTATAATCTGGATGTCTTCAAGTCGTGAGTGAATCGGTTTCTTCTAGGGAAGCGTGCTCCATCGTAGACAGCATCTTCGTTTAACATCAGACGAGTTGGCAGTCAAACGCAATTAATAATAATAATAAAAAAAATACTTTTTTTTTACAATGTATCATATTGAAGACTTTGATGAGCACATTCTAAAACCATATAATTTACCCAAACCAACCAACCCTTCTTCAACCTTTATTGGTTTGGTGGAAAACCATTCGTATTATGGCTTGGCAGGCGTGTTTTTTAATTATTTTAATTATATGCCTTGTTTTGTTCCTATAATAGCACCAAGCCAAAATTTGGATTGGTGCTATTTTGGGAATTTGGTGTGTTATTGCCATGACTGCTTATATGAAATGGGTGCAAACGGGAATACCCTGGCCTCCCTCCCTACCCTTTTTCCATTTGTCCCTGTCCAGAGCTACAACGGACCGGCTGCTCTGGCGGTTGTCTAGGTCATCCCGCCTCCCTTTTTGGGTCTGCCGCGCAGTGCCGAAAATAAGGCGGTGCCCAGGCACGGGCGCTAGTCCTGGAGGGGCGCAAAAATGACCAGACTTGGAAAAAGTTTTGAATATTTTTCTTTTCAAGGGCGCAATTATAGAAGCTCGCACCGGGTGGTTTCTTTGCAAGGGCGCAATTATAGAAGCTCACACCGGGTGCTTTCTTTTCAAGGGCGAAATTATAGAAGCTCGCACCGGGTGCTTACTTTTCAAGGGCGCAATAGGCTAGATGACTGGTTTTTTATTGTCCTATTAAAATGTGGCCCATAAATATAGCTGATTATTGAAAAGAAAATGAAAATCTGAACAAAAATAAGCAACTTATAAGCATTTTAATATCATGCTAGACAGAGAGGCGAAACAGCAAATCGTGACGTCACTTCTCTGTACGCCATATAAATTCTATTCTGACAAGTAAGGCGTGACGTCATTTTTTATTTTGTGGGAAAGGGACAGAGTTGTCTCTAGCAAAAACTTTAAACGCTCATATATCAGAATATTATTAACCGAATTAAATTATTTTTTCAATAAACATACTATATTTTCTTAAATTCTTCATCAAAGCTATTAGTTTCAACGATATAAACATCAGTCATCTACCCTATTATAGAAGCTCGCTCCGGATGCTTTCTTTTCCTGGGCGCAATTATAGAAGCTCGCACTGGGAGCTTTCTTTTCAAGCGCGCAATTATAGAAGCTCGCACCGGGTGTTTTCTTTTCAAGGGCGCAATTATAGAAGCTTTCACCGGGAGTTTTCTTTTCTTGGGCGCAATTATAGAAGCTCGCACCGGGTGCTTACTTATCAAGGGCGCAATAGGCTAGATGACTGGTTTTTTATTGTCCTATTAAAATGTGGCCCATAAATATAGCTGATTATTGAAAAGAAAATGAAAATCTGAACAAAAATAAGCAACTTATAAGCATTTTAATATCATGCTAGACAGAGAGGCGAAACAGCAAATCGTGACGTCACTTCTCTGTACGCCATATAAATTCTATTCTGACAAGTAAGGCGTGACGTCATTTTTTGTTTTGTGGGAAAGGGACAGAGTTGTCTCTAGCAAAAACTTTAAACGCTCATATATCAGAATATTATTAACCGATTATAATTTTTTTTTCAATTAACATACTATATTTCCTGAAATTCTTCATCAAAGCTATTGGTTTCAACGATATAAACATCAGTCATCTACCCTATTATAGAAGCTCGCACCGGATGCTTTCTTTTCCTGGGCGCAATTATAGAAGCTCGCACTGGGAGCTTTCTTTTCAAGCGCGCAATTATAGAAGCTCGCACCGGGTGCTTTCTTTTCAAGGGCGCAATTATAGAAGCTTTCACCGGGAGTTTTCTTTTCCTGGGCGCAATTATAGAAGCTCGCACTGGAAGCTTTCTTTTCAAGCGCGCAATTATAGAAGCTCGCAGCGGGTGCTTTCTTTATAGAAGGTCGCAGCGGGTGCTTTCTTTTCAAGGGCGCAATTATAAAAACTCGCACCGGGTGCTTTCTTTTCAAGGGCGCAATTATAGAAGTTCGCAGCGGGTGCTTTCTTTTCAAGGGCGCAATTATAGAAGCTCGCACCGGGTGCTTTCTTTTCAAGGGTGCAATTATACTAGCACCGGGTGCAATAGTAGATTGTTTATCAAGAGAGGAAATAACTATTTTTAAGGCGAGAGTGTTTCTTTGAATCCAGGGCACAAGGATGCAAAGTACTCGAGCTTACAAATACAAATAATTTATTGATAACACCAAAGTTACACGTCAAATTTCATTAAGAAAGTCAAAAATAATAATTACTTAGGTAATAAAATGAAATAATAATTATAAAAATACGTCAATAATCTCTTATTTTAAAATAAGCTTCAATGTCATAAAACAAATTCTCTTGTAACCACGCTCTGAGCTTAGATTTGAAGCACCCAGTGGAAGGAGCATCCCGAATGGAAGCTGGTATACGGTTGTAGATCGCGGGCCCCAGAATATACACTGACCTCTCCGACTTGACGAGACGGTGCGACGGGGTGATCAGTTGGTCTTTCTTTTTATTACTTCGTAAATCTAAAGTGCTGTGAACGCCCCTACGTTGGACCGTTTCTAGGTTTACATGGGTGAATAGGGCTATCTGGTAAATAAACTCACTCTTAAAAATAGTGTTGATCCCGAGGTGGACACTCTACTTTTTATTACCCTCTATGAGAAGATAAGTAAGTGCAGCTTATGAATAAGAATAGTACCTACGTTTATTTCATTCTCTCTACTCACTATCACTTCACACTTTTTATTGAGGAAGATACACTGAGTTAAAATAGAACAAAGAAAATCCGAATTTTAGTAAACAATTACGTAATACCAACAAAGAGTTCTTATGCCGCTGAAGTAAATGTCAACCTGCGCGCGCATTGCTGGTTTGGGCGCCATTTTCCGCAAATGTTTGTTGACGTTTTCGCTGTGTGGTTGATTATTATCAAAAAAAGTTTGTTTTTTCCTCAGCAAGTGTGACGAAAACAGTCGTATGGAACTCTTGTGCTATGTTAGTCATTACGCTCTCGGTTTCCTTATCGCGCTCGCCTGCGGCTTGCGGGCATAATACCGCCTCTAGTGTAATAACCAACATAGCACACTTGTATCATAATGCTATACTTTGTTAACCCTTTAAGACCAGATTTTTTTTTCTTCCTTACATTGTGATAAATTCTTTACGGTATAAAATTAGACTAAGATAAGCAAGAGAAAAATGTAATTAAAAAAATTGTTGGTATTACAAAAAAACTGTAAGTATTACCCGGCTATATTAAGAGTGCAGACGTATGTATATCTAATTGCAGTAACGTACAAACTTGACTTTACCGGGTTATACCTATTAAAGCACAAGTGTCGTAATGTAAAGTAAAAAGCACGCGTGCGTAATAGCTTGGATTATGAGCCTAAAACCGATGTAATAAGATCCACTTTACGAGCAAGTGTGATGAAAAATATGTTAATAAACACTGTGAATGTTTGTCAAACAAATTAGTGTGATTTCTTAAGTTTCTCCTTAAAACGCACCTACTTGATTAGATAAACATGAACCCTGTACAAAACACCCTGTATAACCCTACCACTGGTTCATATTCAGATGTTGGAAAAATCGAGAACTCATCCATATTGTAATAAAAGAAGGGAAGTGTGACAAAGGTCACCAGATCCACAGAACAAAGAGGAGATGGCATCTACTTGCGAGATTTTGCACAAAGGATGACTTTTTGAGTAGGTATTGTATACAACGTTGAACTGTGGCATGGGGCATGGGGCAGCGCTTTGGGGCACTCTCTATTGTTTATTGTTTGTGGTCGATTTGTCGTTATTTTACCGCGAATAGCCACAATAGGCTAGATGACTGTTTTTTTTATTGTCCTATTTAAATGTGGCTTATAAATATAGCTGATTAATGGAAAGAAAATTAAAATCTGACCAAAAATAAGCAACTTATAAGCATTTTAATATCATGCTAGATAGAGAGGCGAAACAGCAAACCGTGACGTCACTTCTCTGTACGCCATATAAATTCTATTCTGACAAGTAAGGCGTGACGTAATTTTTTGTTTTGTTGGAAAGAGACAGAGTTGGCTCTACCAAAAACTTTAAATGCTTATATATCAGAAAATGTATATATGTATATATGATATAAATATTTTTTTCAATAAACATACTTGACTTGACACTTGACATGTAAATTAGTATTAAATAATTTACTATATTAAATAATAAATACCTATACCTAAAAAAAACAAAAAAAAAAAATACATACTATATTTATTATGAAAACTGACGTGGTTTTGACACATTTTTGTTTTATCCGATTTAATTAAACGTGAGTATTCCCGTATAAATTTATAAAACAAAATACTATATTTACTAAAATTTTCATCAAAGCTATTGGTTTCAACGATTTAAACATCAGTCATCTACCCTATTGTTACATCAGATTTTGAGTTGTTTTGTTGTTATTTATCTAATCTGACAATATTAAATTTAATATTTTCTTTGTTTTTTATTTATTTGAATATAATATAATAATATTCTAGCATTAACTAAATGAAAGTAAAGTCACCGTTGTCCATCACCTAAAGTCAACTTAAATAACTTAAATCCAGGTGGATGCTATGAAAATGACTGACGAGTCAGCTTGGTATTTTCCGTGTGCGTGTGTGTATAAAATGTAGATAACGAAATATTTAGTTACTCTGTCATCAGCTGGGTAGTTAACTTGTAACTTCATGTGTACCGTGCGCCGTGACATACCTTTACCTCTATTTTCTTGTTTTTTTAATGCAACGAGCTAGACGTTCATCTAATGGTAAGCATCAGAGTGCCAGAATTGTGAACTTGCGAACAAAATCCTGCGCCGCACTATACTGCGCTCGTTAACCTGCGATATTAGTTGTCAAATGTCTTCATGCCCAGTTATTTATCTGGTAACATTGCCCTTCAAACCGAAGCACAGTAAATGCTTGTACATTACTGCTTGGCGGTTAAATAACTGGCAAAACTATGGTTCTTCTCCATGCGGACTCTGCAATTAGAGTCCTACAACTACAAACTATCTGACATTGTATAAGATACTACGCTCAATATCGGAAATTTCTAAGTTACCTATAAATACAATTATCTTCCACCTCTACTTTGTATATTATCTGTGGTGATTCTGCCTGGACCAGATTATTCCATACATTTTCCTTGTTTAAAAAACCGATTTATTATTCGAGAGATAATGGAATCGGTTTAGTGATCTTCTGAGATTGTGTTGAGCGTTTAAGTATTCAAAAGAATGCGGAACATTTTTGGATGAGGTTTTAAAGGCATGTGGCAGTTTGGCCTAGTTCATAGAAGGTATGAGAACTTTGTACCATTAGACCACCTGACTATGGAAAATACCCTAAGACGTTTTTCAGCAGATGGTAGACTTGACGCAGAAATAATCTAAAGGCCCTGCATTTCCATGTTTCAAGCACATTTATTATCAATAATTATTCTAAAGCTGAATGAGTTAGGGCCACATTTAGCGAAGCAAAAATATGGCAGTTACGCAGATTCGTGCGCGTGTCATGATTTGTTTTTTTTTTCATTTATTTTCGTGCTCGAGCTGCTCCATTTTTAATTTATTACAAGCATAATATAAATATTTTGTCAAAGAAAGAGCGTTATTTCGAGACAAACAATATTATTTTATGTGAGTAAATTTTCTTGTAAAATTTGGGACAATTGAACGATTAAAATTGTTGTAATGTGTAAAAATAGATTGCAATTTTTTTTATCTTCTTGTCAATAACTTATAGAAAGATTACAAAAACGTTAGTTTACTTGTCACATCTTATAGATACAAATATACTTATGGGAAAACACAAATTCATAATAACCGTCAAAAAACTGTTACGACTGCACGTGATTTTTTAAATTAGCCCCGTTAAGTAATGCGATTACGAGACCATTGCAACATCGCTAGTTCACGCGAATTTTGATCGTATGTTGCGCAAAGTAGAAATGATCGGATAAAACCGCGTTGACACGATCCGAGTCAGCTCGGTCCGATCCCACTCGGATACCTACTCGGACGCCACTCGCATTGTGGCGACTGAGAATCCGAGCGCACTCGGATGATGTTGACCGATTTTAGTAGACTCGGACCGCGCTCTTCTTTTCCGAGCTAGCTCGTATACGAGTAGTGAAATAAAATGGCGGTTATTAGAAAACCAAAGTGTTTTGAAAGTGACACAACTAGATTTGACAGTGAGCAACAACGAAAATAATGAAGAAAACGATCCGAGTGAACTATTTAATGTCAACAGCAATCCTAGTACACTCGTATGAAGCTTATACTCGTACGAGTGCGATCGGACCAAGCTGACTCGGATGCTGTTGACGTTAAAAAAACTAGGGATTTTTACTAACACAAAATTATTAACTTTTCACACCACAGAAAGGACACACTACGGATAGGCACAAAAAGAGACCTTTTCACTAAAATCTACCTCTTACAGGAAACCCTCGGATGAATAGAAGAAATTAAAAAGTTTTATCTAGTTGTTTTTTTGGAATTTCTTTGGACTAGTTAAATACCTACCTACCTTATGTATATCGAAGTAAGTACTTAGGTACCTATTTACATGGAGGATATTTACTCAGGATATGGGTATAAAATGTATTAGGAAACAAAAATGTCTGATAAGAAGATCATTGTTTATTAAAAAAAAAATTATTATATCATTTATTTAAAAAAACATAGATTAGTCTAAAAAAGTAAAGGCCGTCATAGACGACGAATATGCTATAAGATTAAATATCGCTCTCCATACATTTTTGAAACAAAAATTATCTTCGTCACTTGTTCGTCATTTGTTTTCTATGAGTAGCGAAGTTGAAATGTGTTCTAAGCTAACATGAAATATTATAGCATCTACATCGTGTGTGACGGCTTTAAATCAATTGTTAATTGTTACTAAGTACCATACCAAAGATTTTGAGAGAGTTTTACCTAGAAAGTAAGGTAGCACGTTACATTTTGGCCTAGCTCATACAAGATAGTAAGTATGGCAAAATTTTCCTCTAGGCCTGTGCATTTTATGGGAAAATGTCCTAAGCTTTTAGGTACATCAAAATCAGATTATTCATTTTCTGAAAATGTAACTTGAAGGTACTTTTGTATGAATTTGTATGAAATTAAGTAAAAGAACGGATGCCACGAGTCTGGGCGCCTGGGGCGGTTCATACTGCAATTAAATCTTACATATAAGTTAACAAATCGCTCGTATCATCCTACTTTGCCTCTTCTACCTAAACGTTACAACGGACCGGACAAAAAAAGCCAAAACCCATCACCTTAAAAAGAAGTCGTAAATATATTGTTAAAGATTACTCGGTACAAAGACCGACAGAGACTGTATAATTTAATACTATTTAAAAGGTATAAAAAAAGTTGGGTCGCTCTAGATATTATTTCTGAACGGAAACTGTTTCCACTGCTCTTAGCAACAAGGGGATGACGGCACGGCATTTCTTCAGGTAGAAAGATGATGCAAGCGAGGCAAATACTAAATCATGGAGGATAAGAAGTTGTGTAGTGAAGGTAAAACATTTTTTGTTCTTTTTAATTTTCCATGGTCCCGTAATTAGGAATGTTCCGGCACATTAAGAAATATAAAAGTTAATATCATTGTACATGGCGCTAAACTTTTTTTTTTTTTTCTTATTTCTTGGCATCGCACGTTGTGCATTCTGCCAGTGTCAAGTTTATGATTTTTTCAAGTATTTATATGAAAATCAAGTCAAATATGTAATGATATCACAGTCAGTCCAAGTCCAAGTCATGCCCTAGTAAAGTTATGGCGACTTTACTATGAGCTTCTACGGAGTTTTGAAAACAACACAAAAAGACATGTTTCACCACATTATAACACTTGCCCACACTCGTGCATGTAATTCAACACTCAATGAATAAAACACCACCATTTTTAATCATTAATTCGCGAAAATACACAAGTTTAAGAAAATAATAGAATGCAACGACATGATTTTTCCGTGTTCCCGCCAAAACTCGGCGCTGAACTTGCGCTACCCAGACTTGCCTGTCATTGTCAAGTTTTTATTTTATTTTATGTGCCAGTGATCAATAATATATTATGCGGAGTTTTGGCGCGAACACGGAAAAACATTCTCGCTGCATTCGCTGCATTCTATTATTTTCTAAGACTTGTGTTTTTTCGCGAATTAATGATTAAAAATGGTGGTGTTTTGTTCATTGAGTGTTGAATTACATATTTGATTGTGGGCAAGTGATATAATGTGGTGAAACGTGTCGTTTCGTGTTGTTTTCAAAACTCCGTAAAAGCTGATAGTAAAGTCGCCACAACTTTACTAGGGCATGACTTGGACTTGACTATGACTAATTTCGTGTGACTTACTGTAATTCCATGGCATATTTGACTTGATGATACTATAAAAACTTGAGAATTAATAAACTTGACACTGGCAGAATGCACAAAGTGCGATGCCAATAACTAAGAATAAAGAAGAAAAAAAATGCTTTTTATATTGAGTTTTTGAGTGGCAAGCGTAGTCAGCCTCCTGTCTAAGTCTCGTCGATCCCCAAGCTGCCTGCCAAGCGTGGGAATTACGGCAACCCTTCCCTATTAAGGGGAAGGCTTTCGTCCAGCTGTGGACGAAGAAAGAGTATAATACGAACGAATGTCTTTTTTTTGTTTTTACAATGTCAATTTATTTTTATTATTTCCCAAGTGTTTAAATCTGAATCCGAATCTGACGTTTGCTGGCTGACGATGAAGTATAGTCAGCGCCATCTATCGAGTTTAAGAGAACTATTTCTTTACAACTTGTTTGGAAAATCTTTGTTTTATTTTTTACCACGAATAAGCTATTGTCTATTGACGAGTAACTTGCCACCGTAGCTACTATCATGCGGTCGGGGTGTGTGACGTTGCACTTATTTGTCAGTCGACTAACGTCCGCCACGCGTAACGGTCATTCAAACTAATTACATAACAGACGTCTTTTAATGTTTTTAGCCGGTAAAAGTAGAAATTAAATGAATAGCTGCGTTTCTTTATGTAAAAATGATCGAGCAAACCATTCTGATCACATGATTGGCGTGACATTTTTATTGTAACTTTTTTTTTGTATTTTTTGCGTTCTGTTCTATAGAATTTAAAAAAGCGATATTTAGCGCGATTCACATACTCTATTTATTTTCTTCTCCGTCTATATGCAGGTTTCCTCACGATGTTATCCTACACAAAGCTTTTTTCCCGACTGCTCATAACAGTAGCAGTGCTAGAATTGTGAACGTGCGAACAAAATCATGCGCCGCACTGCACTGCTCTCGTCACCCTAATATATTAGTATTTACCCCATTCATTTATCTGGTAACATTGCCCTTCAAACCGAAACACAGTAAAGCTTGCATACTACTGCTTGGCGGTTGAATAACTGGCAAAGGTGTGGTACTTCCCCAGGCGGACTCTGCAATAGTCCTACCATACTGTCATTTCCATGTGTGGTTTCTTGTCAAACTGTCTCCCAGTAAACGTGATATAATGGAAACCATTTCTGGTTTACGTGACACATCGCACGGTACATACTGACGGACGACCCGGCGATTAGTGCACTTAGCACCATTTGCAATAGACTTCTAATGCATCCTATTAAAGTCGAAAATGCACTGCACTTCTTTTGTGCCGGGGTTTTTCCGAAGTTTATGGTGATTCGGGAAGTTTCGAAGCTTCTGTCAATAGATTCTGCCAGGTATGTCGGGCTATTTGGAAGGAATATAGTAAGTAGAAGAAAGGGCTTTATTCGTATTTGAGCTCTCTTTGAATTATAATACTTTAGTTAAAGTTAAAGTTTTTTCTCTTCTAGGTAAGCGTGCATTCATCGTAGACTGCATCAAGCGAGATGGTAGTCAAAAGCAAGCCATAAAAAAATACACAAGGCTCAAGTCTATTGTTGCAAACTTTTTCCTTAGGTACAGCATAGAACCTTTGGTAAATAATATGTCTAGCAGATAAATTTATTAGATGTCTAGATAGAGTCTCGTACTGTTTAAGAACGATAAATGACAGGCCAACATTATTGTACTAGTGTGCGTGACAGCCATATCTTACACTCGCGTTGCACCATTGTCGTTGTTATAGTGTGCGTGCATAAGACGCTAACAGTTAACCGCTATTTTTTCCGACGCGTTTAGGATCCATCAGTCTATCTAGACATATAATTTAATAAAGCATAGACCTATATACGTAGTAATATATCTCTGAGGTACAGCGATATATTTCCAGCTAACGAACGATGAGGAAGCACATTGAGCCCCTTTCAGCTGTGCATACCCTTTCAGAACACCTCTCTACTCACTATTATTCCTCAAATAGAATCTCAAAAGAATCCTGAAATAAGGTTAGTTCAATGCAATCCGACTTGTTAAAATCAATTCGCCAAAAACGTTAAAAGAAGATTAACTAGTAGGGGTTCCGTACATTTCGTTTTTTAAAAAACTTTTGATAAATACGAAAGCTAGTTTGTTTAATCAATTACTCTCGGGATTTGAAAAAGATCCACATAATACGCTGACCGATGAATAAATGTCCCCGTTAGGGCTAAATTTAAATTGACGAAACAGAGTTTATGTTCTTACCAGGTACCTACTATAATTTATTACAAAATGTAAATTTAATATTATTGTCAATTTATTTATTTTAAATTTTTTGTTTACATTTAATGTACATCTAAGTATACTTACTAATACTATAAAGATATAATAAAATAAAATAATCTGATCTAACTTACAATGGATTTACATAAAGCTTGCAATAGAAAGCTACAATACCTAGTGCTAATTAGGCAATATTTTTTTGTAATGCTAATTCAAAGCCAACGGCTGGGCTAGGCTAGGCGCATTCTGTAGTCGAGATTTTGTTTCAGTATTGCAAGAAGTCGCTTTCAGCGATAAAGTCACCCGTTGATACACTAGTTTGTTAGACAAAATTGCATTTCTTGGTGTGAAAAATAACGCGACGACGTTACGAGTAGTATAAATCAGGCGCGGATCCAGGATTTCGTTGAGGGGGGGCAATTTTTGTGTGGTGATAAAACCACACAAAATTTCCCCCGCCCCTATCTTCCAGAAAATTCGTTCAAAATTAAAAAAAAAGAAACTTTTATTATAGTACTTGTATTTTGCAGAACCACATCCTCCCCGCAACAGCACGTAAAATCGTATATACACCACGGGAGCAAGTAAACAGGCCTCAAATCTCATGTTTGTCACCCTCGGCTTCGCCTCGGGAGATATATACATGTGGCCTGAGTCATCCTTTACTTTTGCTCCCTAGGTAAGTAATATACTATTTTATTTCAATATTGGCTTGCAATGGCAATGACCGCTATCTCGTCTGATGTTAAGCGAAGATGCAGTCTAAGGTTTTGCAAGCTTGCCTAGAAGAAACCGATTCATTCGCAACTTTAAGAATGAATAGCAGTCTACTGTTTAGCAATTCGCAAAATCAGGGTGGAATCGAACCGATTTGTGCGTATTTTTTTAAATATAAACCATGAAACAGGCCGCTTTTTAGAGCTCCTGGCCGTCCGATAGTAGAACGGACAGGGTGGGATCAGATCATGCAGCACCAAAACATATTCTCCGAAATGTAACCGATAATAAACCGATAGACAGCAACTTTGCGTCGATGTTCAATGCTTTGGAGCTTAGCCTGAACAAATGACTCCTTTGTTTTTAATGGACTCTTTTGTTTTAATTGACTCCTTAGCCTATGATTTTCTTGGCGCGTTTTTCAATAGACTCTTGCGCCTCGAGCTGGTCGCCTTGACCGATCCATCCCAGAGGTGCATGAAGATTACTATCCTTGTACGACCGAACTTGTGCTTGATATAATTTGAGCAACTGTTCTGGCGTGAAGTGCTGGCGCACCTTAGATCGAACCTTATTTTTTGTACCTTTTGCGTTTTAGCAGCCAATTGAGCCTTTGAATCTATATTGGATCCAAAGTTGAGGGTTGGAGTCAATTAATGTCCAGTGGTTAAAGCCCTCTGATATCAGCACGGATACTCATTTCGGAAAATAGGAGCCAGATCGGATGGCCTCTTTTTGGCAGAGAATAGACACGCCTGGGTCTTAGCTGCATTGAACTTGACCAGGTTGGCATCGCCCCAATCCAAGACTGCCTTAAGGGACAAATTCAAGCGCACTGGATTTCTAACCCACTTTTTCGTGCATCGCATACGTATGGGCACACGACAGCACTGTTGTAGAGATCTCTACAACAGTGCTGTCGTGTGCGTACCCAAAGGTACCTACCTTGCTTTAGCAGATTGTTAATGTGCAGCAGGAAAAGAGTCATAGAGAGCAACGACCCCTGAGGAACACCGGCATTATAATAATAATAATAATTTGAATTGGCATGAAAGCCGGTCGAGCAGCTATCAACGACCACTCAGATCCATCGGTCCATCAGGAAATACGAAATCCAAGTAATGAAACCAGTGGACAAGCCATATGCGGAGAGCTTGCTAATTAGGCTGCCATGCCGTACCTCTCGAAGGCCTTCGAGGCGTCGAGGGAAACGGCAACTGCTTCCTCGTGTTTATCGATGGCCTCACTCCAGATGCGACTAGCATACGCTAGAAGATCTCCAGTAGACTGGTTTTGGCGAAACCGATACTGCCAATCTCTGAGGAGGTTTTTAGCTTCTAGGTATGCCAGGAGCCCATTGTTGAGGACACGTTCTATAACCTTGCAGAACAATGGCTGGAATACCAACAGTGCCATATCCAGTTTTCGTAATTAGTCTTATCGTCGTCAAGTCGTCGTCAAGTTTAATCAGCACTGGCTTTGAACAATCCCAGTGCTTTGTTCAGAACTTGACAAAGATTTGACTGGAAACTGGATAACGTTGCAACACTTGTTTTTTTTTTGTATGGAGAAAAAATAAGTGCCCCTAGTGAATGTATGGTGAGCCTCAAATTTTCAATACATAAAGTATAATTATAACAGAAAGTTTTCCGGTTTCCGTAAGTTTTCAAGCAAAAAAAAACTACTCGGCATGTCTGTTTTAAAAAAAAAACAAAAAAACAATGCAAAATAAACTATCAGAACACTATAGATATATTGCATTGCCTTGCCAAAAATGACTAAAATAACCAGTGCATATATAGATTCCAAGCACTCGGTGAATTTCAGTCGCGCACGGATTGACAAGCTAACGCAATGCCGAAGTGGTCTTTGAAAAGGTGAAAATAACACACTAGCGATGTTTTTTTAACAGCAATTCAAGTGAAAAACATTGATCGATCGATGTATTTAATCCACATAATATAAGTTAGCAATGAGTTAATAACGATTTTTGTAAACAAGTCTCTATGAGGAATTTTGATGATGGCGTCAGGGGGGGGCAATTGCACCCATTGCCCCCCCCCTGTATCCGCGCCTGGTATAAATAAGTATGTATACGTTTTTTTTACACTGTTATAAACTATCACTGTTTTAATATCACGGTTGTCGAGTTGGTAGTATACCAACTTGTCAGTTCTCTTTAATTATAGTTCTATGACAAGCACGATAAATATCCAGTATTTACTATATGCCACGGTAACGGCGCAGGGGCACCGGAGTGGATGGGGATCAAGTCCAAATAATCATAGAACTGTAAGTCTTTTTTATTTTATCCGGAACCCTAACAGGGTATTCTTCATCACGACGGGAGGATCTCAATTTCAATCGAGACGACCACAAACTTGATTGACTTTGATCCGGCGAACCCTACAGGATAAACCCTTTCTTAGAATCAGTGTTACCCTGACCTCTGCTATCCTAACCTACGCGAATTTGGAGTTGCTTACGCGATTGTTTTGTATAAACATGTATTTTTTAAAGGATTTCGTTTTTTTTCTTAGCTCATATAACATACAGACATACGTCGTAGTCTCAGTAATAAGGTGCTGTTGGACACTTTTTGGGTACGGAACTTTATTTTTTTCTTTATGTTTATTCAGAACTAGATGACCCGATGAACTTCGTACGTAGCATTTTTTAAACCAGTATTGAGAAAAACCAAATCAGTCGACTCATTATCGAGTTTTTGCGAGACTTACGCACGGCATTAATAATTGATGTTATATTAGATTGGCTTGTGTCACTGTCACCGTGCCTGCGTAATGGCGCAGTAGGGTAGAGAACGCTCACTCAGGAATCAGGAACGTATTGACTCTAAAATACACTAATGCTGGACGTTTCGGGGAACAAAGGTTCCGAGAGTCCGCAACCCTAAAAAAATTGAATAAAACAAAGCCCTGTTTTATTTTCTATTTTAGGCACAACCATAGACCACTTCACAAAATGGTAGGATTATTGAGGTAAGTAATAGTGATGTTATATGATAATACAGTATCTACGTAAATAAATAAAAATTACACTAATTTTTTACAACAAAAAAAAACTTCATTACGTATTAAGTACGTAGTCAGATTAAAATTAGGGTTTTCACATTTTGATTTTATATTTTTTTTATTAAATACGCCAATTAAGAATCAATTTTGATATTTCTTTTGTTTTGTAGGTGATACTTCAGAGGTAGTTCCATATATACATTGTATCGAAATCGGTTCAGTAGTTTGGTATTTAAATCAAAATTACTGGAATAAATCAAAACAACTGGAATATATGAAGATGTCATCCAGGTACTTAGCCGAAATTGAAGTTGGTTGTTATTTTTTTAAAAGCGTACCATTATATTTAATGATTTTAATTCGTTAAGTTTTATAGTTTCTTATATTTTTTTACTGTATGGTGTAGTATCCCTCAATCGGATTTTTTTTCTCGACATTAAAATCATGGAAGATACTTCGTAATTTTCTCTTTATCTCAGTAACCCTGATGCGTAATTCACTGATTATTACTCTATCAGTTAGGTAATCATAATTTTTATATATTATCGCACAATACAAAGCTCAAGCGGAATTATGATTGATTGCGTGGTTTTGCAATTACGTTGAATTTTTGACTTCTTTCTTGTTAACAAACGGCCTTACCTAAAATAATCTCGATTCTCTTAGTCACTGCTTAAACTTCTCTGTCCTTTTCTAGCACGTGCAACTTCACGTCAGAGAGAAGATGGCAGAGCAACTTAAGCAGTGAGTAACGGTTGAAAAGTTTTTTAAGTAAGGCCGTATGTGTTTAGGTGGTCTGTTCCCACTAGTTATATCGGTTGTTCTATTGTAGAAATAGTTGGACTTTTTTCTCTAAGTATTTCCATTACTTTCTGTTAACCCCTTAACATAAAGGGTAGGTATGTAAGTATTTTTATTCGAACCAAGTAAATTAAAAAAATAACCGACTTCAAACTAATATGGGTTTTTTCTTTTATGAATGACTTTTGCTGTTGGTCTCAGATGGTTTCTACAGCGTCACCGGACTTTACCTAATATGGGACCACCTAGAGAGTATTTGTATATATTGTATCCAGACCGATGAAAGTCTAGAGACAATCCAAATGCTCAAACCCACTATTATTAAATATTAATAATAATTAATGATATTTATTAAACGATAGCACGTTGTTGTTTGCTTCGGGTTTAAAAAGGAGAAACGACGCTAGTATTCTAGTACCTACCTCAAGTATTACCCTTTGATTATTCTGTGCTGATCTCAAACGGTCAAGGTTAAGGCACATACCACAAAAAAGGAAGAAAAAGGCAACTGAAAATTATTTATAGAAGAAATACTGAAAAAGTGCCAATTTTTGTTGGTTTTCCAAGAGGACGGAGGAATCACAGACGAAGGTGACAAAAACTTGGATTTTTTATTACTCTATCGACCTATACAACATATTTAAAAAACAGAACTACCTGACTTTTTGTGGGATAACCCTACATGTCTGGTAGTTCTGTTCTATGATAACTGTGTAAATGAAATCGCAAATCTTACTATTCGTGAATACATTATTATTTGCAAATAGGCACGAATACAGAAGAGAAATAATAAATAGAGGCCAACTATGTAGGGCCTACATCATCATAATCAGCGTGGAGACGTCCACTGCTGAACGAATGCCTCCCCCTTAGATCGCCACACTGTACGACAACCTGCCATTTGCATCCACCGGTTGCCCGCGACTTTCACAATGTCGTCGGTCCACCTAGAGGGAGGCCGCGCCTACGCTGCGTCTTCCGGTTCGCGGTCGCCACTCAAGAACCTTTCTTCCCCATCGGTTGTCAGTTTTTCGAGAGATGTGGCCTGCCCATTGCCACTTCAACTTGCAAACCCTGCGAGCTATGTCGGTGACTTTGGTTCTTTGGCGAATATCCTCGTTCCGGATTCTATCGCGCAAAGTAACTACGAGCATAGCTCTCTCCATTGCCCGTTGCGTGACTCTGAGTTTCTCCAAAAGGCCAGCAGTTAAAGACCACGTTTCAGTTCCATATGACATCACTGGCAACACACACTGGTCGCCTACATAGTTGGCCTCTATTTACTGGATCATCATGCTAGCATCGCTAATGTTGGCCGAATTAAAAGGGATGCACTTAAGCTGGCTAAATAGATGCGTCCCTTGTTATTCGTCAAACAAGACGATGTCTGGTGCCATCAGGTTAGAGACACAAGGTTGTTTCTTTCTTTTATTTCTCTGTACCGAGGTTACAATTAGTATGTTCCTTTAGCACTGTCCTCACAAAGTATTTATAAGTCAATGACACTGATACAGTATTGAAGGAAATGTGATAATATTTATCTTATAGGTATTTAATTTTATCATTATCAGGTCATGAGCGTCGCATGATGTTCATGTAATACGCGGCATATCCACTTTTCGTGAAAAAGTTGTGCGTAGAAAATGCTATCTCACTCTGGCGTGATCTTGTCATGGTACAGAAATTTGTGGCTATTTCGCTCCCACAATAAGATATAAAATCACCAAACATCGTTATGATAAATTAATTCGATAAGGTAGCTTCACAATCCTTTTGTTTTGTGTAGTAGCACAT
Organism: Erannis defoliaria; assembly: GCA_905404285.2. Lineage (NCBI taxonomy): Eukaryota > Metazoa > Arthropoda > Insecta > Lepidoptera > Geometridae > Erannis > Erannis defoliaria. The sequence goes on from FR990092.1 coordinate 1,618,406, forward strand.
CTTACAAAAAAGAAAGAAAAAGTGCACTTAAAATTTGTTATAGACGAAATACTGAAAAAAGTGCCAATTTGACTTGGTTTTTCCAAGATGGCGGAGGAAGCACGGGACGGGATGACGAAAACTTGGAACCTTAACCTTAATTAACTTTTTTTTTTGTATATCGTCCTTTTTGTTTTATTTATACGGGAATACTCTGTGATCGAAACTATAGTCGGAGTATCCGATTTAATTAAACGCGAGTATTCCCGTATAAATAAAACAAAAATGTGTCAAAACCACGTCAGTTTTTATATCGTCCTTGGTAGGTTAAATAGTTTTAGATGTAATTTGGATTGCCTCTACTTTGCAAAAAGGTTCAGTATTGCCATTCAAAATGGTAATGGAGCTAGCGATTTGGGAACTAATTCCACCAGTAGCGGATTTTATTATTAATTAATTAATGGAATAATTTTAATTAATTAATTGCGAATTAATGGATTAATTTTTAATTTGTTTCTTTTAGATGTATATAATATATTATTATGTATTATAAATATAAACTAATAAACTAAACTCTAACTATTAAAACTATTTATTATTATGTGTATATAATCGATTGCATAAACTTAATACAATAATCGGAATTTTTAGATATAAACATAACATCGTTTAAATTCAAACTTTATTATTTGATGACTGTTAACTTATTATTGTACTAGATTTTAGGTACAGTGTTATATTTTATTTGGTTAGGTCTTGGAGGATTTAGTTTCTTTGATCACTGGATTAGGTAGTTATTAGATTGTGTTTAATTTGTTGAAGTTAGATAAAGGGCTTATAACTTGCCCGCAGAAAAGTAGCTGGGAATAATGTTACAAAGGTTAATAGACAATAGTAGATTACACAACACACTTAGGGTGCAAAACTTTATAATTATAATAATTTGTTATTTATAATATAATAGGGTAGATGACTGATGTTTATATCGTTGAAACCAATGCTTTGATGAATAATTTAAGTAAATATAGTAAGTTTATTGAAAAATATATTTATATCTGCTATTTATGTTCTTCGGATATATAAGCGCTTAAAGTTTTTGGTAGAGACAACTCTGCCCGTTTCTATAATTTATATGGCGTACAGAGAAGTGACGTCATGCCCTGAGCGGCAAAAATGATAGGCGGCAAAATTGAGGGCACCGGGCGGTTGCACCGAGACCTATATTTAAAAAAAAAACAAAATCCCGCCGATAGCAGAAGCAGCACGATATTTTTTTTTTGAATGGTTGACCTAAAAGGAAGAAAATGGGGATGTAACAATAATTGAATAACCATTATTTGAGAGCGACGCGAATTTCTTCCGTACGCGGACGGAGTCGCGGGGTGACCTCTAGTGACTTAATATGATGTTAGTCTAAAGGCCGGCGATATGATTAATCACTACAGGCCGCTTTTCGGTATAGAAATCGCGCGTTTCACAAAAAAAATAATACACGTGATATCTTACTATAACCCCCCTCCCCCCTTGTGATATTTCGTGATTTTTGACAAACCCCTTCCCCCCTTTCGAGCCTCACGTGATTTATGGACGGCACTGAATCTACGTCTAAATAATTTAAAGGTGTCGACACAATAAGGTCACCTGTTGAAAGTGCTGATAATATAATCTATGACTAGTGCAGCGCGGTAGCAAGACTGGCCAGTTTTGCGTCAGCTAATGTTCGCAGGAAGCGCGTGCCCGGTCACAGATGGAAACTTACGGCGCAGTACCCAAACTACACACATACAAATATAGCTCAGTTGGTAGTATGTCTGCTTTGAAAACTGTAGGGCGTGGGTTCGATTGGACAAACATTTGTGTTACAAACATAGATGTTTGCTCCGAGTCTGGGTATTGTATTTATAACTAACTGCACCCCGCGGTTTTACCCGCTTGATGATGAAACACGGTGATGATGATGATAAAAAGTAGCTTGTATGTTATTCCGGGGAATAAGCTATCCCCATTCTGAGTTTTAACTAAATCCGTTCAGCCGTTGTGGCGTGATTATAACAAACATATAACATACAAATACATAATATTAGTGTTATGATATGATACTGATGTCCCTGGACCTGGGTATGTCCTTAAACTGCAACCAGACCCACCAGAGGACGGCAGCAGCGTCCTTTTGGTCGACGGTGGTGAGCATTCTGCGATCTCCAAGCCGCCTGCCAAGCGTGGGGATTATGGCAACACCCCTCTATTGGGAGGCCTTCGTCCAGCAGTGGACGTCTTATGGCTGACGACGATATTATGATACTGATATGAGTGTGAATAGTGTGATATGTAGAAAAAAACGTAGGTAAGTAAGTACATAAGTTTTCGATGAGCTATCTGGTTCCTAAAGTAAAAGCTTTGCTTAGTTTGGGGCTAGAAAGTAAAATGCCACTTTTTGAAAAATTTCAATTTTGGAAATAAATTAACAATGCAGCGACATAATTTTTGTGCATTCCTTCCAAAACTCCGACTTTTTACTTAGGATACTGTCAACAAAATTATATCGTAAACGACATTGTGACATACCATCCGACCACACCACCTTTTTCGACCAATCAGAGCACTCGGCGTCACAGAATGGGATCCAACTAGCTAGATGCCGGAAATGATGCAATCCCTGACCTTTTTACTAAGGAATGTGCTACCTGGCCCTTTTTTCATCAGCTTTAAAAGCAAAGGAGGTCTTCAGTTAGCCTGCGTTTTTGGTTTGCGTTATCTTCGTCAATTTAGAGCCGAATTAGACTATTTATTTTAAAGAGATTCTCTTTTTTATATGAAATAGATTTACAGAGTTTCCAAACCTTTTAAAAAAAGGAAAATGGTGTTATACTATTTATCCTTAGTATATCACAAGAGTAGTATGGCGTTTACATGATATAATGCAACTTTAATAAATATTTATTGGATTCGATTCCCAATTTTCCACACAGGATTAAAATGTATGTGTTTTTTTCGTTTATGGGTGTTGTATGTATGTATTTAAACAAAAAAATACTATCAGCTATCTGGTTTCCATACTACAAGCTTTGCTTAGTTTGGGACTACATGGTGCCGTGTGAAACGTTCATCATGTGTTTTATTATTTTATTTATTTTGCGTGGTGAAAAATTAAACATGCATACTTAGACGAATGCCATTCTCTTTGACCTTGAAGAGAACTAGTTTTCAGCATGCGTGAAATGTTTTTGTGGCATAATATTTTAACATTACGGCCGAAATGTATGAAATATTATGTTAATAGTTATAAGTAATCATTGATAACCCTGTATATTACTAATAATATATATATCTGTATAGTATACAGGGTTATTAATGACTAGAGGTGGCAAGTTTAGGTACTTTCAATGATTGAAATTTAAAAAAGTGTGGCGAATTAACTTTGGGAGTTTACAGTGAGCCAAACGTATTTATTTGTATGCGATATAATTTGCTAGATGCTTTACAAAGTTATAATAATAATAATAAAACTTTATTGCAGATAACATTGATTCATAGTACAATAGTAATAATAATATAGTAAAATTAAGATAATTAAGAAGTTATGTCGTCAACTTTGCACGAGCTGCCAAAGTGACTAAAATAATGGACAAACTATAATGCTCTGCATTTTTAGGGTTCCGTATAAGCTAAGGTTACCAATGAGAGATTTTCCAAACATTATTTAAAAAAAAAGTAGTTTCCTTAAATTCGATAGATGGCGCAGACTTACGTGCCAGTCAAAAACATCATAATATTTTTGATAGGTGGCACATGATATAAAATAAAAAATCTTGACAATGACAGCCACGTCTTTTCTGCACAAAGTCAGAGCCATCAATGAGCTTCTTTTTTCCTCCTCCATAAAAATGTTCATGAAACATGAGATATCAAAGTGTATTACGAGCTAGGTATTCTTATTCTTATTCTTATTCAACGTGGGGGCAATAAGTCCTGCACTGACGTCCCGCTAGGGGTGTATTGTGCATATCCCCCGCCAGCGTCTACCCGAGCCAACACAGCTCCTTGAAGTAACGGAGCGAGGCTCTGGGCCGCTGGCATAGTAACTAACTCCAGTGGGTTAGATGGAAGTGTACATGATAATGAGAAGCGTACAAGCCGTCGCGGAGATGAAGCTGCCGAGCTAGGTACTTCTTATAAACAAGATTTCCTAAAAAAACAAGGAAAATAGCATAGGCAAGGGAAAAACAAGCATAAAATGTTCTTGTAAAAATCGTTAAAACGTAGAAGCATCAATCTTGGTGTGATCAGAGTACAAACTAACTAAAGTAAAGTAAACTAAACTAAGTAAAGTGAATAAATATTAACAAATAAAGTATAAAGCATACCCTTTGAATAAAGTATAAAAATAAATGCCAAGACATACATTTTGGTTTTATTTATTCGGGCATACTCACGTAAATATAACAAAAATGATTTAAAACCACGTCAGTTTTCATAATATTGAGTTTGATATAATTTTTTTTTAAATATATCTAGTTTTATTTTCTAGGCATTCTGGGTTATGTGTACAGTGTTAATAAGCCAAAAAAGATTATTAATGCCAATATTATAATAATAATAATATTGAGGTTATTGGTTTTGGCCAATTTCTTGTATTTTTATAATGATGTGTATTTAAACTTTTTAATTATGTGCATAATAGGCTAGATGACTGTTTTTTTATTTTCCTATTAAAATGTGGCCCATAAATATAGCTGATTAATGAAAAGAAAATGAAAATCTGATCAAAAATAAGCAACTTATAAATATTTTAATATCATGAGAATCATCATCATCATCAGGAAATCGTGACGTCACTTCTCAGTACGCCATATAAATTCTATTCTGATAAGTAAGGCATGACGTAATTTTTTGTTTTGTGGGAAAGGGACAGAGTTGTCTCTAACATAAACTTGAAACGCTCATATATCAGAAAATTATTAACCGATTTAAATTATTTTTTCAATAAACATACTATATTTACTTAAATTCTTCATCAAAGCTATTGGTTTCAACGATATAAACATCAGTCATCTATCCTATTATGGGTACTTACCTTAACCTGACAAAAATAAATTTCGAATTTTGAATTTGATTGCACTCATCACTATGAGCAACTTATACTATGGGGCCAATCCTACATTTTATTATGAAAACTGACGTGTTTTTGATACATTTTGTTTTATTTACGTGAGTATTCCCGTATACATAAAATATAATCCTAAATTTGCGAAAAATAAAAACTATGGGACCAAACAAACAATGTGAAGAATGAAGGACCTCTCGTTCTTTCGTAACCGCACATCCTTCGTCCTAATTAGTAACAATATATTCCTTATAATATGATTAGTTATACCCGAGAAAAATATAACCATTGGTATATATAGTAATCGCCACGCAAGTTGTCAAAAATTGGGGATGCGCAGAAATAAATAAATAATTACTTGTCATTAAATATATAATATTAACTATAAATATATAATATAAATAGGTATGTAAATATGAAGAAGCTGCTTACGATAAAGAATGATGATGTTTTACGATACATTAGATAATCATTCCATATTTATATTTAAAAAAAAACTTATTTCTATAGGCTTAATTAGCGTACAGAGTGTTTGTATTGAAATACCAACTATTTCAATAGAGAATATATATAATATATAATAATAACTTGGCAAATATAATGCACGGAAGTGTACACCACAGAAAAGCGAAAGCTACCTCTTCTCTCTTCAGTGGTGTACACGACGTACCTGCGCAGGCGCACCTCTTCCATGCCGACAATTTAACAACTTGTTTGAGAAAAAAAAACTATTATCTTTATAATCAGCATATTATAGTCTCATCATAGTCCACTACAAGACGGACATAGGCTTCTCCCAGGGACAGGTTCTCCACTATACTAATACTTGGTGAAGCATATATTATTATTATAAGTATATATTATTAAATTAAATTTTTTACTTACTTATTGAGTACTAATAAATTCTATCAATGCAAAAGAAGCTAATCCAAAAACTGCACATCAACTGTCACGATAATTTCCAATCGCCAATAATTGTCTTTGTTAGGTTATATATACACCAAACGTCAAATATGTTTGTTAGTCTATATTATTATCGGCTTTATTATCACTTACAATAGTTTTCAGACTTCAGAATTTGTTTTCTATTGAGTATTATTTTTTCCTCACTTTTTACTGTCAGTCACTAATTTCGGTAGAATCCCACAATATTCACAAGTAACATTTGAAAAACTTTTAACACTTATAAAACGCATTTCTATTAAGTTTTTTTTAATTCAACGGTAGTGCCTTCTAGTAGTTTCGAGTAGGTACTAAATAAGATTAGGGCCGATTTTTCTTTTATAAGTCTGACGAATGAATGAGTATGACTCACACACACATATAAGACACCTGCCACCGGCTGTCAAATTTTTTATGAAGACTTGTTATATTACGTAATAGAAGTATGATTGTGATTACTTATAATTTTTTATACTGGTTTTTATTGGTTTTTAAGTAGATAAGTAATTGTTAAAGTTAACGGATAAATTAAGTTTAAGTGTTAGTTCGTTGCTATTAAATTGTAGTTGAATTTAATTGTTAATTATATATATATATTATTATATATATAATATATTTTTATTATTATTAATTTATCGATTGTCTTATAGCGCAATCGATAGTATTGAGAACTGTAAGTAGGGCGTGGGGTCGATTCCCACCCAGGACAAACATTTACGTGACTAATATAGATGTTAGTTCTGTGTCTGGGTGAAGTATGTTTTATACACAGATCATATAGCCTGTTGATGGCTCGTGAACTTAATGTCTCCTACAAATACGACTCACCGTCGCGGGCAGGGGTCGCGAGATAACGTATAGAGCGTTACCTCGCGTGCAACGTTACCAATTTGCAAAAACGCTTGCAATTGGCCAATCACTGGGATGATGCAATCAGAGTTATGAAATTCAATGAAAAACTGACGTACTCGCAGTGGCGAGCAGTGGTTTTTAAACTACAAATTTTCGTGTGAGGGGAAGTCGGACGATCAGTCAACAGGATTTAGTAGACAATAGACGATAGACAATAGACAATATAGATAGTCTTTGATTTAGTTTTTTTTATATATAGGTATGTATAAAAAAAACAGCTGTGCATTCAAAAAGTTCATCGACTTTGGGCAAAATGTATGGTAGGTACAGCTGTTTTTTTTGCGATTACATTGTTGGACCCTAGTAAAACTTGTTCGTTTTGATGTACAGAATATACCCTTAAAAGGATGCTAACTGATTAGAACTAACCCCTTGTAATACAACATAAAACATATAATATTTTGGATTTAGGCACATTTTGGACGCGAAGTATTTTTAAGGCAACGTATCACTGGATTCCACGAACTAGCGAGTTGAAAACCATCACCTTGATTAAAAATATATATGTCTTTTTTGTTAGTCTAATAACAATAAATTAAAAGATAATGTTTTTTTGACTCGTGATATCATAGCAGGAAGCATATCACACTTGTAGGGCTTTTAAGACATTTGGCCATGAACTTCAATCGCACTACCTGGAGATCTAGTTACAGTGGCTGTTATTACCTTTATCTATGCCCTAGAGACAAGTTCCTCGCTTCCTAGGGTTACCACCTTTTTAGTTGAAAATGTTTTTTTATTAATTAATTAATTTTAATTAGTTGCGCTGATCCCACTTTATTAATAATATAATTGACAAAAATGGCTGAACGGTTTTGGATACAATTTGGTAAGGACTACTTCTTTCTCATACCTTGAAATAACGCAAAGGCTACAATATATCTCAGGAACAGGAACCGCGGAAGTACTGCATGACGAGATGAGAGCTCTGCCCCCCACTTCAGCGGCCGCTGCTCAAGAACCGCGGGCGGCTAGAGACTATAAAACTAGATTTATTTAGTAGATTTTCAGCTCAATATGTATATGAAAATAAGCGAGGAAAAAAAGGTTTATACCTTAATTTCAGGACAACCCGAAAATTCTGTACATTATTAGTGACAACCCTAGACAAGACCTTGGCCGTGAACTACAAAAGGGTCACGTTTAACTGTATAAACGACGGAACCACTAATTGAGGAAACGCTGCTTCATTTCCAGAAAGTAGTAAGTTTTTCGGAAAGGGTACGCGACTGAATGGGGCTCTTTTCATTCAGACTTCACTATCGAGCAAGTATATACTTGCTCAACTTTCAATAATATATACTCATCAGCTATTCTATTGCTAAGAAAAGAGGCACTTGTACTCATCTTTGTGAACAACTTTTACTTACCAGCCAACTCTGAAAGCGCGAAAAAAAAACAGCTGCTAACAGTTTTTTCAGAATTACATTTTTCTAACAAACTTAGAAAAATGTCATTGACGAAATTGTTAACAGCTTTCTTTTTTCTAAATTTAAGGGTCGGCCCTATTTTAAACATTATTCACAATGATAAGTAAAATGACCTCCTTTCGGCTAAATAATACCAATGTGCGTACCTGAACAAGTTAGCTGTTCTAAATTATGGCATATTACTTGTGTACGTTATCTGTTGCATAGAATCATCATTCTACCACAGCATATATAATATATCCTCCACTCCCTAAAAATATACAAGAGAAAATGAAAGAGTTGGAGAAACAAAGAAGAGCTGTCTGCAGTTGACTGCCTTATAGCTCAGTTGGTAGCATGTCTGCCTTCAAAGCTGTAGGGCGTGGGTTCGATCCCCACCCAGGGCAAACATTTATGTGTCGAACATAACATAACGACGTTTGTTCTGTGCCTGGATGTAGTATGTATTATAAGTACTATGCATTTACAAAAAAAATAGTATATAAGTATTCTATCAGCTATCTGGTTTCCATATATCAAACTTTGCTTAGTTTGGGGCTAGATGGCGCTGTGTGAAAACTGTCCACCGATATTATTTATTTATGATTTATTCTACCACTGCATAATAAGTTCTCCACTCCCTAAAAAAATATGGAATAGATAATGAAGGAGTTGGAGAAACAGAGAAGAGTTGTTTTTAATGTTTGATGCAAAATCATATCATAAAAATATGAAATCCTTAGAATTGTTGAAATTGTTGTGGAGCGCAAAATGCAAACACTAATGTAAACCCATAACACGTCACAGGAAAATAAATTCAGCTCAGTGGAGTAATTAGGCTGCATGACGAGAGTTTTCAATTCAGTTTTCAGGTCTTTTTCATCTTAATTATTCTCAAACGCCGTCATAATAAAGTCAATGTATCAAAAAAAAGGTTGACAATCTCTGCCTAAATTTTCAACTCAGGTGTCCGACTTTTTGTTTAAAAAACCGACATCTTAAATCATCGAAAATTTGACGGCCTCTCATTAAAGTAATAAAAATCACTATACGGTGTAATTATTCTTATTTACGAGCATTTTGTTGTCATTACATCTTCTATCTTATTTGTTTCGTGTTAAGAATCACTTTGGTGCGGTTTACGACTTGAGAAGTATAATTTATAACTATATTTTGTGATAGAAAACTATTGGCCAATTTACTTGGTAAATTCTATTTCTCTAGTGTTGTGCTATTTATGTTCCTGCCGTACAAACATTAGGCTTTTTACTCTTTAATTTATAACACAGCACAATGTCGTTTATTACGTATACTAGATTTTCACTAAAAGTGACTTTTGTCTGTTTCACCTCAACCCCGCGATCTCCCCTATCATTGTGTGGATGACTGAGCTCATAAATATTTAAAACAAAAGGACAAAAAGTACTAAGCCGATCAAATCCCGCTTCAGCTGGTCGTAAACGCTTTTGGACCGGGTATGTCGTAAAACTGTATCTCAGGTAGCAGCGTTTCGCTCAGAGCTAGACAATTTCCTAATAAGCCTTTTGGTTAAATACTTAATTTTTTATTTATTTTTATATACTTAAAAAAAAAAAAAATTTTGTCATTTTGATCCAAGAATTTCCTTTGGAACTTTATTATAGCATAGCATTGCATTTAATTTTTTGACTTTTGATTATTTATTGATTGACATTGACCTACTAACGAATTTAAATCCTATTTTAATTATTATATTTTATGTGTAATTGTGTACTTAATACTTATATAGATGATTTAGTCTGAAATAAAAATTTATTATTATGCACATATTTATTGAATATCTTAGTTTTTTAAAAGTTTTTTATAATTAATATCATCATCAGCCCGGAGACGTCCACTGCTGAACGAAGGCCTCCCCTTATAATTATAATTAATATAGAAGTATAAAACTACAAATTATAAAAAAACTTAAAAACTAAGGTGCCGCCGGCAGCGGAGCAGCGCTCAAGCTGCCGGTGGTTAGGGCTGCAGAGTGAGGAACCTCCTGACAATGCGCGTCGTGTCAAGTACCACTGCCTTTTGTATCATTATAATTATTATTATACTAATCATATTTATTTTTAAATATTATAAATATTTAAATATGAATTTATTTATATTATTAAACTCCTTATAAAATACTAGATATTTAAAATTAAATCTTAATGCGAAAACATTATTCGTCGAAAATTCCCCCCCGTAATGCACCCTGCCCAAACGTGCCCATTATAGCGGCGGCGTTACCGCGCTGGATGGACAGAGAAATCTGCTGCGTCAAAAACCACCCAGCGCGGGCCATTATTATTATTGCGTTGCCCACAAAGAGTTACTGCTTTTCGTAAGCATTAGGTTTATAGAAAACAGTTGTGCCTTAAATTAAGATATGATCCAATAAACCATACAAAATTTTAAAGATTATATCTTGTGTGTGAGTGGTACAGAACTCTCGGTACGCTAGTCCGACTTGCACTTGAACGGTTTTATTTTTATTATTTATTATTAAACTAGAAGATATTATTGTGAGAACTAAGTGTTACATGACCTTCAGCTAGAAGACGTCAACTTTTGTACGAAGGCCCTTAATAAGAGGTTGCCATAATCCCCACGCTTGGCAGGCGGCTTGGGGATCGCAAAATGCTCACCGCCGTTAACCGAGAGGAGGGTGCCGCCAATCCTCCGTTGGTACTGGACGCAGTTTTAGGCTATAGATAATATTTTTTTTTTAATATGATATTGGCTTGCGTTTGACTACCATCTCATCTGATGATAAACGAAGATGCAGTCTAGGATGGAGCACGCTTGCCTAGAAGAAACCGATTCACTCGCGAGTTGAAGACACCCAGATTAAGATTATATAGATAACTAGCTTTTGCCCGCGGCTTTGCCCGCGTAGTAATGTTGAATACTGGAATTCGGTTAAATCGGGGCCCAACTCAATTGAATCACTAAAATACGTATATTATTGCATTTTTTCCAAGCCGCTTGCAAGTCTTTAAGTTTGCTTGAGGATGACCAAATTTAATATTAAAAATTAATTTAGCAGCTTAGGCTGTACAGTATCTATAATAATTATGTCCGTCAAACAGTCGTCTGCGTGGACCTACAAAAAAATAGCCTATGTCCGTTTCCGAACCTTATGCTATAACTACCTATCCAAAAATGCAGCTCCATCTGTTCAGCCGACCAATAAATACGCCCACCCCCGTCCCCATTCCCAGCCTCATCCCTATAAGCGGCCCCTTCCCCATCCCCATCCCGATACCAAATGTCATTTTAATATGAACACGCCCATCCCCGTCCCCATCCCCGTTCCCTCCCTCATCCCCATCCCGAACCCCATCCTCACCCCATCCCATCCCCACCCCCATCCCGATTTCAACTTTCATCTTAATATGGACACACCCATCCCCGTTCCCAGCCTCATCCACATCCCATCCCCACCTGTCCCCAACAAATCCCCACCCCATCCCCACCTATCCCCATCCCCCACATATCCCCATCCCCACCTATCCCCATCCCATCCCCATCCCCATCCCGATACCAATTGTAATCTTAATATTAACATGCCTATCTTCGTCCCGTCTCCGTTCCCAGTATCATCGCCACCCCCACCCCCACCCCCATCCCCACATCTATCCCCATCCCTATACCAAATTTCATTTTAATATGTACAGCCGTTACAAAGTTAAGGAGAAACAAACGTACTATCACTAAAACTTAGTTTTTTTTTATACTAACGGGAGCTGATTTTGAAAAAACTGTGACACCCGTATCTTCTTATTTTTATAGTAGAATATGTATACCAAGTTTTGTATCAATCGAACCAGAGAATAAAAAGTTTCATACAAACTTTAACACCCCATTTAACCCCCTTCGGGGTTGATTTTCGAAAAATCCTTTCTTAGTGGGCGTTTACACCTCTCCAAAAACATACCCTCCAAATTTCAAGTCTCTACGTTTAGCGGTTTGGGCTGTACGTTGTCTATATGTCAGTCAGTCAGTCAGTCAGTCAGGACAAAGCCTTTTATAGTTATAGATTAATTAATTTAGCAGCTTAGGCTGTACAGTATCTATAATAATTATGTCCGTCAAACAGTCGTCTGCGTGGACCTACAAAAAAATAGCCTATGTCCGTTTCCGAACCTTATGCTATAACTACCTATCCAAAAATGCAGCTCCATCTGTTCAGCCGACCAATAAATACACCCACCCCCGTCCCCATTCCCAGCCTCATCCCTATAAGCGGCCCCTTCCCCATCCCCATCCCGATACCAAATGTCATTTTAATATGAACACGCCCATCCCCGTCCCCATCCCCGTTCCCTCCCTCATCCCCATCCCGAACCCCATCCTCACCCCATCCCATCCCCACCCCCATCCCGATTTCAACTTTCATCTTAATATGGACACGCCCATCCCCGTTCCCAGCCTCATCCACATCCACATCCCATCCCCACCTGTCCCCAACAAATCCCCACCCCATCCCCACCTATCCCCATCCCCACCTATCCCCATCCCCACCTATCCCCATCCCCACCCCATCCCCATCCCGATACCAATTGTAATCTTAATATTAACATGCCTATCTTCGTCCCGTCTCCGTTCCCAGTATCATCGCCACCCCCACCCCCACCCCCATCCCCACATCTATCCCCATCCCTATACCAAATTTCATTTTAATATGTACTGCCGTTACAAAGTTAAGGAGAAACAAACGTACTATCACTAAAACTTAGTTTTTTTTTATACTAACGGGAGCTGATTTTGAAAAAACTGTGACACCCGTATCTTCTTATTTTTATAGTAGAATATGTATACCAAGTTTTGTATCAATCGAACCAGAGAATAAAAAGTTTCATACAAACTTTAACACCCCATTTAACCCCCTTCGGGGTTGATTTTCGAAAAATCCTTTCTTAGTGGGCGTTTACACCTCTCCAAAAACATACCCTCCAAATTTCAAGTCTCTACGTTTAGCGGTTTGGGCTGTACGTTGTCTATATGTCAGTCAGTCAGTCAGTCAGTCAGTCAGTCAGGACAAAGCCTTTTATAGTTATAGATAGGGTACATGACTGATGTTTATATCGTTGAAACCAATAGCTTTGATGAAGAATTTAAATAAATATAGTATGTTAATTGAAAAAATAATTTAAATCGGTTAATAATGTTCTGATATATGAGCGTTTAAAGTTTTTGTTAGAGACAACTTTGTCCCTTTCCCACAAAACAAAAAATGACGTCAAGCCTTACTTGTCAGAATAGAATTTATATAGCGTACACAAAAGTGACGTCACGATTTGCTGTTACGCCTCTCTGTCTAGCATGATATTAAAATGCTTATAAGTTGCTTATTTTTGATCAGATTTTCATTTTCTTTTCTTTATTCAGCTATATTTATGGGCCACATTTTAATAGGACAATAAAAAAAAACCAGTCATTTAGCCTATTATATTAGTCAAATTACCGTTTATCGACATCCATATTTGAAGGTGACCCTACATTACCGTTTATCGACATCCATATTTGAAGCTGACCCTACATTACCGTTTATCGACATCCATATTTGAAGTTGACCCTACATTACCGTTTATCGACATCCATATTTGCTGTCGACCCTACATTTCCCATCTCTATGATAATTACTTTCTGTTGCTTAGCAATTATGTTTATCCACCACCCGTAAGCTGTACATCAAATTAGTCTTGTTTGTAGTAATTATAGCTTAAAATGATGGGTAATACTCATCATTATCATAAGATTAAGATTATCATTATCATCTTCTGTTTTCCTGAATATTGTTAGGTGTTCAGTTAACCAATAGACACGTTTTTATTACAAGAACAACTCAGTAATCACGAGATAACATGTCAACAATTCGGGACGTTTCCGAATGAATTATTTTAAGGTCTCTACCCCAACCTTGAATGTCGTCGACGTCGTCAGCGATAAAACGTCCACTGCTGGACGAAGGCCTCCCTCTTAATAGAGGGGTGTTGCCATAGTCCCCACGCTTGGCAGGAATTAATGTCATGAAACACAATTTGAATTTGAATTAAACTATGTTAAAACAGTACCTGTTTCGTTTTCTATAAGAAACTACTGACAATTTTTACACGACTGCCCAAAAAAAAGGAGTGTAATGTTTATATGTATATCTATCTGGGTGTAGATGTATTTACGAAAAAAAATGTATATAAGTATTCTATCAGCTATCTGGTTTCCGTAATACAAGCTTTGTTTAGTATGTGTACGGAGTACTATTATTTATTCTGTGGTATGGGGCTAGACGGCGCTGTGTGTAAAAAATGTCGCCAATTATTATTTTTTTAATGCCTGAACAGGTTTTGATGTATGGGATATCGTTTGAATCCTTACAACATCCTCACGTGAGTGATATAGGATAAAATTTGTTTTTAAATTTTGAGGTTTGGATTGGAGATTTCGCAGCGTAAGCGCGGCCTCCCACTAGGTGGACCGACGCCATTGTAAAAGTCGCGGGCAACCGTTGGATGCAAATGGCAGGTTTTCGTACAGTGTGGCGGTCTAAGGGGGGGGGCCTTCGTTCAGCAGTGGACGTCTCCGGGCTGATGATGATGATGATTTCACAAACACCATTGAATTACTTCCCGTATGCAGGTTTCCTCTCTATGTTTCCCTTCACCGAAAAGCCTGTGATATGCAAATCCGTAAAAATATCATATAATCAAAAAATATGCAAATAGGCACACGCCAATGTAGTGTTGCATTGCAAAAACCTTATCATGTTTTTTTGTTGCAAACCTTTGTTTTGTGTTCTTCGACGCTCAGACGTATCCAGTGGGTTTTCTTCCATCAGTCGAAGGGGTTCTTCAGACAAAGAAGTAAGAGAAAGAACAGGGGAACCTAAGAATCTACAAACATTTTTGTTGTCATCTGCTTCGTATCTTCAGGAGTCCTTCCTCACTGAAGAATGCCGGAGGAACATAAGAACTTGTTAAATATGATGTGGCTTATCATTTTGTATGGGATAACACAATGTTTTACACGTCTTTTTATAAAACTTTCGTTTTAGAATAAATATATGTTTCCAAATTAGCATTGTTTTTCGATCTTATTTATATCTCGCTTGACAGCATGACGTTTGAGACGTTGACATTGACGTTTCGTAGATTCCTGTAGTTTTTTCATTGAGAACAGAATTCATTAGTGTCTTTCCACACGTTGCCAACGCGGACAGCGTGTAAACAGCCCTTTATTGATTTATGGATTCAGAAAGAAAAGTTTTGTTTGTTTTTACGCCGGCAAGTCCTGGCAACATCCTTTTTAACTTTGGTTTTTGATGGCGTAAGCAGGCGAATAATCCGCTCCTGTGAATTAAATACCACACCGCAGAATAGTAAGTTATTTTACTTGGTTTTCAACCTGATTCGTTGCCCGCTGGAGATTGAAGCGAGGATTATCATTTTCACTGATTTCCACAGAACTTGGGATGCCTGTCGTGCATAGAATGATCGCATGGCGGCCGGCGATTCCTTGAGACCCTAAGCGGTGGATTGGTAAGAAACCCATCTCGCCTTGTTTCCAAATCCACGTACCTAAATTATAATAGAATTAGAAGTAACGTCGTTCTCTCATTGTTGCAGATTCCGCCGCTTCTTTGTTTTTACTTTCGACGTCGATACGTCGCAATAACAGTTAGAAGAATTTAGAAGCAGAAATATGTTTTGGTGAAGTTCAATTAATTAATATACTTGCTACGCGCATTTGGTATGTCAATTTTCCCTTAATTTTCTCACGTCAGTAAAGTGTCTACAACGAAGAAAGAACCTAGAATGTTTTTGGACTTTAACTAGAAATTATGTGATCAAGAATTGTAAATTTAACTTCAACGAGCAGAACTGGCCCTTCTGTCTCAATCCTTTGGTGTAACTTTAAAACTTAGAACTACAACATTAAAGGTTTAACTTATCTATACTTAACCTAGTACCTAAGTACTTAATTTTACATTGTTTAACAAATGTACTAACATAATAGAAATAACTTAAAGAATGTACCTATAACTAACAGAACCGTCATTGATGTACAATGATAAGAAATCGAAGAATATTTTACAATACATCAGATTTGGACGCTAACTCCTAGCCTCATTTCCCAGCATTATCGTGCTGGTGGCGCCCTTGTTAGAATTAGTTATCTCGGATAGGTAGGTCTAACCCCATCTCACCCGCCAGAGGCAGGCCCGCAGAGCGCACACAGAACCCACTACTCCTCGAGCTAGCCGTTCACCACACCGGTGACCCGGTAAGGTAGCAGCAGGAAACTCAATATTTTAGTACACCGATTGCAAAGCGAGTTTATTACATTGACTCAACCTTACACTCACTAATTGTTCCAAAGTCAGAGAGGGGGAGGGCTAGGGTCCGTTACATTTGGTGCCGCGAGACCAGGATTTCGTCATTAAATGTGATATTTTATATCACAACGATATTAAAGAACGTTGATTACTACAAGAAAAAAAAATTAATGAGTAAATAAATAATAAATTAACAAAAAAAAATCAACGTAGGAATTATGATCAAAATATCAAAGGTTCATGAGACGGTTGACTGGTTGCCTGATGAAAAGCGGCGATTCAAAGCATAACGTAAACCATTAAAAAAAAGAGGAACGACCAGGACCCTTATCATGGACGTTCGTGATTCTGATTGCGAGCGTGCGCGAGCGGGAGGGCGCATGGCGCAAGTAAGTTTGTACGAGCGGGATGGCATGCTATCGCAATCAGAATCGCGAACGTCCATGATAAGGGTGCAGCTGCGCGCAATCACAAAATACACCAAATAAAAAATTCAAAAAAAATTCGGAAACAGACCGGCTTAAATTGCTTTATTACTTAAAAAGGCTCCAGAGACAATTGCAATGGGTAACGCCATAAAAATCTAAGGAGACAATAGTACTGAGGAACAAACACAAAAATATAGCAGTAGAATATTATTTTAACATCTACGAAATATGAAACAAAAAGGATCTGTCATAATGGTACTAGAAAAAAAAAAACAACGACCAATTATGAATGCAATTTAGTCTAACGTAAAAAGAGGTCATTATTCGTGATGTGTTGAAGTTGGAGAGAGTTGCATCGCTTGGGAAACATGTGGCTTATGCTACACTTGCTTTTACAAAAACGTCATAATTATTAATATGTATTGCTTATACCAGATACTAAACATTGTGATAAAGCCACACAATCCTCTTGATAAGTCAAATACCTTTCCCTTCCTCTATCCCCCCCCCCTTTTTAATGTCTGGATCCCCCTCTCTGATTTTGCTGGGTTCGTACTTGTCGAGTTCTCGTTTCAGTCTCAGATGTACCTCTTGACAGTCCGAGCCCTGTATTTTTTTTTCCATTTTAAATTTAACAAACAATAATTTTAATATAGATCGGTAATACGTACACAGTATACAAAATATAGATGCTATTCCTTTACGGAGCTTCTGCCTGCAAAGTGGTGCCCCGCAGTTTAATTCACCAATTAAATAGAACATTTAATCAGACATGTTATTAACTTCAACTTCTTGAAAGTATCCCAAAATTTAAGTATAATTATTACCAGTGCGATAGCTAGATATACATTAGAATACCAATTGCCATCAGGCGCGGATACAGGGGGGGGGGGGGGGGGCAATGGGTGCAATTGCCCCCCCCTGACGCCATCATCAAAATTCTTCATAGAGACTTGTTTACAAGAATCGTTATTATCTCATTGCTTACTTATATTATGTAGATTAAGTACATCGGTCGATCAATGTTTTTTACTTCAAATTGCTGTTAAAAAAACATCGCTAGTGTGTTATTTTCACCTTTTCAAGGAGCACTTCGGCATTGCGTTCGCTTGTCAATCCGTGCGCGACTGAAATTCACCGAGTGCTTGGAATCTATATAAACACTGGTTATCTTTGGCATTTTTGGCACAGCAATACAATATCTTTGGTTTTCTGATAGTTTATTTTGTATTGTGTGTTTTTATTTCATTTTTTTAAAACAGACATGCTGAATTGTATTTTGCAAACTCGAAAACTTACGGAAACCGGAAAACTTAGTGTTATAATTATACTTTTTGTAATGCAAAATTTGAGGCTCGCCATACAGGGGCGCTTGTTTTTTCTCCATACAAAAAAAAACAAGTATTGGAACGGGGTGCCCCTTGATACGCTGAAACTGTTTATTCCTAAAATTGTTTGGCGGAAATTGTTCGGCATAAATTTGTATTGCATAATCGTAGCTTAGCAGAAAGTTTTCTTTGCAGTATATGTTTTTTGGCATACTTATTATTTGGCCTTAAATTATTTAGCATGTTATTAGTTTGGCATTGATTTCTTAGGCATAATATTGCCTGTATTGTTAATTGTTATAAAAAGCACTGGGTTAGTTTTTTCACCCCGATTTGAGTTTGTTAGTTTTGTAATGGGTGACAGATCCGAATCAGAGCACCCCGACTCCACCTAGGCTTGTGGTCTATATCCCTAGAGTTTATATAAAAAGCGCGGGGCCAGAAGCTCAAGGGAGGTCCTGCAAGACGAGGTCCTCAAGAAGCTCAAGCCATACGAGTGGGTTAGGTTGGTATTTTGCGATGTTTTTTTTAAATATATTTATGCTTTTTATTTATTATGGATATTTGTAGTTATGCTTGTTTGATTTAGGCGATATATTTTGATGATTATGGTGAAAATTGCTATGCGTATTAACTTTATGCGCAAGGATTTATGCGGCTTGCTTTTTATGCGTAATGGTTTCTTCTACGTAAAGTTGTAATGCTAATCGTCATTATGACATTTGTTTTTCTACGTTGGTATATGGACCCTTCATGGGTGCCTTGATACGCAAAAAAATTTTATTCCTTAAATTTTTTGGCGGAAATTGTTCGGCATAAATTTGTTTTGCATAATGGTATCTTCGCAGAAGGGTTTCTTTGGAGTATGTGATTTTAAGGCATACTTATTGTTTGGCCTTCAATTATTTAGCATGTTATTCGTTTGGCTTCGATTTATTAGGCATAATTAGGCATTTTGTACCTACTTATTTATGTCAAATAAATCTATTTGTATTGTATTTGTATAATATTGCTTGTATTGTTAATTGTTATGTTGGGTTCGTTTTTTCACCCCGATTTGAGTTGGTTAGGTTTGAAATGAGTGACAGATCCGAATCAGAGCACCCCGACTCCACCTATAGTCTTGTGGTCCCTACCCCTAGAGTGTACATAAAAAGCGCGGGAGCCAGAACCTCAAGGGAGGTCCTGAGTGGAGCAAGCCATACGAGGCTGAGCGTAGCGAAGGGGGAGGTGGCAAGCGAAGCGAGCCGGTGACATCCGTAGCGAAGCGAAGGCCGAGTACTCTTAGAGGCGACCGCAAGAGCTTCTGGCGGAAGCTCACCTGGAGTCAAAGGAGATAGCATCATATTACAGTGTAGGTGGGATAGGGAAAATTACAGTAACATTGCTTGTATTATTGTATAGTGCTATATTTGTAGATAATATTAAGCACATAGTTTCTTTTAATTATTTTTATACCTTGGACAGATTGTTCAGTTAGGTAGGTCCAACTTCGACAAAGAGGTCGCCCGAAGAATCCGACTCGGATGGGCAGCGTTCGGGAAATTGCGTAATATCTTCTCGTCCAAAATCCCTCAGTGTCTGAAGACAAGGGTCTACGACCAGTGTGTGTTGCCAGTGATGACATATGGAACTGAAACGTGGTCTTTAACTGCTGGCCTTTTGGAGAAACTCAGAGTCACGCAACGGGCAATGGAGAGAGCTATGCTCGGAGTTACTTTGCGTGATAGAATCCGGAACGAGGATATTCGCCAAAGAACCAAAGTTACCGACATAGCTCGCAAGGTTTGCAAGTTGAAGTGGCAATGGCCAGGCCACATCGCTCGAAGAACTGACAACCAATGGGGGAGAAAGGTTCTTGAGTGGCGACCGCGAACCGGAAGACGCAGCGTAGGAAGGCCTCCCACTAGGTGCACCGACGACATTGTAAAAGTCGCGGGCAACCGGTGGATGCAAATGGCAGGTTGTCGTACAGTGTGGCGGTCTAAGGGGGAAGCATTCGTTCAGCAGTGGACGTCTCCGGGCTGATAATGAATAAAAAATATATTTAAGAATATGAATAAATAAGCTTTCTATTGATATACGCACTATTTCTGTCAGAAGCCCAAAACCGCTTCTGAACATGTCCTTTAAGTTGGTTAGGTTTGAAATGAGTGACAGATCCGAATCAGAGCACCCCGACACCACCTAGGCTTGTGGTCCCTAATCCTAGAGTTTATATAAAAAGCGCGGGGGCCAGAAGCTAAAGGGAGATCCTGAGGGGAGCGAGCCATACGTGTGGGTTAGGTTGGTATTTTTTGAAG
Source organism: Erannis defoliaria (assembly GCA_905404285.2). NCBI lineage: Eukaryota > Metazoa > Arthropoda > Insecta > Lepidoptera > Geometridae > Erannis > Erannis defoliaria. The sequence goes on from FR990092.1 coordinate 1,639,161, forward strand.
GAAAAAGTTTACTTTATGGTTTTTTGTTAATTATGCTTTTTAATTATTAGGGATATTTGTAGTTATGCTTGTTTGATTGAGGCGATATATTTTTATGCTTTTTGATGATTATGGTGATAATTGCTATGCGTATAAACTTTATGCGCAAGGATTTAAGCGGCTTGTTTTTTTGCGTAATGATTTTTCTGGGTGAAGTTGTAATTATAATCGTCATTATGATATTTGTTTTTCTGCGTTGGTATATTATGGACCCCCGTTTCATGTTTGATATTCCTAAAACACGCACGACGATTCCACCCTTATTTTGCCAATTGCTAAACAGTAGAATGCGATTCATTCTTAAAGTCGCGAGTGAATCGGTTTCTTCTAGGCAAGCGTGCAAAACCGTAGACTGCATCTTCGCTTAACATCAGACGAGATAGCGGTCATTGCCATTGCAAGCCAATATTGAAATAAAATTGTATATTACTCACCTAGGGAGCAAAAGTAAAGAATGTCTGAGACCACATGTATATGTCTCCCGAGGCCAAGCCGAGGGTGACAAACAAGAGATCTGAGGCTTCTTTACTTGCTCCCGTGGTGTGTATACGATTTTTCGTGCTGCTGTGGGGAGGAAGTGGTTCCTTTCGCTCCGCGTAGTGGGGCTTAAGTAGCCACTTTAGCCCTGCAGGCACGAAAAATACAAGTACTATAATAAAAGTTTTTTTTTTATTAAAACGAATTTTCTGGAAGATAGATAAAATTGAAAAATTGCCCCCCCTCAACGAAATCCTGGATCCGCGCCTGATTGCCATCAACACTGTTGAGAAAACATAGTGTTGAAACGATGGCGTCGTTTGGCTAAAATGTAATGTCAGGGGTAGAAATATTTAGCTATACTAATAATAGTTGCCTTACATGATTACAATGGTTCTATTTCGCATTATTGGTATTTCTCATAGGTCATATAGTTCGCAATACATTATCGCTCTAACCCCTTATTTCTTAAATAACCGTCAATTAATAAATTCGCCCGTTGACATACATGACAAACAAACAAATAATAAAAACCCTTTTACATTCAATACATTAATGAAGACAGTTTGACGTTTAACAGTTGTTTTGAAATCACTCAAATTACTAACACGGTTGCACTAATATGATCGCGCAAGAACAATCCCGTTACACTTAATCCTTTAAAATCTCCTGACAACTTATAATATACTGTTTTAGTCCTAAAATAATATAATTATTATATTGAGGTTTGTATTTATGTACGTCTGTTGATTAGTAAATTATGTTTGGGCTGCCGTTGAGGATGCAAATGAAACCGAAATAGGCCTTATAAGATATTTAATTAATAAATAAAATGAATTACACGTGAAGATAGTTCGATATTAGAACATAAAGTGAATCATAAGATATTCAAAGACACTTAGGTGAAGTCGCGGGATAATGCAATCGATGAGTAAAGTGCAATGTTGCATTTTTCATTGAGGGGTTTCGTGGTACCGCCGGATCGCTGGTGGGTCTTGCGACATCGCGGCGCATTCCAATACGTAGCTGCATCACCATTAGGGTTCCGTGATCAAACGTTAAGGTTCCGTATTTAACATCTCCCTCCGCAAGATCAGCAGCTATTTGGAGACTTTCGTCGAGAATAGTGCGGATAAAGGCAAAGTATCGCTGAGGCTGCTATCTTTGACTTCTTGCCTATTCTGTGTTTCATGTATGATGTCTTTTTGTGAAGTTTCATAAATCTTTCTGTGAAGCTTACGGCGAATCAGTATGGCAGAGATGATTAGTACCAATGCACCGAGTAGCAAGTAGACTGGTATAGTGGTGTGATATACAGCATCCATATTCGTTGATCTTAAAGTCACTGGTTCTTGTAAGGCAACTCTTAAGTTAGTAGAGTGTAGCTGACTCAAGTCGATAGTGTTCAGTTTCAAGATCTTCTTCACAGGAGCTTTATATGGATCCTCTTCGCTGACTTCTATGTTAAAAAAATTCAAAATTTGTCCTTCTACTTGGTCGTGGTAATTACTCGTACTGAATGCTGGAGTATGAAGAGCGCATCCCTTGGGCGTGACAGCTAGGTAGCTTCCTTGCAACAGCTTATATTGGTCTTCAGAGCAGGTTAGGTGAACTTTCGTTAAGTTGGGAAACCTAAGTACATAGTGCCGGTCGTCCAACTGTTCCATATAGCTTCGGAAGACAGGACTACTGAAGTGAATATACAGGACTCGAGGATTTGCTGTTGAAGTATGAGTTGTTGAATGCAGTTCGATTGTACTCCGTAGTGGTGTATTAGATTTAACACTCTGTGTTTGTCACTTTGACGTTTTTCTGTATTATTTTCTCTCTGTAATAATGTTCATTCTATCTGTGTCGTCTTGCTATCTGTTGCTATCGAAGTCATTAAAAATGGATCATTAAAAACTTACAGCGGCCTTTTCATTAAAAATCATCGACAATCCAAAACAAAATTTGGTCCTTAAGCCAAATAAAAAATTGAATTATGTGGTACGTTAATATATTTTAAAGAAACGTAATTATCGAGACAGTGATAAAGCGCGTTCCGTTCCGCCAGCGAACCACGCCATTATCTACTACTACCACAAGGCATCAGTTAACATAACTTGCCGGCAACAGCCACATTATTACTTTCAGATATTCATAAGGCAACAACCAAAAACTTTTATTAAAAATCCACAAGCGGATCTCCAATATACAAAAAAAACGTGCTTTCCAAAATGTCTACCAGCACGAATCCTACCACAGAAACAATTGAAAAGCTTATAGCTCGTAGAAGCAACTTCAAAGGAAGATTAACACGTATTTATAACTTCTTGGATAATGAAGAAAACAATGAAAAAATATACGAGTTAAAAGTTCGCCAAGCTGAGTTGGCCGATCCCTTCAATAAATACAACGCAGTTCAAGAAGATATCGAGTTGAACGACGACAAAAGGGTTTCGAACTTCAACTGAAGACAAATACTTTCTATATCAAGCTAAAATAACAGAACTGATAAAAAATTATGAACATAACCAGTCGACGAACTCCTTCCAATCGCTTCATCGACAGGAGAGTAACAAATCCAACTTGCTAAAAATTCCATATTTACAGATACCTACTTTTGAAGGCAATCTAAGTGAGTGGAGCAACTTCAAGGCACTATTTGATGGAGTGATCGACTCTCATGAACAGCTAAGGGCTTAACTTCGGTTTACCGCCAATCGAATTGGAGGTTCATTTTTTTTTACAGAAAGGTTTTATTCAAGGGTTTTTTTAAGGTTTTTTTTTGGTTTTTTCTTTTCGCCTGAAACACAGGATTACCTAGTTCAGGCTCACGTGTTTTATAGACCTAATTAAGTTTACTTACGTTTTGTATTTTTGTCAGACCTTTTTATATTTTTGAATAAATTATTATTATTATTATTATTATTATATGAATGCTTTTTGCAAAGTTTCAAGTTGCGGAAACAAATACTTTTTGTAAAATAATTATTTTAGATTGCGAAAATCACCACAAGTTTTGACAGTTTTGTACCACTTTAACGTTTCGTTTTACTCTCTACCAAACTGAGCAAATGAAATCGTAAAAAGTTAAAATAAGCTACTATTTTGGTTAATTTTAGATATTTATACACTAAAACTCCATTATTTACATTAAAAAAGGTTTTTTTACATAAACAAAACAGAGCACCCCGACTCTGGTTGGTTAGGTTCGAAATGAGTGACAGATCCGAATCGGAGCACCCAGACTTGAGTTGGTTAGGTTCGAAATGGGTGACAGATCCGAATCAGAGCACCCAGACTTGAGTTGGTTAGGTTTGAAATGGGTGACAGATCCGAATCAGAGCACCCCGACTCCACCTAGGCTTGTGGCCCCTACCCCTAGAGTGTATATAAAAAGTGCGGGAGCCAGAAGCTCAAGGGAGGACTAATTTCACTTACTTCCCCAGTCGGACTCTGCAGTGGAGTCCTACCACTACAAAATTTACCCACAAAAAAACACTTACCGTTCCAATAGCGTTATATATTATTCGTTTTATTACTTGTAAAATCTACTCTCTCTCTCTTACTTCTTGTCTTGTAGTCTAGCTCTCCACCTATTCTCATTTTTGCTTTGAAATGTATTGCTTATATTCTGCTTTGTGTGCCAAAATAAATAAAAATAAATACATAAATAAATAGTATGACTTAATTTTATAATAAGTACCTAAGTAATTAACTTAACGAGTTAATATACCGCTTGAAGATTCTGACAAGGCTTGACGATTGTTTTTTGTTGTTTTATAAATTTAGAACAAACAACTGGGACCGTTTATACGTAACACTTATCACTTAAAATACCAAGATAAATAACAGGTAACCTACCTATGGAAAACTATACGTAAGTATTTGAGTATGACCTACTGATCAGAACGTTTTCTTCCTATCTTAATGACTTTAGTATCAGTAGGTAGGTAGGGACCTACATCACTTGACTACTTAAGTTGTGGTTTCCATTTCGACATCGGTTGTGAAACAAATAACATATTTTTATAAGTTATATTATATTTCATTTTTGACTGCCTTATGGCTCAGTTGGTAGCATGTCTGCCTTCAGGGCTGTACGGCGTGGGTTCGATCCCCACCCAGGTCTGGGTGTTGTATGTATGATAAGTATGTATTTACAAAAAAAAGTATTATATCTATAACTATAAAAGGCTATGTCCTGACTGACTGACTGACTGACTGACATATAGACAACGTACAGCCCAAACCGCTAAACGTAGAGACTTGAAATTTGGAGGGTATGTTTTTGGAGAGGTGTAAACGCCCACTAAGAAAGGATTTTTCGAAAATCAACCCCGAAGGGGGTTAAATGGGGTGTTAAAGTTTGTATGAAACTTTTTATTCTCTGGTTCGATTGATACAAAACTTGGTATACGTATTCTACTATAAAAATAAGAAGATACGGGTGTAACAGTTTTTTCAAAATCAGCTCCCGTTAGTATAAAAAAAAACTAAATTTTAGTGATAGCACGTTTGTTTCTCCTTAACTTTGTAACGGCTGTACATATTAAAATGAAATTTGGTATAGTGATGGGGATAGATGTGGGGATGGGGGTGGGGGTGGGGATGATACTGGGAACGGAGACGGGACGGAGATCGGCATGTTAATATTAAGATTACAATTGGTATCGGGATGGGGATGGGGTGGGGATGGGATGGGGATGGGGTGGGGATGGGTGGGGATTTGGTGGGAACAGGTGGGGATGGGATGCGGATGTGGATGAGGCTGGGAACGGGGATGGCCGTGTCCATATTAAGATGAAAGTTGAAATCGGGATGGGGGTGGGGATGGGATGGGGTTCGGGATGGGGATGAGAGAGGGAACGGGGATGTGGACGGGGATGGGCGTGTTCATATTAAAATGACATTTGGTATCGGAATGGGGATGGGGAAGGGGGCGCTTATAGGGATGAGGCTGGGAATGGGGACGGGGATGGGCGTATTTATTGGTCGGCTGAACAAATGGAGCTGCATTTTTGGATAGGTAGTTATAGCATAAGGTTCGGAAACGGACATAGGCTATTTTTATGTAGGTCCACGCAGACGACTGTTTGACGGACATAATTATTATAGATACTGTACAGCCTAAGCTGCTAAATTAATTTTTAATATTAAATTAACTTACTTTTAAATGCCTAAACTAAATTTTGTGTGGTGTAAACTTACACTCAGCTCAAGCTGTGGTAGCTTCAGTGAGATCAAGCTCGACTCACATTCTTGGGGTCGCGGGTTCGAACCCGGGCGAGCCCGTTCCAATTAGTTCTTTGAAACTTACGCATGGATAATACCACTGGCTTTTCGGTGAAGGAAAACATCATGAGGAAACCTTCATATTTCAGGAGAAGAAATACGATAGTGTATGTGAATCCGCCAACCTGCACTGGGCCAGCGTAGTGAATATGGCCCAATCAGGGTAGGCCGATATACCATTAGTGTTAAGGGCTGATGCAGAGAAACGCACACTCAGCAACGATTTTGAAAAATTCGCAAGGGGTTCAATGTATCATTAAAATACCATTTTGCCGAAACCATTCATTTAAGGCTGTTAAGTTTTTTGACTTAAGAGATAAGATAAAATAAACATAAACATGTTTCAGAATTTTCAAACAATTTCAAAACTGGAAGGCCACGGGTCAGTTTTTCATTTGAAAAAAAAAATGTTATATTTATAGATTAGCTAATCGAGTGTTTATGCGTAAGAAGATAAATATTTTAAACACATGTACTTGATCCGGTGCACGCACCAAGCACAGCGCTTTCGAAACGTCCATCCCGCGTCGGCTCAGATACGTTAAAACCCGAGTATGACGCGCTGTACCTCGAGCGCGCCCCTTTTTTTTTTTTTTTTTTACGTTGGGAAATGCACTTACGCATACCCTCCTGCCAGGGCGCAGGAGGGTTATGTCGGACTCGATGCCAGAGTGAGACTCGATGGCACCCCTACCGACTAAAAACCCAACGGTGTTCCCACACTGCGCCTATTGTCGAGGTCACGGGTACGCTCTCGCATTCATCCGCGACCTCGACGGCGCCGCCCTTTCGGGCCCACCACGGGGAGCCGAAGCTCCTCCCGCACCGATGACGATGTGTCCGAACACCCAGACACATCGTGCATCCACCTCGGAGGCCATGCCAGCGAGATGGGCGCCGGACGGCCCTACGTCTGAACGCCCTGGCCTCCATGCGGCGGGTCAGATGAGTGGCCCCGCCGCCTACCACTTCGGCCGTTGGGGATTGGGAGCTCTAGCCCCTCTGGCCTGTCCCCATCCCGCAGCCCCACCACGACACACCCGGTGGGTGCCCCCTCAAGGAAAGCCCTTGATGAGGCCACCACCTGGCCGTCCCTCCTCGCTCTCCACTGTGCCCTCTGCTGATCAGAGGGACACGCGGAGAGCCCTCATGTCCGGACCAAGTCCGGACCCTCAGTAAGGGCCCAGCCACCACCGTGGCCCTTGGGAATGGAGAGCTCTGGCCCCTCTGGCCTGTCTCCATCCCTCAGGCTCGTGCAGTGGCCTAGCCCCCACCACTGTGGCCGCTTTCGCGGCCCCACCTCGGGTACCTCTTCGCTTCACCGTGGTCCCCCGCCCACGGCTACTAAGCCCCCCCGCCCCGACAAGGCGGGTACCCACGGGGGGGTCGAGCGCGCCCCACTCCAACCCACACCGAGTCTACCTAAGCGATCAGTGCAGCACTGTATTTTATCGAAGTTTCGTAATTCTTGCGATATTTTGGTAATCTTTTTACGTTCTTTGTTATCATACTTTTTCTGCTTAAGCTTATTTCATTTCATTGACTCTGTTGATACGGTATGCAATAATGATGATGCTGTAAACTATCCAGTTGAGTTTTTAAATTCATTAAGACCAGCAGGGCTACCATATCAGAGGCTTATCCTGAAGAAAGGTACACCCGTCATGCTCCTTCGGAATTTAAGACCACCCAAATTGTGTAATGGAACCAGGTTACAAGTAAAAATGCTGCATCGTAATCTGGTTGAGGCCATCATTTTGACTGGGTATGCCCATGGCGAAACAGTGTTTGTGCCGCGTATTCCCATGATTCCCAGTGACTTACCTTATGACTCCAAAAGGCTTCAATTTCCTCTAAAAGTTTGTTTTGCCATGACCATCAATAAGGCTCAGGGTCAAACTTTAAAATACGCTGGTATTGATTTAAGGCAGGACTGTTTTTCGCATGGTCAGTTCTATGTGGCTTGCTCGCGAGTTAGCTCCCCTGAAAGCCTGGCTATTTTACCACCTTCCAACAAAAAAATCAAAAACGTTGTCTACAAAGAAATATTGTAATCTTTCGGGTCAAAGGCCCCGGCAACTATAGCGTCATTAGCAGACATTTTTAGGGTTCCGTAGTACTACGAGGAATTCTTATAAGTTTGTCATGTCCATCTGTCTGTCTGTTTAAAATTCAACAAGACGGCTTTGTTTTGAAGTAAGTATTGCAAACGCGACATGCCAAATTTGGTCATCCTCAAGAAAACTTAAAGACTTCCAAGCGGCTTGGAAAAAATGCAATAATATACGTATTTTAGTGATTCAATTGAATTGGGCCCCGATTTAACCGAATTCCAGTATTCAACATTACTACGCGGGCAAAGCCGCGGGCAAAAGCTAGTAAGTATTATATCAGCTATCTGATTTCAATAGCACAAGCTTTGCTTAGTTTGGGGCCAGATGGCGCTGTGTGAAATGTCCAGCGATATTAAAAAAAACAACGAAGACATGATACAGACAGGTTGTACCGTTTATATTTAAAACTTTTTTCATTCTTAGAATATTTTTATTTTTATCATAAACATCAGAAACTCCAGCTCTGGGGACTTTACAAATTATTATTATGGTTGCAAAAAAATGATTATTCTTAATTTCACTATAGAAAAAATAAACTTATGATGCTAGAGGCTTCCGTCCATTGACCCCTAATCTCAGCTTTTTTTTTTGTGTTGTAACATGTTATTTATCACCGGTGTTTTGACCTGTTTTCGTTATCGGGAGCGGTTCCTTTACACCCTTAGAAGTAATAATAGTATCTTAAGTAATATCTTAAGTGTCAGAATACTTCTTTCACGTCACTAACCATACCTACGTAAACGATAACGGTAGCAGGTAAAAAATACTCATAGAAATAACAAGTTTAACTTTAAACAAATTACCGACATCAAACTATTATGACTACCTCCTTCGAAATCGATTCACAATTAAAGGAGAAATCGGTGAATATAGAAATAAAAAACGTTAAACATCCTCCTCTTTTGAATTCGCTTAAAAAAATGGACCTAAAATCAAAAAGGAGACTCAACGATTTATGAGGCCTTATTTCAATTAAGGAAGTTAGTTAAAACAATTTGTCAAAATGTTGAATAATCTATTCGGATCAATCAGTCTAGGTAAGCATGCATCCTGCTTGCACCGTTGCTAAACATCAGACAGAATCTATGTTTTTAAAGCTTAAGCCGTAAAAAAAATTATGACCTCTGGCATGAGTCGAACGAGCAATCTCTGGGTTTCCGTCACAACTGCTTTGCAAATTAAGCTACAGAAGTATTTGCCTTACCCGTCATCATTCTCATACTGTTTTAAGCTTTCAACTAAAACGTAACGTAACTTTCTGTAGCCAGTTGGTTTAAAAACAGAAAAATCCGAAGTGTGGAAACAGTTCATATAAAATATTCAATAATCAGACAGAATGTAATCAAATGCAAGCCTATATTAAATTAAATAAACATAGTACTTACTTTTTACCTGGTACATATTAATAGGCTAGATGACTGATGTTTAAATCGTTGAAACCAATAGCTTTGATGAAGAATTTAAGTGAATATAGTATGGTAATTGAAAACATTATTTAAATCGGTTAATAATATTCTGATCTATGAGCGTTTAAAGTTTTTGTAAGAGACAACTCTGCCCCTTTCCCACAAAACAAAAATTGACGTCACGCCTTACTTGTCAGAATATAATTTATATGGCGTACTGAGAAGTGACGTCACGATTTGCTGTTTCGCCTCTCTGTCTAGCGTGATATTAAAATGCTTATAAGTTGGTTATTTTTGATCAGATTTTAATTTTCTTTTCATTAATCACCTATATTTATGGGTCACATTTGAATAGGACAATAAAAAAACCAGTCACCTAGCCTATTGTCGCTGTGATGATAAGTAGTGAGTGTGACAGGATAGTGACAGGTATTTTAGCTACTGTAACCCAACAAGTAAGGCTTATCTATTTGACCACTATCGCAGACCCGGTATTTTGTCTTATCACCCGCACACAAAGAAATTGGTCTTGTAACAATAGTGCACACAAATGCACAAAGTCATTACCAAATTAACCACATACAGGTGACCAAAAAAGCATTTTGTAAAGTCTCAATCCGTAAAGTTGTCTGTGTGTTTGTTGTTTTTATCGATTGTTTGTGACGTTTTAATTCTTAGAATTGTGTTTAAAAAAATAAGAACAAGGTGCCATGTCATCATCACCCACATCATCCCCACCAAGTCTACATTCAGAACAAGATGATTCGAGAGACTCGGCTTCTTCTCAGCTTTCTAATGCAGTATTGACTAAACATGATTCAAATGCCATTGACATAAGCCAAAAAACAGCTGATTTGAAAGCGCCTGCATCTATTTCACATGCTGTTGTAGATATATTATCAGATGAAGTAAACTATGTGAACGACCAATCATTCCAAAATTGCAAAGCAGAAGTTCTGTCATCGGCACCACAATCGTTTATGCAAGATTATAACTCAAGAGATTCTACTGGCTTTAGCATCCAAGACATACTAGGTTTGCATCAAGCGTACGTTCCTACAACCACAGAAGAATTAGAACCAAGGTACGATTACCAAATACCGAATTATGAAAGTATAAGCAGCAGTCCACATACTTATGTTTCTGGAACTGAAGAAGTAATTACAAATGATGGCATCGCTAAAAATGAAAACATTTTTACTGAAGCACCGCAAGTTCCGAATCAAGGAATTTACAATAGAAGTTATGCTGCTAACGATCTTGTTCAATACAACCAAAGAAGCGGTTTGGTCAGCGATGATGCAAAAGATCCAGTCAGGGATACCAGCGAACTCCATGAATCGGGTTTTCCAAATCAGGTACGGTTTTAGAATCTGAACCTTGTGAAAATTAGAATAAATGTTATAAATTTGAAATACCACAACACAACCGGATTCGTAATGACAAAATAAATTAGATAACGGCCGTCAGCGTTATTAATAATAGGTCAAATCTATTTTATTGTTATTTTGATGGCAGTCAACAGAAGACGTTAATTTTCTTTATTTTTATAGTTATTTTTTTATTGTTCTGTTTTACAGAGTGCTCTATGGACTGATAAAACGGCCTCCAATACACTCAGTGTACGAGCTTCTGTAGAATTATCGGGAAACGGTAAGTGTAATCTTAAAATAAATTATAATGAAAACATGTTCAATAAAACTTCATAATTTCATTTATTTATTTTAATTTGTTTTTTACAGAAATGTCTACGGAATCAGCATCATATCAAAAAAGTTTTACAAAGAGAGCAAGGACTGTTTACACCAGCTCTCAACTTTTGGAATTGGAAAACGAGTTTCACCAATACCCTTACCTATGCAGACCGAGACGAATGGAACTAGCTAATTACTTACAATTATCTGAACGACAAATCAAAATATGGTTTCAAAACCGAAGAATGAAATACAAGAAAGACAACAAACATAACAAGCCGTCATCGTCAGTGGACGATAGTCCATCTAGCTCCAAAGAACTCTCGCCTAGCCAAGATCACAAGTTGAGTCACGGAAGAAGCTGTGGAGGTCACGATAGACATAGACGCTTGATATCTGATCACCACGCTTCTCATCATAAAATTTACTTGACTCCAAACGACAGCCTATCCAGACCGCCTGAATATTCATCAGTTGCTCCAATAAAAACAGTGATAAAAGGACCACAAAATATAGAACTACCGTCATGCACGCCGAATTTATCTTATTCGTCGTACTATAGCGGCGGTTCCAATAGAGCTGCTTACTCACCGATGCCTGAGGCATATCGCTACGGCACCGATGAATCATTGACACAGAATGTAACTTTGTGTTCGCTGGCATCAGATAGTTACGTGCCCAACGGACTCGCTTTGAAGCTAAACGACGATTTGGTGAGGTATTCCACTGCCTCACCATATTACAACCCGATTTCATCTGGAGTTGTAATACATCCTCCAACCTCTGATTCCTATGCGTTTAACCCATCGATGGCGAATGTACCGGCCCCTACTTATGAAGAAACTAGCTTGCATACAAAACCAGCTAGTCTGCAGCTACCACAGGATTCGTATTTTTCTTATCTGCCAGCAGCGGACACAACTACTTAATTACAAGCAGCTTCAACGAACAAATATTCTTCATACATTACGTTATAAAACTATCTGACTATATGATTATTGTTTAGTTTGCTCTGTGTTGTTTTGTAGAGGGCAGTAATTTTAGCAATTTTTTGAATTGTGCTACTGTCTACTATGTTAAGAGGTTACACTTCACTAAATTACTCCATTGGATTGTTGCAACTGTACCAAACTATGCTCAGTCATCCGCTAAAAAATAAACTTATTCGCTTTTTTTTATTATTATACAAGGCAATACTGAAAAACTGAGTGAAATTGGACGCTGGACGGTTAATTGATCCGATTTAATGAAATCGGAGTGCAGTGTAATTTCTTCATCTACGTTGTACATAATGTTACTCAATGAATTTAAAAACCTATTTAAAATATTTTATTATCAAATAATTTTTACGATTATTTTTTTGCTTATTGTTAGCCAGCTCCTCCTTCTCACGTCCACTTACGTCATAAACTATAATATACTATATACAATATACGTATAATAATATTATATAAACATACCTACTTATATCTGATCAGTAGAATCATTCCACGAGCATAATTATAATAAATGTATCAATCCACTTTTAATATTTTGTTATAATTCCCTGTCTGTCACTTTGCTTAAATTATCTGTGCTTTTGATTTTATACTGTTGGCAACACTGTTCATGTTGGATATAGAGATGTTATGTTGACTCACTCACTTTTGCTCGAGACAGGGAAGAATTTACAGACAAGTCACCAATTATTGCATTACACCTGTAATTGAAAAATACAACAATAGAACCAGATCTGTGTGGTGTTATTTTGCTCCCGCTTGAAGTAATAACACCTCAGAAGTGGAATAATAAAATGTCCGGCCCATACAAAAAAGGCCTCGGGAAAAGAAAGCACCAGTCCAGTGAATCATCAACAAGTTCTACATACGAAGAAAACGATGTTTTTTTTCTCTCTGATAAACCCTGTGTTCAGAAAAAACGACGTATAACGCAGATGGATGCCGAAATAATACCGAAGTTTCGACCGGACGAGAAGACGAGCAATGTTGTTAATTGGTTGCATAAAATTGATCAGATTGGAGATGTGTACGGCTGGAACAGCAAGGATCGACAATTTGTGATGCAAATTCGTCTCAGAGGATCTGCCAGGGAATGGTACGATGATTTAGAAGATTATAACCTCACTTGGGATGACTGGAAGCTAGAGTTACGAACCGCTTTTCCTCGCTCAACAGACTTCGTTGATCGCTTGGAAGAAATGTTATCTAGAAGTAAGAACGATGCGGAGACGATGACAAAATATTTTCACACGAAAATGTCACTTTTGAAGAAATGCAAAATCGAAGGGGAAGATGCCATTTCTTGCATCATCCGGGGTCTGCCTGTGGAAATACGAGCCAACGCTAAGGCATTCCAATGTGATACACCACAAGAGCTTTATTACGGGTATTTGTCTTCTTTGGAGAACTACAAAAGCGTGGAAGCAGCCAACGCTATGAAGAAATCAAATTGGAGGCGTGGAAGTACGATCAACGCAAGTAACAGTACCATCGCATTGAGTTCAACTAACGCCGGAAGTTCTACAATACGGTCGCCGATTCTACCAAAAGTATGCTACTCCTGCCGTCGCCCAGGACACGAAGCCCGCGACTGCAGATCCCAACTTCGGTGCGACCACTGCCAACGACCGGGACACGCGACTGCTAGCTGCTGGTCTCGACCTACATCTACGAAACAACAAACCCAACAGGTTAGCAGTATTTTGTATGTTACTCATTACATATTTCAAGACTTGTATAAAAAATTAGTCTGTGTGAATGGTTTCCAGCTAACTGCGTATATAGACACAGGTAGTCAGTTAAATATAATTACGCTGGCACTGTCTAACAACTTACAACTAAGACTGAACCCAACAAACGCTATAATGAAGGGGTTTGGTGGTGCTTGCACTCAGTCTATGGGTAGTGCGAACATCGATATTGAAGTTGATAATATGGTAATAAACGGAGATGTCGAAGTCACTGATTGTAATCTGTCTGACGTAGATTTGATTATCGGTCAGCCCATGATAAATCAAGACCACGTTAGCTTAGTAACAACTGCCAACTCTGTGACTTTCGTGCCTTCCTCAGACTTACACAGTACGCTGAGTGCAATACAACTGAAAAATGTTGACTATATTGATAAGTTCCCGGTTTTTCTAAAACACAATGTTATCATACCGAAACAATGCGAAGTATCTGTGGAAGTCTTTGTAACTGGTTTTTCCAGCGACGATCAATTGTCTTTCCTAAGCCATACTGTATATTTTGAGTTGGGGAATGCTGCATATGTTATACCTCAAGTGGTTATAGGCAATCACAACTGTTACTTAAAGGTTATTAACGTTGGGTATGATGATCTTCATTGGTCTTCGGGCAAACTGATAGCTAGGGCCGAAATTTTACATAGAGGTGAGTATAGTAACTACGATGTGAGGACCGTGAACTGTTTGAACCAGCCACCCTGCCAATCAACGGAACCTGCTATAAAATTATCCGACATTAATGTCGGGGAGCTAGATAACAGTAATTTAGAACGCCTTTTAGAGCTGCTGAATAGTTATGCACACTGTTTTGCCAGAGATACGAATGATTTAGGATGCACTGATATTTTAGAAATGAAAATGCACACTACCACAGAACAAACCGTGTATTGCAAACCTTATAGACTCTCACATAAGGAAAACCAGATCGTCAACGATAAAATTCAGGACCTCATGCAAGCTGGTGTCATTCGTGAATCTCAGTCAGACTACGCGAGTCCCATTGTCTTAATAAAGAAAAAAGGAGGTGATTATCGGCTTTGCGTTGACTATCGAGCTCTAAATGCACATACTGTCAAAGATCGATTTCCATTGCCTCATATCGACGATCAGGTGTCAAAGTTAAGTGGTAAAGCATACTTTACTACCCTGGACCTGGCCCAAGGCTACCACCAAGTGCCAATGTCAAAGGAGTCAATTAGCAAGACTGCATTCGTTACGCCATCAGGCCAGTATGAATATTTAAAAATGCCATTCGGTCTTGCTAATGCTCCAGCGGTATTTTCTCGACTTATTAAAATGGTTCTGGGGGCAGTAGGCAATGATATTGCGCTCTATTTAGATGACGTCATGCTTCCTACAGCATCAGTGCAGGCAGGGCTACAATTATTAGAGAGGGTTCTACACCTGCTGTCTGATGCGAACCTGAAATTAAACCTTAGCAAATGCTCTTTTCTTAAAAAGAGTGCTAATTACTTGGGCCATGAAATTACTGCTGGCACGATACAACCGGGACAAGCTAAAATAAACTGTATTACAGAGTACAAAAGACCATGCAACGTTCATGAAGTACGTCAGTTTATCGGACTCGCTTCATATTTTCGGAAATATATACACGAATTTGCTGAAATTGCGCGGCCTATAACACAATTGACTCAAAAAGATTTTCCGTGGGTTTGGGGAGCAGAACAAGAGCATGCTTTTCAAGAGTTAAAACAGAAACTATCGAAAAGACCTGTTTTGGGCATTTACAACAAAGATGCCACTACCGAGCTTCATACGGACGCGAGTCGGTTAGGGTTAGGTGGCATTCTAATGCAGTCCCAGGAAGATGGTAGCTTGAAGCCAATCGCTTACTTTAGTCGAGTTACTAGTAAGGAAGAAGGTTTCTACCACAGCTACGAGTTAGAAACGTTAGCCGTTGTAGAATCTTTAAAGAGATTCCGCATATACCTTACAGGCATTCCTGTTAAGGTAGTAACCGATTGCGCAGCATTACGTACTACGCTCACTAAAAAGGACCTAGTTCCACGCATTGCTCGCTGGTGGTTAACGATACAGGATTATGACTTGCATATCGAATATAGGCCAGGAGAACGCATGAAACACGTTGATGCGCTTAGTAGAAATCCTGTACCCAGTAACGTACTGATGATAGACCAGTCAGACTGGTTACTAACACTGCAACAACAAGACGACAATATCCAGCACATACTTGTTCAACTTCAGGCGGGCACGTTGAATCGGGATATTGTGTCTAATTACTGCGTCAAAGAGGGCGTTTTGTTTAGGAAAACTCTAGCTGGAGAGAGATTCGTTATCCCAAAGTTGGGTAAATATGGCCTCCTGCAGAAGTTTCATGACCAAATAGGGCATCCCGGCTTTGATCGATGCGTAAAAGCTATCAAGGAACAGTTCTGGTTTCCAGGTATGACGCGTTTCATACGTAAATACGTAAACTCGTGCTTGCATTGCGCTTTTGCAAAAGATAATTACGGCAAATCAGAAGGTGAACTACACCCTATCAGCAAGGAGAGCATTCCTATGCATACGTTACACGTTGATCATCTGGGTCCCTTCGTCAAAACTCGATCGGGTAACGCATATGTATTGGTAGTCATTGACTCCTTTACAAAATATGTATTTGCTCGATCTGCAAAAAACTGTAGTTCCGTAGAAACAATACGATTGCTAAAAGACATTATCAACCAATTCGGGAATCCTAAACGAGTGGTTACTGATAGAGGTAAAGCCTTCACAAGTCGTTACTTCAAACAATTTGCGGAAGAAGCACAATTCAAGCATGTCTTAAATGCGATAGCAAGCCCTCGATCGAATGGCCAAGTTGAACGTGTAAATCGTACTTTACTAAATGGCTTAAATACTATGTCAGACAATGAATGCACCTGGGATCAAAAACTATCAGACGTGGTCTGGGGAATTAACAATACAATCAATGCTACTACTGGTTATGCACCCTTCAAGCTTATGTTCGGTCACAGCAACTCGCGGTTGCCAGCATACCCAAATAGTGGAAATGATAATTTTGCCGCTCAACAGAATGAACTGACTGAGCGACGAGCAACCGCTAAATTGCGTATTGATCGAAATATGACGCTGATGAAGGAGAGGTTCGACAATAAGCATAGGAAATGTAAGAAATATTCGTTGGGGCAGCTTGTCTTATGGAAAGGCGGCATTACTAGGGATAATACTGCTAAAGTCACGAAAAAACTTACTGGTGCCTATACCGGCCCTTACAAAGTTTGTAAAGCTGACCACGAATTAGACCGTTACACTATCTCTAGTATCAAGGGCATGAAGGGTTATAAAAGGTTCAGCGCTGTGGTACCAGGCGAAAGCCTTAGGCCGTATAACTCCATTATATCTGACGACGATAGTTCAAGCAGTGAACGTGAAATTGATAGGGATGACCTAATTGATCTTTTAGAGAGCTAATAATACAATTAAATTCATGGAGGTAACTTTGTAAATAAAATAACAAGTGTGGTGTAGAAAACAATTTAGTGTAGAAAAAGTTTAATTTGTGCATCATAGAATCATCGTAGGTACCTGAAAACTAAAAATAACATTTAAGTAAATTGTGAGCATAATCGAAAGACTGACCTTACCGAACTAATTAAATTAAATGTAAATAATTGTGTCATTAATATATACGGAAACTGATACATATGTACTTATATATAATAATATCGGAAAATATATCCAGTGATATGCTGTTGTAGTGTAATTAATAATATAAATAAGAACCTAATAAAGAGTTGTGAATGTTGTGATACAGATAAAATAGTTTCTTGCAAACTACAATAGCCACGTATGAAATATTAATGAAGACAACCACCTATTTTCGAGTACATGACCAAACCCGTCCTAAGTGACCACGGCGCTACTTGCATAACCTAGATATAAATCTGTGTGGTCTGATGACTAAATGGGCTTAATTATTATAGAATATTGCAGCACATACCAACTGTGTGATACATATAACTGTGTGATTCATATATCTGTGTGATACATATAACTGTGTGATACATAGAACTGTGTGATACATAGAACTGTGTGATACATATAACTGTGTGATACATATAACTGTGTGATTCATATAACTGTGTGATACATATAACTGTATGATACATATAACTGTGTGATACATAGAACTGTGTGATACATAAACTATGTGATACATTACATAGAATAGTGGGAAACCAAAATCTGTGTGATCTGTGTGACCTAAGGGAGGTACATGCTGTGTGATACATAACACTGTGTGAAACTACAATCTGTGTGATCTGTGTGACTAAATAAGATCAATTATGGTGTATAATACAGTAATAATAAGCTGTGTGACACATTCTTATGAAATGCTGCTGCTGTATGCTGCATGCTGTATGATATTAGAATCTTAGTTAAATGCTAATAAAATCTAGATCTTACTAAGTGCTAATAGGCACAAATGATGAATTCCGTCTTTTGTTTGTTTTTCATTAAGTATAATAAAACAAATGCTGCTGCGGAATTTTCTTTTCCTTACAGAAATGGGACTATGCCGAAAATAATCCTGAGCGTCGCGGGACGCGGACGCAGTTGCAGGATGGCCGAGTGTTAGCCAGCTCCTCCTTCTCACGTCCACTTACGTCATAAACTATAATATACTATATACAATATACGTATAATAATATTATATAAACATACCTACTTATATCTGATCAGTAGAATCATTCCACGAGCATAATTATAATTAATGTATCAATCCACTTTTAATATTTTGTTATAATTCCCTGTCTGTCACTTTGCTTAAATTATCTGTGCTTTTGATTTTATACTGTTGGCAACACTGTTCATGTTGGATATAGAGATGTTATGTTGACTCACTCACTTTTGCTCGAGACAGGGAAGAATTTACAGACAAGTCACCAATTATTGCATTACACCTGTAATTGAAAAATACAACAATAGAACCAGATTTGTGTGGTGTTATTTTGCTCCCGCTTGAAGTAATAACATTATATTGGTTATTCTATTTATATGGGTTACAACCTACATAATGATGTCCAGCTAGCCATTTTACTTTGTTTACATATGATGTAATACATTTTGATAGTTTCGTCATACTTAAGAATAGATTTAGTAATTGTAGTATCGTTATTAGGGATTTAATATACTTAGCGTTGCATATTCTTAATTGTTGTTCTTCATTGTTTTCTCATTTTATTTGATACACAAAATCATTTGATTAATTGTCTTTAATTTTAATCTATAGACTTAAGGTAGGTAGTGAAAATTACTTTAAAGCCAGAATTAATAAAAAATCACTAAGAAGTCTTAATCAAAATAAGTGATCAAAAATATTAATCTATAAAACATTGGTGACCAAAAATTGGTGCTCAATCGGGAATACCCTAAAGTTTTGACGCCCAGCGGTATAAAAATGTATTCGCTAGAAAGATAAGAATACTTGCGCTGCTCGGCGTCCACTGCAACCTCCGCCGTGGCTTGGCCTTTTGAGCTGCCCGCTGAAATGAGAAGGAGCTGAGGTCGATATGTTGCATCCTATACAAGAGCCCTTCCCCGCTTCCCAGGGGATCAAATTTAAGCTATCAAGGCGCTTGCCATCGTTCAGGGCAATCCCTACGGGTACTAAAATAGCCGGGATGTTAATAGTGACAAGCGCCCACGTTATAAAAAGTAAGTTCATATAGGTTGTGTGGCCAGCCCTAGTATCAGAAATAATATGCCGTCCGAAGGCCTCTGACATAGCTTGGCGATTGTTGTTATAGAAAATATAGAACAAATAACCGGGTCCATCAATTTAACGGTTGCGGGTCGTTCGTTGCTTAAACCAGTGATCTCTTAGATTCACCTAGTCAAGCTACGCTACGAGCGCTACCACTTGATAGTGTCATTTAAGGACCGTAACGGGAAAATTGACCAGGTTTATTAATATTTTTTCTCCTCTCCTCTGAAGGTTTATTCATACCATGGTAAGGTGCTTAGTTTAAAGCGAAGGGTAAGGCAAAATTTAAATTACGCATTTAGCAGCCCGCACGCCATCTATCCAGTAATGAGTGCATTAGTTTGATTCCATAAGCCATCACCTGCGCGCCATCTAGCCGCAAAGTAGTTTAACAGTTCGACAGTGTGCTGCCTAAAGCGTTTTATTTAACACTGCCACAAAGGATACCGTCAGTGTGCGATAGGGATGACCGATATGAATATCGATGGTCACACCTCCGGTCACCCTCGCACCCCAATCGAACTGTCTCGGTGAAGTAGTACCTATATTACTGCCTGCTTTACTTCAATAAATCTCATCGTTATTTGTAGAGGTTTGTATGAGATCTTAGTAGTAACAAATTGATGTTTTTTTTTAAGAGTTAGTATAATTAAACACCATTAGTAATGGTCCTCTTTGTTTTTTATCATTCTTTTGCAACTAATTTTTCAGTAGCCAGAAACCATACAATGTAGAGAATTGAATAATGAACAACTTTAGTCCCCACGATCTTTCTCGAAAAGCTATAGTTAAATGTTCGGTAAAGGTGGCCTGCGGCTCACAAATTTGTTTTAAACTCCGCTCTGCCTTGGGTCACCGGTGGCTTTTGCGACACATAACTTATAACTCTTATAACTTATGCAACATTTTGCTAGCAATTATATAAATTTTAATAACCGTCTGTTACAACGAAATAATCTTATAAAATCTTGTAAAAACTCATCATCATCAACAGCCGGAAGACGTCCACTGCTGGACGAAGGCCTCTCCCTTAAAGGGAGGTGTTGCCATAATCCCCACGCTTGGCAGGCGGCTTGGGGATCGCAGAATGGTTACCACCGCCATAGATTAAGAATAAGAAGAATAATTAACATAGATTGCTCACTCCTTGTAAATTTCAGCAGAATTCCACAATAAATCAAAGATGGCGTTACTTGGTTCGAATGAGAAATAATGTTAGTATCAACGAATTATTTTCGTCGTATTTCCGTTTTTTATAGTACATGATCATCATAAATATTTATTTTAGCAATAAAATACCCGTTCCAGTAGGTTATAACCAAAGAAAACTAAAAAAAACTTAATTTCTTTATTGGTTCCAATTTTCCTTGAACTAGATCAAGTTTTATCACCTTTTTAGTAAGCTGGAGGAACATGCAGTTATACAGGAATCCGGTAGATGGCGCATTTCACCAATACGAGAACGACAGCTTGCCATGTTTCACTTGTTTAGGCTTGTGTGTGTGTGTGTGCAATTAAATTGCTGTTTAGTGGTGTCACATAATCACATAATAATGGCGGGAATGTAAAAAGCTTTGTCGCCAAATCATATAATTTTTCTAGAGTTAATTTTTAAAAATGGTAGGTACGTGACGATTGAATTATTTAAGTGCATTACGTGTGTGAATGTAGGCAAGTGTTAAATGGTGGTGAAACACAGATCTGATATTCTCTTATTGTATCCAAAACTAACGTACCTAAGTTTTAAGTTGCTCATCGCTTTACTTAATCAACATTTTTCGCGGGAACGCGGAAAGAACATGGTGCCGAATTTTATTATTTTCTAAAACTTGTGTAGTTTCGTGTGTTAATGTATAAAAATAGTGGCGTTTTATTCATTAGGTACCGATTTACGTGCATGAATGTTGGCGTGTGATATAATGGCTATCACGCTCTGTTTTAGGTACTGAAGTAATTGTCTATTTCACTCGAACTTTGGCTCGTTGCGTTCGGTCCTCTGGTTACCTATTACGATAGTTCGAGAACGATTTTAGAACTCCTCTAAGCTTGGTCGTACATTGCTTGTTATACAAAATGCTAATACTGAACTAGTAAGGAAAAGGGCAATGTACAATTTACAAACTCGTTTGTACGAGCTTGGATATAAAATGAAGCACTGTTTTCGTTCGTAAACGTATCTTCTTAGTAGTTAGGTATCGAATGGCGAAATCATTTCAAACGAGCAACTGGACTAGTGAACTAGATAAGTTAAGTACTTCTTATAGTAAAAAGTTACGTATATATCTTTTCATTTTAGTGACACACTCTGTGCAAGCCTATGTATAACATGTTAAACTCCGAAAAACTTTAAATAAAATTGCCACTACTATACTACGGGAAGAATTCACGACGAACGTAGGACGTATGACAATATGAACAAAAAAAATTACAAAAAAAAACGCCTCGCCAGAGCCTAGTTATACAAATTTCCAATACTTCCTTGTAGGAACTGGACCAAAATGTCACATCCCTTTACTCCAAAGAATTATTCGAAAATTAACAACAATGAAGAATGTTCACACATTTATATTATTAGCTTTTCGTATTTTCC
Source organism: Erannis defoliaria (assembly GCA_905404285.2). Lineage (NCBI taxonomy): Eukaryota > Metazoa > Arthropoda > Insecta > Lepidoptera > Geometridae > Erannis > Erannis defoliaria. The sequence continues at coordinate 1,661,259 of FR990092.1, forward strand.
ATGAGAAACTAAAAAAAATGTGAGTAAAAATGTATTTCGATAAACGTCAAATAGTTTTCGAGATAAATATTTTTAAAAATGAACGCCCGAAATTAAATTCCCCGGCCAGCCCTCACCGCGTGTGACGTCATACTACAATACAACAGTTCGCACTGTTTGTCTAGCGCCGGCCTACGGCCAGTATACTGTTCACTACAAGATTACGCAAATATATTTTGAAATATCCATTGCAAATACTATAAAATAGCTAGATATGAAGAGGTTGAATCCGGAGCTAAAATCAGAGTATATTGTCGCGAAGATCGCTGACAGTCTACCATGTAGAACAGTATACCATGTAGAACTCTGTCAGAGTCTCAGTGTTCCCCAAAAAGTATGATAATATTGTTATCAAAACTATTATCAAATACTGTAAATCAAAATCAGCAAGGTGGAAATAAATATAAACCTATTTCGAATAAAAATAAAAACGGTCAAGTGTGAGTCCGATTTGCGTGTCGAGGGATCCGTACCATCACTCAAAGTACATTGTACTAGTTGAGGAGCGTTTCGTAACATCAATCACACTAATGTTATAAATGCGAAAGTTTGTCGGTATATCTGTGTGTGTATTTGTGTTTGTTAACTCTTCACGCCAAACCAGCTGACCCGTTTTTATTATTAGTTTTGTTATTTACTTTTGTTTGTTCTATAATAATACGCTTCTATGTATTACCCTTTTAACGAGGGAAAACATTTTTTTTAAATTTTGTATTGATTATGGATAGGCAATCAATCTTATACTATCAGGGCAGGTTAACTCCCATATAAAACGTAGATTCATCTCTATCAACGATAATGTCATATTCAGTGCAAGCTAATTTATACTTTATTGATATAACCTGTATGTCGATTTCCTCTGAAAAGCTTGGTTCGTTGACGTCACGTGGCTCCCGCTAACTGCGCGCGCGCTACACATTAGCTTACACTGTATGACATGATTGTAGTATTTGATATACAAGCTGTTGTTTTGTATTTCCGCCACATTTACAGAGGTAGATATTATACTCATCGACTTTACAACTTTTACTATAGAGCCAATCATAACATCGCGAAAAAAAACAGCTGTTACATACAACAAGTTCATTGATCTAGGAAAAAATGTATGGAACAGCTGATATTTTTACCGCAACTTCATGGTTGAAAATTGGATGCAAAACAACAGCTTGTAATGTGGTTCAACTATAAGCTGGTACTACTAAGACGCGTTTTTTTGAGAGTGAGTCTTCTGTACGTTACGGAGTAATATTATGATTTCTGTAAAATGTTGACTGACTGGCTATTGATAGCTTGGATAATTATATTATATGTCATAATTAAAAGGTATAACGGATAGACAGACAGCCATAATAGGTTCGGTAAGGGGACTTTTACAAAAATATATACTCCCTGATTTTTGACTGTACCTCGACTTCTATCGTAATTTCTTAAAATGTAATTTATGGTTGAGCACGGGTGTTTATTTTATTTGTAGATTATATAAAAAGTTTTGTCTTAAGTATTAACAATAATTAAATTCTAAAAATATATTTCTTAAACATGTGTAATTTTTCTCTGTCTCCTACCTATTCATGCTGAGTGAGAAGCACATTTTACGACATTATTTGGTAGAAAAGTACCTTTTAAAAATGATATAATTGAATCTTGAGATTATTAACTCATATTATAACTAAGCAAAAATATCATACAGTAGAAAATATTAAGAATAACGTTATTATGAAATAAGCACACGATAATGCGACGTAATGCGCGGACATTATGTTTAGTGACCCGTTTATTCTATTTTATTACATAACAGAACAAATGGTTGTATTTTAGCAGCAACATCAAATTTGTCGCTTTAAAAAACAGTTGGCTATTATTCAAACAATACAGCATGTGAAAAGGAATGGATATATTTGTGCCGGCGCTGTAAGGGAACGAAATTTGCTCCTCAGTTCAATTTTTTGTCGTATTTTCCACTATTATTCCTCATCGTTTTAATGAATTCGTTTGTAAATTATATTATCTTTTAACAAATCCAAATTGTAGAACAATAAACGTTTTGGTTATATGTTAAAACTTAATAAGTAAATCAGAAGACATCCACATGTGACTTCCGGTGTATGAGTATTTAAATGGTCACATATACGCAGACCATAAAGTCACAATATATCTGAATAAATAAAGCACAGTTGACATGGCATTTTTATCAATAATAAGATTTAAGTAGAAGAGTTTTGACCTGGGTATGTCCTTAAACTGCAACCAGACCCACCGGAGGACGGGCAGCAGCGTCCTCTTGGTTAACGTTAACGGTGGTGACCATTCTGCGATCCCCAAGCCGCCTGCCAAGCGTGGGGATTATGGCAACACCCCTCTATTAAGGGGGAGGCCTTCGTCCAGCAGTGGACGTTTTATGGCTGACGACGAGAAGAGTGTAAATTAAGGTAGGTACTTATTTCAACAGCGTAACGGACCAAATTATAGATCAAAGTGTCAATAATTTGTTAGGGTATTAAACGTTTCTTTGTTTTTTTAGATTTGCCTTCGTGTTCACATCCGCCGGAATAAAGAAAATTGTTTATTATTAATATTTCACCAATGATACCGTGAAAACAAGATAATTTCGTTTGACGTATCTAGTGCCGGAACTGGTTATTTAACTAATTATTAATAATGTATTAAGTACTTAGCATAATTCAAAAGGTGCCTATATTTTGTCATTAGTTTTTGTGTTTTTAATGTACCTAAGTACCACGCTTAGTAACAATTAATAACCAATAAATTTTAAGAAAATCTGGGTTTCTTTAGGATTGGATTAACGTAGAATTAGCAGTCATGTTGGCGTCATGTAAACACATCCTTACTATTTTTCAGTGCTCTGTTTTGTGACTGTACCTCTCAACCCACAGAATATTTTACTACTTTTTTGAGTATTTGAGTATTTTTGTAATTTTAATGTTGATAACATATGGATATAAGAAAAATTATGTTTATTTTCTATATTAGTATAAGTTTTTTCTCAATATTACTCTTATTATATCAATATGCGAATATGGTTGGAACGCCTAAGGTCAGAGGAGTTTTTGGTTTTTTGTGGGTTTGGATATAAAAACTGGAAATTATTTGTATCATTACGATTATATAAAATGTTATGCAAATAAATTACTAAAACAACTATTAGATATATTCACTCTTATTGCATATTTTCATGTCATTAACTGTAGTCACACAACTGATACCATTATGCAAAACTTTCCATTATGTGTTAGTATTTTCTGCTATACGCACAATGTGGTCGATTCTGGCGGTTTTAGTTGACAGTTCTAAACTAAAGTATTGCTGTCACTTTTTTACTAGGCATGTTAGCTAAGGACAGCAATACTTTAGTTAGTTTAGAACTGTCAACTAAAACCGTCAGAATCGACCACATTCGTCGTCGTCAGCCATAAATCGTCCACTGCTGGACGAAGGCCTCCCTCTTAATAGAGGGGTGTTGCCATAATCCCAGCAGGTGGCTTGGGGATCGCAGAATGCTCACCACCGGTAACTAAGAGGACGCTGCTACCCGTCTTCCGGGGGGTATGGTTGCAGTTTAAGGACATACCCAGGTCAACCACCACATTAAAAGCCTATACTTTTATGTTTTTCTTAAAATAGGATAAATTGGCAACATAATTTGACAAAAAACATATAAAACACAACATTCGAAATAAAAATATTTTTTTTTGGGCTATACATTTTTCTGAAAATGCTCAAGGACTAATAGAGTCCCGACGGAAACCTTTCGGGTACGGAACCCTAAAAAAGGATATTAAACACCATATTGTAGATTTAGGCGGCTAAACATTCACTATTCTTTAAAAAATAAGGGGAACCATCTATGTCTATCTATTTTATGTAACTATCTATATAATAGCCGATAGCTCTTTTTTCAAATATTTTATCCATTATACTGTACTGTTTAATTAATTAATTGAACACTCTAAGAATGCAAGTGATAACATAATGCACGGCTAAATAAACAAAATAACATTCATAAATGGGTACATTAACATAGCACAGAATACCTAGCAATACTGGCGGTCGAAATAGTGAATCTTGCGAGCGCGACCGGAGCGTTGTAGTATGACGTCACATTCTAGCCGTGCGCCCCCGTGCGGCATTCGATATATACGAGAGTTTTAAATGGATGTAAACATAAAACTAATGGGTCTTTTTGAATAAAACAAAAACTAGTGTAATCATCATCATCAGCCCGAAACCGTCCACTACTGAACGAAGGCCTCCCCCTTAGACCGCCACACTGTACGACAAGCTGCCATTTGCATCCACCGGTTGCCCGCGACTTTTACAATGTCGTCGGTCCACCTAGTGGGAGGCCTTCTTACGCTGCGTCTTCCGGTTCGCGGTCGCCACTCAAGAACCTTAACTAATTAACTAGCGAACTAGTGTAATAGTTTACATATAAGCTATACTGTGACAAAGTTTCAAGCAATTTTTCCGACCTATGAACCTTCTCCATTCGGTCTATCGCAGATTTTGATTGTGTTTTGATTAGCATGGCTCGATTGACAAATAAATATAATCATAACATTGAGCTAATATCTATAGAGTCACAAACGTGCAAAAAAATGGCCGTGCCAAAACTCGGCGCACGCTATGCAGTGCGCCGACTTTTTGAACGACTTGAACGATTGTGTCTTATAAGCGCTCAAGCATGCATTGAACACTATACAAGCGACATAACGTCTAAATTCGAACACATCGGAAACCATCTGTTTTCGACGTGTTTCTCATTCTACAATAAAGCACATATACCTACCTATTAACCATATATTTTAAAAGAAAGTCGTGTTAGTTACACTATTTATAACTCAAGAACGGCTGAACCGATTTGGCTGAAAATTGGTGAGGATGTAGCTTAGCACCAGGAGACGGGCATAGGATATTTTATCCCGATTTTTTAAAATAGATTATTAAGTATATATTTTTTTTGGTAAAAATAAAACTCGAGTTTATTGAAAGTGGTGAATTGGACCGGACCGTATTTCTTACGTACGCGGACGAAGTCGCGGGGGACCTCTAGTATATCATCTATAACTATAAAAGGCTTTGTCCTGACTGACTGACTGACTGACTGACATGAATGATGACATGACTGATATTAAAATGAAATTTGGTTTAGGGATGGGGATAGATGTGGGGATGGGGGTGGGGGGGTGGCGATGATACTGGGAACGGAGACGGGACGGAGATAGGCATGTTAATATTAAGATTACAATTGGTATCGGGATGGGGATGGGGATGGGGTGGAGATGGGTGGAGATGGGGTGGGGATGGGGTGGGGATTTGGTGGGGACAGGTGGGGATGGGATGTGGATGTGGATGAGGCTGGGAACGGGGATGGGCGTGTCCATATTAAGATGAAAGTTGAAATCGGGAAGGGGTGGGGATGGGATGGGGTTCGGGATGGGGATGAGGGAGGGAACGGGGATGTGGACGGGGATGGGCGTGTTTATATTAATCTATTAATCTTTAATCTATAACTATAAAAGGCTATGTCCTGACTGACTGACTGACTGACTGACTGACATATAGACAACGTACAGCCCAAACCGCTAAACGTAGAGACTTGAAATTTGGAGGGTATGTTTTTGGAGAGGTTTAAACGCCCACTAAGAAAGGATTTTTCGAAAATCAACCCCGAAGGGGGTTAAATGGGGTGTTAAAGTTTGTATGAAACTTTTTACTCTCTGGTTCGATTGATACAAAACTTGGTATACATATTCTACTATAAAAATAAGAAGATACGGGTGTCACAGTTTTGTCAAAATCAGCTCCCGTTAGTATAAAAAAAAAACTAAGTTTTAGTGATAGTACGTTTGTTTCTCCTTAACTTTGTAACGGCTGTACATATTAAAATGAAATTTGATATAGGGATGGGGATAGATGTGGGGATGGGGGTGGGGGTGGGGATGATACTGGGAACGGAGACGGGACGGAGATCGGCATGTTAATATTAAGATTACAATTGGTATCGGGATGGGGATGGGGATTGGGTGGGGATGGGGATGGGATGGGGATGGGGATGGGGTGGGGATGGGTGGGGATTTGGTGGGGACAAGTGGGGATGGGATGCGGATGTGGATGAGGCTGGGAACGGGGATGGCCGTGTCCATATTAAGATGAAAGTTGAAATCGGGATGGGGGTGGGGATGGGATGGGGTTCGGGATGGGGATGAGAGAGGGAACGGGGATGTGGACGGGGATGGGCGTGTTCATATTAAAATGACATTTGGTATCGGGATGGGGATGGGGAAGGGGGCGCTTATAGGGATGAGGCTGGGAATGGGGACGGGGATGGGCGTATTTATTGGTCGGCTGAACAAATGGAGCTGCATTTTTGGATAGGTAGTTATAGCATAAGGTTCGGAAACGGACATAGGCTATTTTTTTGTAGGTCCACGCAGACGACTGTTTGACGGACATAATTATTATAGATACTGTACAGCCTAAGCTGCTAAATTAATTTTTAATATTAAATTAACTTACTTTTAAATGCCTAAACTAAATTTTGAGTGGTGTAAACTTACACTCAGCTCAAGCTGTGGTAGCTTCAGTGAGATCAAGCTCGACTCACATTCTTGGGGTCGCGGGTTCGAACCCGGGCGAGCCCGTTCCAATTAGTTCTTTGAAACTTACGCATGGATAATACCACTGGCTTTTCGGTGAAGGAAAACATCATGAGGAAACCTTCATATTTCAGGAGAAGAAATACGATAGTGTATGTGAATCCGCCAACCTGCACTGGGCCAGCGTAGTGAATATGGCCCAATCAGGGTAGGCCGATATACCATTAGTGTTAAGGGCTGATGCAGAGACACGCACACTCAGCAACGATTTTGAAAAATTCGCAAGGGGTTCAATGTATCATTAAAATACCATTTTGCCGAAACCATTCATTTAAGGCTGTTAAGTTTTTCGACTTAAGAGATAAGATAAAATAAACATAAACATGTTTCAGAATTTTCAAACAATTTCAAAACTGGAAAGCCACGGGTCAGTTTTTCATTTGAAAAAAAATGTTATATTTATAGATTAGCTAATCGAGTGTTTATGCGTAAGAAGATAAATATTTTAAACACATGTACTTGATCCGGTGCACGCACCAAGCACAGCGCTTTCGAAACGTCCATCCCGCGTCGGCTCAGATACGTTAAAACCCGAGTATGACGCGCTGTACCTCGAGCGCGCCCCACTCCAACCCACACCGAGTCTATCTAAGCGATCAGTGCAGCACTGTATTTTATCGAAGTTTCGTAATTCTTGCGATATTTTGGTAATCTTTTTACGTTCTTTGTTATCATACTTTTTCTGCTTAAGCTTATTTCATTTCATTGACTCTGTTGATACGGTATGCAATAATGATGATGCTGTAAACTATCCAGTTGAGTTTTTAAATTCATTAAGACCAGCGGGGCTACCATATCAGAGGCTTATCCTGAAGAAAAGTACACCCGTCATGCTCCTTCGGAATTTAAGACCACCCAAATTGTGTAATGGAACCAGGTTACAAGTAAAAATGCTGCATCGTAATCTGGTTGAGGCCATCATTTTGACTGGGTGTGCCCATGGCGAAACAGTGTTTGTGCCGCGTATTCCCATGATTCCCAGTGACTTACCTTATGACTCCAAAAGGCTTCAATTTCCTCTAAAAGTTTGTTTTGCCATGACCATCAATAAGGCTCAGGGTCAAACTTTAAAATACGCTGGTATTGATTTAAGGCAGGACTGTTTTTCGCATGGTCAGTTCTATGTGGCTTGCTCGCGAGTTAGCTCCCCTGAAAGCCTGGCTATTTTAGCACCTTCCAACAAAAAAATCAAAAACGTTGTCTACATAGAAATATTGTAATCTTTCGGGTCAAAGGCCCCGGCAACTATAGCGTCATTAGCAGACATTTTTAGGGTTCCGTAGTACTACGAGGAATTCTTATAAGTTTGTCATGTCCATCTGTCTGTCTGTTTAAAATTCAACAAGACGGCTTTGTTTTGAAGTAAGTATTGCAAACGCGACATGCCAAATTTGGTCATCCTCAAGAAAACTTAAAGACTTGCAAGCGGCTTGGAAAAAATGCAATAATATACGTATTTTAGTGATTCAATTGAGTTGGGCCCCGATTTAACCGAATTCCAGTATTCAACATTACTACGTGGGCAAAGCCGCGGGCAAAAGCTAGTATAATATAAAAGCTACAAGCATGCCAAGTTTCATGCATTCTGCCGGAGGGACCGTTATTCATGCTAAGAAGCCGGACTAGTCCTGTGTCGATCGTGATTGAACGAATCAAAACGATCGAATCGCGGTTTCTGCGTGACCGACCCGGTCGTCAATCGTTAAAGACCCGGGTCGTGATTGATCGACGCGCGGCCCAAGATCCGCGGCTCTTGCCATTCATAACAATCTTCCGATCTGCGACCGACCGAGAGACCGAGACCGAATGAATGACCGGCGATTGATGCTACACCAACCGGTTTCGTCTCGGTTTTCTTCGATCAATCTCGGTGAAATTGCGTAGGTACCTAGCTAAATTCAACTCTAAATTAAAATCCTTAAGCCTTACTTTTATTTGTAGGTTCTCGAGACCGATGAACGACGTTTTGATCGAATCTTTTTGCTCGGTCACTTGGCTCGTCGGTTACGAAAGATCGAGATCTCCTAAAATGACCGACCGACACAGGACTAAGCCGGACTACACCACAAATGCTTAGATGCATACCTACTTAAAACAAAATGTCAGCGAGCTAGGAAAGCTGCATTTGCAAGGATCATGAATAATACATTATTTATCATCTTCTATTGGTAAAAATGTATGACTTCTGCAAGTCCTTTATAATACATTTTAAAGAAAACAAAATGCATTATAAGTTTTAGTAAAACCTGTAAACATTTTATATCTGTCATTTTTCTTTTATTAATTCATCAAGACAAGTAACTAAACTTTCTATGAGAACTATTAGAACCGGACAAGAACACACACCCAAAATTTCAGCTTTACAGGACTTATGTGCAGGACACGTGGGACGGACATGATACATGTTTTACAACTCTTGCCGTCGCGTTTTACTTCTAATTAGCAACGTATAAAGGTTGAAATTGCTTAGTGTCTCCGCTTCGACAACGCCCCGACCCACGTAACTTGCCTGCACCTTGTGTCTTCAGTTACCGTTCTGAGTGAATGTTATGTAGGTACCTATTAAACCTATTACGCTTTTAATGAGATTATGAGAGTACTAACCAATAATAATTTGAGGAAAACCACATTTAGTAGGTAAGTACGTAAAATTATAATGAAGACTGATAAATACTATGCAAATAGTGGAAAATACAATAATATACTTAATCTATGATTTAGTGGAACGATTCCTGAGCCAAAACAAGTCACAACAAAACGATCCGTCATTGCATCGTTTCTTAACATATTACTTAATCGTATCTTTTTACAAAGAAGCAATATGCTCCGGCATATTGCTTGCCTGGAAAAAGCCGAACTCATGACATGATGTGGCGATTCCCTTATAGCAATATCTAGAGAGCACTGAAGGCACATGACATTTTGGCCTAGTGTATACACGGAGGCATAGAAACAATAGGCGCCGAGAACCCGAGTCGCCTCAAGCTAAGTGAAGCAATTTCAAGTAGGCCTTAAAAAGCCGAGTACTGTACCTGACCTGTTTTTCTCACGAAGTAAATAAATTATTGTCATCTGAACAGAAGGGATTCTGTTCAGTTTTCCAACTTATGGCGAAAACGTCTGTTTATTTGCAACATTTTTCGAATGCTTGTGTCCATTTCAAAGACAGTAATTACGCAATATTCACACACAGATTATTTCGGCTGCATTGGTCATCGGAATTTTGAGAGAAACTATCACTCTAAGTGTTATTACTATAAACACATATCTTGACAGCCTGATAGCTCAGTTGGTAGCATGTCTGCCTTCAGAGCTGTAGGGCGTGGGTTCGATCCCCACCCAGGACATAAATGTTTGTGACGTACATCGATGTTTGTTCTGTGTCTGGGTGTAGTATGTATTTACGAAAAAAAAAATTATATAAGTATTCTATCAGCTATCTGGTTTCCATAATACAAGCAAATGCAAATGTCAAATGTCGTCGTCGTCGTCCCCCCCCCCCCCAATATATATATATATATATTTATATATATATATATATATATAAATGCGTATGGGAAATGTCCCAAGCCTTTAGCCGCGTTTTTTTTGTTTGTTTTGTGAGTGTGGTAATTAGTCAATTTTCCAAGGAAAGTAAATACGCTAATAATAGTGGCAAAAGTACCTACGTCACATAGTCAACATTCTACCTGACATCCATCACTCCTATTAGCCGTTTACATAGTCAACATTCTACCTGACATCCATCACTCCTATTAGCCGTTTACATAGTCAACATTCTACCTGACATCCATCACTCCTATTAGCCGTTTACATAGTCAACATTCTACCTGACATCCATCACTCCTATTAGCCGTTTTTTTTTGTTGTGAAGTAGCTTATGATCCAAATAAACAAACTTGGATATTTATTAGAAATACTAGCTGCGCTCCGCGGTTTCACCCGCGTGATGATGAAAAACGGTAATGATGATGATGATGATAGTAAAGAGGTAACAAACAAACACAAACTTTCGAATTTATAATTCTAGGGTGTGATTAGTAGGATTTTGCTTCAGCTCATATTTACATAGTTACAGAGATAGTTGGTTGGATCATACGTGTAACTGAAGACTTTTAATATTTCAGATATCAAAAAACCCATTAAAAAAAAGATCAAGAGAAATAGAACGGCTTTTACGACAAAGCAATTACGAACATTAGAGACCTTATTCACGCAAAATAAGTACATCACTCCAGAACGCCGGCGAGAAATATCCAAGGCATTAAATTTAGGTGACAAGAGCGTCAAAATCTGGTTCCAGAATAGAAGAATGAAAGAAAAACGAGAATCATCAGAATCGAGTCCGGTCGAGAGTGATTCTTCACATGAAACTTGCTGTGAAAAGTGTCCTCCTTCTACGGTATCCACAAAATGTAATATAGACCGAAATGAAGATATAGCAAATGTAACATTTATTCCAGAAACATGCCAGTATGAGTTCCCATATTTACATTTAAATAATATAAATGATGAACAGATTCAAAATGTCCATGTGAGTGATCACAACACATTACAGGTAAATGGGCAATTCTACGATAATAATATGTACCCGACGCAATATTATCCGTATAATGGTGTCAATTACTCAAATTATTACAATTACTATCAGGATCAACAAGAAAACTCGATGCATAATAATTATTGGATTTGGAACAATTTTACACCTTGACTATATTACAACGAAGAAGTTTCGATCAATGATTTATTTAATCATTGAATTTAAGATTAATTTAATTTAATTTATTTTGTATTATAATTTTATTAATTATTGTTTGCGAAGTTAATATTTATGTTACTGCTTATTGTAAGATTTCTTATTATCATTTTTGTTTCTGTCTTTTATCCCTACGCTTCTTTTTTCATAATCTTGTTTTGTCATTGTTAAAAACATGATTTTAGCTTAAAAATATAATATGATAGATTAAGAAAAATTATAGACCAGTAGTTTATTTTTAAAGTTTGTGTTGTGTTTTTATTATATGTTACTAAGCATACTATATTAATTGTATAGATAACGGTAATTATTAAAAGTTTCTAAACATAGAGGAAAATACTGTATAACGATAGATAAGAAAGATTAAATAAAATAAAGAACAAATATATCAAGGCTTTATTTTACACTATCAACACAAACAATAATCTATGATTAGGTAGCGAATAACTAAAAACTAGAACTGGTATTTGGAAAAGGTACAGTGATCACATATTGTGCATACGGATTTTGTATGTTTGGTGAAAAAGTTACAGGTAAATTTGGAGAGCTTTCGTGACAATTACAAATACAGCTTCTATTTTGTTCATGTGCTGGTGGAGCTCGATGTCCAATGCTGTTCATATGCGATGGACTCGTTGCCAAAACTGGCATAAAATTTACAGGCTTCCAAAGTATACCATCAGGTGCCACGTAAGGCGGAGGCAAGGACGTTAGTGATGGAGAGTACATACTTGGCATAACGGGATAATACATAGAATTGTTCAAATCCATTTGTGCAGACAATTTAGGTGGCGGCGGGTTTGACACTTTGCATTTCTTGGTCGGTGGCAAATTTTTAGGAAGGTTAAATTGATTCATGTCTGTTTTTGGTGCTAGCTTTGGTTCTGTTTTCATCTTTTGATCTTCATTAACAAGATTTCCGGTCACCACAGCATCAGTAGTAGAAGCAGAATGTTGTTTGTATTTCTTACACAGATTAATAGAAAATTCCGCAGATGTTATGCTTTTGTACTCTTGTGATGGTGGGTTTTTATTTATTGCATCACTTGTAAGTAGAACAGTTGTGTCAACGATCGGTTGTTCATGAAAATAAGGAGGCGAATGCTCTTGATAATTGACTTCATTGTAAAAATTTGCTCTTGGAGGCGGAATTTTCTGTTCAATGCTAGGTGTCATGTTATTAGGACTACTTAGCTTAGTAGTTGGTTTTTCTTTGCTGTCAACTATGTTTGCTTTCATATCGTTAGTATTTGCGTGAATTAGTGTATCTGCAGTGAACGACAATATTGGTAATGAGTATAGACGACGATCGTTAGCTGATGGCAAGACAGACACATTATTTAATTGATCTTTATCATTTTTTTGTGCATCACCACAAATTTCGTCGTTTAATTCCTTGTGATTTTCCTTTTTTTCTTTCATTCGTCGATTTTGGAACCATATTTTTATCGGTCTCTCGCCAATTTTGAGAACTGATGCAACTTTTAGGCGTTGTTCTTTGTTAATGTATTGGTATTTTTTGTATTGTTCTTCCAAATAATTCGTTTGTCCAGTTGTAAAAGCACTTCTGAATCTTTTAGGCTTTTTAAGTACACGCCGCTGTTTCGTGTTGGACTGCATCAGGAATTAAAAAAAAATACATTTTATAATAGAAATTTATGTTGTTTTATCAAACGTTTCCTTGTCTATTACAATTATTCACTCACTGAGAACCAGCAATGTATCTTATAGTACATATTCGAATCGGCATTTCTTTTTTTTCCATTGGGTAAAGCTACCTTGTATCGATACATTTTAATGAAAATACTCGTACAATATATACTCATCAAAGTGTTCATCATCATCATCCCGGAGACGTCCACTGCTGAACGAAGGCCTCCCTCTTAGATCGCTACACTGTACAACAACCTGCCATTTGCATCCACCGGTTGCCCGCGACTTTTACAATGTCGTCGGTGGACCGACGACCGTAGGAAGGCCTCTCACTAGGTGGACCTAGTGAGAGGCCTTCCTACGCTGCGTCTTAAGGTCGCCACTCAAGAATCTTTCTTCCCCATCGGTTATCAGTTCTTCGAGCAATGTGGCCTGGCCTGCCCATTGCCACTTCAACTTGCAAACCCCAAAAAAGTGTTATGTAATTTAAAATGTAAAATATCCAAAGTCCTTCTTCAATTAGATGACATAATTTTATATAACTATCAATACTTACTGCGCTCAATGATTCTTCGTCAATAACTAATTTGTAAGTTCCTAGCTTAGATGAAACACTGCAGCCACTTATTATTTGTCTCATTTCAGTAGAACCGTGACAATTGATGCCACATTAATTATCGAACTAAACGATTCAAGATAGCCAAGTTTCATATATAGATATGGACATTATTTAATTGATATATTTCTAAATCGCGCACAATTAACTAATGGTCTTTGGCAATAATCGATTAGTACATTCAAAGGTCGTATTCAGGCCGATTTACCCTTGAATTAGTTAGTCGAGTTGAGCGGTCCATACCCCCTTTACTCTCTGAACTATCAATTCGATTCAACCGTAGATGAAAAAATCATAACGTGACACCCATCGTCCCTGTCAAGCATCTTAATGAAGTATGTTACTTATAGGTAGATCAATTAACTAAACGTTTAAACTATTGCGTATTTTACTGATACGGAAATCGAAATCATCATGTAATTTACAATGTAAAATTATTTTTTGGATCAATTTATAGTCATGGCAACATTTTTGAAGATATTAAATCACGAATATCGTTATCAAAATCACAATGAGTGAAATTGCTTAATATTAATTAGAAATATTCAACAAGATATAATTTTGATGCAAGCAGTTTTCGAATCTAAAAAGTTTGCTTTATCCATATCCATAATATATAAAAGCGAAAATCACTCACTCACTCGCAGACTAAACACGAAATCTCGAAAACTACTTAATCACTGAAGCTAAAATTTTGCGACAGGGCTGAATTAAGGGGGTGACATGGGGCATGAAACTTTCTATGGAAGTTCTTTGTTTTTGAAGTTATAGTGATAAAAAAATGGGATAGTCTATTCAAAATAAAATATGATGCTTTTAATATTTTTTGACAGGGATGATTTGAGGGAGGGAAACGGGACATGAAACTATAGAAGGCTAAACACATAATCTCGGAAACTACTAAATCGCTGAAGCTAAAATTTGGCAGGTAGGTAGTTTATAGGTTGGAGCCGTCAGTTAATAACGGATTTTGCGACAGGGCTGAATTAAGGGGGTGAAACGGGGGATGTAACTTTATATGGAAAGTTCTTCGTTTTTGAAGTTATAGTGATGGAAATTGATATTTGGGTAGTTTATTCATAATAAAATATGATGTTTTTAATATTTTTTGACAGGGATGATGATTTATGAGGGATTAAACGTGGGATAAAACTTTATAAAGCTTAAACAAATAAAACTCGGAATGGAAATAGCTTATATCCCGGAATAACTTTTATAGGCAATTCTTTTATTATGACCTTCGCCGTTTTTCATCATCACGCGTGTGAAACCGCGGGGAACAGCTAACGGGCAGCTAACGGGCAGCTAGCGGGGTTTCGAATTGATAACCTCCTGTTTTTGAATTGGTTAAAATGGGTATTTATCCCCGTGCGAGGCCGGGGCGGGTCAGCTAGTTTAGTTACAAATAGATAAGCAAAACGTACGCATAAGTAAAAATGCAAAAATGTTATATTACGTTATCATGGTAAAAGGAGCTTATTATTGTGAAGAACTATTACAAAGGAACCGACCTTATAATTGCGAAAAAACCGAATGTTTCAATAAAAATATAATCCGCCCTTGACAAAATGTATATTAACAGCTACTTACCTACTCGTAATTCACATCGCATAGTGAGGAAGGAATGACGATATAAACTTTCTGTAGAAGTTTGAGTTATCCGAAAAATATACCTAACATCAACATGGAATAAAACTTTGTAAACAGGTTCCGTGCGTGCTCCGCCATAAACCACGTCATCAGGCATGCGTTCAAATGGTATGTGTATGTTTTGCATGGTGGTAGGATCTTTCTCGTTACAAAAAACCTAATAACTACCTCATCATCTGACATGTGCTGAAATTAGTTCTCTGCTGGATCTAGATCTAGGTATCTGCCAAGGTACGTTATTCATGAAACTTTTAAACTTTCGCGATTTGAACACATAATTATGTTTATCACCGGGACTTAATCGCGCACAAATAAATTTATTTTTATTTACCTCGACGTTTCGACCATGTTCCAATGGCCGTGGTCACTAAATAATCGTACTCGTACTCTTATTAGTACGTAAGTATATTATTCTATTGATATTCTCTTGACCTGTAACAATTTGTTATTAATAAATGATGATTATGATTAAACATAATTGTACGTTATTCAGTCCGACTTTTGCTTTTCATGGCATTCTTTCACCGATCAGTTCACCGGTTTTACGTTGTCACTTTATGGAGCATCATCGTTCTTATCTACCAATCTTGTAAATTAGATTACGAATTAATGAGCATGATTTCTATCGCAAATAAAATAACCGTTTCTTACATTAAAACTTTGGTTCTGAACTTAAATAATGAACAATGTATTAGGAGACAATAGACTTCCTTCGAATGTCTCTTAGCACTTGAGAATTAACAGCGCCGCTTTAAAAAACTGAAAATCTTTTTCTTAAGTCTAATTTTCTCAGTGCCTGCTCCCTTATAATTAGTACTTACAGTGATGCAATACAAAATAATATTATTGCCCCTTAGTATTATTATTACCCGACTGCGTAAGAATATGTTATTATATTTTTATGTGTTTATTTTGTAGTACAAGCAGATGTGTCACTAATAACCAATAGTCTAAGAAATTGTGATAAAATTATAAATAGTTAACTTTAATTAAATACATTTGTTCAGTTAGGTAGGTCCAACTTCGACAAAGAGGTCGCCCGAAGAATCCAACTCGGATGGGCAGCCTTCAGAAAATTGTGTAATATCTTCTCGTCCAAAATCCCGCAGTGTCTGAAGACAAGGGTATACGACCAGTGTGTGTTGCCAGTGATGACATATGGAACTGAAACGTGGTCTTTAACTGCTGGCCTTTTGGAGAAACTTAGAGTCACGCAACGGGCAATGGAGAGCGCAATGCTCGGAGTTACTTTGCGCGATAGAATGCGGAACGAGGATATTCGCCAAAGAACCAAAGTTACCGACATAGCTCGCAAGGCTTGCAAGTTGAAGTGCCAATGGGCAGGCCACATCGCTCGAAGAACTGACAACCGATGGGGAAGAAAGGTTCTTGAGTGGCGACCGCGAACCGGAAGACGCAGCGTAGAAAGGCCTCCCACTAGGCGGACCGACAACATTGTAAAAGTCGCGGGCAACCGGTGGATGCAAATGGCAGGTTGTCGTACAGTGTGGCGGTCTAAGGGGGAGGCCTTTGTTCAGCAGTGGACGTCTCCGGGCTGATGATGATGATGATGAATTAAATACATAATATCATAATGATCAAATAATTATAATACACCCAAGCTTACTAACCTAGATATAGCCATACCTTTACCTTTATATATACATATAGATATACACCTTTGTTGTTTTTTCTTAGAGAAAGAGGCGCTAAATACCTACTCCAAGTTTGTTTTTATACCTTACTAGCATATACACATGATAAAAGTAGATATTATTATATAATAATTATTATTATTTATTATATTATTATATGATAAAAGTAGATATTATTATATAATAATATCTACTTTTATCATGTTTCTGTTTTTTTGTTCTGTATACTACTGTAACCCAGATTCTTAGGATAGGTAATATTTAGGCTAACCTGACAGCAGAATCCTGACCTTTTGTTGATGCTTTTTATCAACTTTACAATAGAGATAGATTGTTTTTTTTACCCAATTCATACAAATTCCTACGTAGAAAAAAAAAAGAAGTATGTTATATGTTTGTTTATTTACATAATTTCGTTTTAATATTTATTTTACTTAAGAATTTTTACTTAATTCTATAGCTTTTTACAATAATCATAATTTAAAACGTTATTTAAAATCATTCTTCTTCAGTTTGCATATTTTTAATCCAGGAAAAGTCCCAATTTCCGGCCGCAACTTCAGTTGTAGCACTCGTTGGTACGGAGAATGAACTTTCGGATTGTGGGGCTGATTCTGGCCATAACTCAACATCACTGTATGGCAATAGATCCTGCTGCATTTGGAGATGAACTTGCTGATACGGCGGCGGACACATTTCGGAGATGGTGTACCCAGGATAGCTTTCTACAGACATCGGGGCTTCAGCCATCGAAGTTATTGTAGAAGTAGACGACACTGGATATTCCTCCATGTACACGCCCATCCTGTTATAAGCCTCATTGTTGGCTTGGTATTGTTCCTGATACATTGGTACACCAATTTCTGGAGTAGACTGTGTCGTAGTCACGTCGTCAACTTCTTCGATACTTTCAGCCCGATCTTTCTTTTCCTTCATTCTACGATTTTGAAACCAGATCTTTATCGTCCTCTCGTTCAGACGCAGTATTTCAGCCAGCTCGATCCGGCGAGTGCGGTCTAAGCACCTGGTTCTGGCATATTCTTGTTCAAGTTCCATCATCTGGTGACTTGTGAAGGCGGTTCTGATGCGTTTCTGCTTTTTGACTCCACCATTTGTCTTGTTCCAAGTAGTATGTATGAGCTCGATATTTTGTTGAGTTGCCAGAGTGTTGGTGTGCGGTGGAGGTCTGTGAGGTGGGTGGACCAAAACTGGAACAGCTGATAAGTTCTGTGTGCTTGGGATGCTCATCATGGGGTAGCCATTGTGGATATGGGTGTATCTCTGGTAAGGTGGTGGATTGAAAACGTTGATGTAGTTTGGTTCTGGGTTGTATGGAAGTGCTGCATAACTATTAGCTTCATGAAGGTTGAGTCCTGGATTGCTGATGTTGGGGGGCACTGGAACAATGTTGTGGTTTGGTAACGTGTTCCATACTAAGTTCTGAAAAGACAAAAATATTATAAAATTTTAGTATAAATGCAAACATCCCATATACTACCAAGTGTCTGTTTTTCAAGAACTACCTACGAACACCATGTATATTATTTAAACCAAGAAACCACGTTTAGAGATAGAGACTCCAGATTACTTCTACTTAATTACTACTTGTCTCGATTAAACAGAAAACAAAAACAGAAACACCAGAAAACAGAACAAACAACAGAACAACAGCGTTTTCTAAATCAATAATGTCCTTTAAAAACTATCAATAACCGTTTCACTCTGGATAATATTTGATTGGTTATTCTCTGTACTCCATTGTTCAGAAGTGCCAAACACTTTTTGCGGTGACTGACTTGTCGTTGAAGACAGCATTTCACTTGATATTTCTAAAAGTCGTAAACGAAAACAATAAAGTTAAAGAAAATAAAGTAACGTACTCAACGAAAGTTGAGCTACTAATAATACTTTCCCCAATTAGGTTCCGATTTTATATATTATGATGTCCCAGTGGTATGTGTCATAAAGTGATTAGCAAACCAGTAAAGCTCTATTCAACACTTAATTAGAGTGCGTTGATGTTTTACTTGACGTGTAAGTTTGGTGATATCTAAAAACTTCAATTAAAGTTTTATTACATTTATGAATTAAATCGATTCGTCCTTTTTTCCACGTGTTAAATTTGATATTTTGGATTTAACAGACAGTATTGAAAATAACGGATAATTAAAAAATCTCGAGCAACTGGTCAAATAGTCGCCGTTATAGACTGAAGAACTTCTTGACATGCAATTGTAACTTAATTAAAAATTTAGTATTAAGTATTGATAGTATAGAACATTACGTAAGATCTAAAATTTCATTTCAATGCTATGTTATAGGTAATTTGATATTATGAGTATTTCTAATTTAAAGGTACAGCTTACGAAAGGAACAAGATAATGCTGGGTACGTTCCTATTGCCTCGTCATCAGCCCGGAAACGTCCACTGCTGAAGCAAGTCCTCCACCTTAGACACACACCACACCACACTGTACACTGCCACACTGTAGACAACCTGCCATTGCATTTTGCATTGCATTTTTGTATTGCCTATTGCCTATCACTTAGATATTTTTAAGATTACAGTCTATAAGTGTTTTAGAAGTTTTCGTTATTCATCTTTCACAACATCGTCATCGTCACAAACCGACAGTCTAGTTAGTGATCAAGCACGCACATAAAAAGAGACATTTGACTTTACTTACTTACCGGCCAGAAGACGAACTGCTGGACTAAGGCCTCCCCCTTAATAGCGGGGCGTTGCCATAATTCCCAAGCTTGGCAGGCGGCTTGGGGATCGCAGAATCCTCACCGCCACCATTAACTGAGTTTAAAAATCATTTGTCTTCACAAACTTTTAATTTCAATTTGATTCTGTTGACACTTGTTACAGAGCTGGGTAATAGGCGTGGAATACACCATAAAATATCTAAAATGTAATATAAGGCATACCTATACTGATTACATTTCAGTCTACTAATAACTACAATATTCTAAGGAATACTAAATCCATGATTCCATAACACGAAGTTTTGTACATAGACTAATGTAGGTAACGCAATAAACTAATGAAATCCAATCAATTTACACGAAAACAAAATAGGTTTTGATTTACATTTTATAATGGGCACAAGCATTACCAAAATCAATAAGAAGAGAGTTCATTTAGTGTAACTTTTTATGAATGACGAGATAGAAGTGTTGTTATTCCTAAAATGTTCTCCTATCTCTAGCGAAAACAAGTCATTAGGACAGCTTATCGAAAGATTTTGTTGATCACATCTTTTTGTTTTCGTGTATTGTAGGGTTTTATTATCCAGCACAGTATTTACAAATTATTATCGTATTTACTTTTGAGTAGGTATTTGTGTTAATGTATATTAAGTAAGTTTGGTTGTCAGTTCTTCGAGCGATGTGGCCTGGACGAGATAGAAGTGCTGTTATTCCTAAAATGTTCTCCTATCTCTAGCGAAAACAAGTCATTAGAACAGCTTATCGAAAGATTTTGTTGATCACATCTTTTTGTTTTCGTGTATTGTAGGGTTTTATTATCCAGCACAGTATTTAAAAATTATTATCGTATTTACTTTTGAGTAGGTATTTGTGTTAATGTATATTAAGTAAGTTTGGTTGTCAGTTCTTCGAGCGATGTGGCCTGGACGAGATAGAAGTGTTGTTATTCCTAAAATGTTCTCCTATCTCTAGCGAAAACAAGTCATTAGAACAGCTTATCGAAAGATTTTGTTGATCACATCTTTTTGTTTTCGTGTATTGTAGGGTTTTATTATCCAGCACAGTATTTACAAATTATTATCGTATTTACTTTTGAGTAGGTATTTGTGTTAATGTATATTAAGTAAGTTTGGTTGTCAGTTCTTCGAGCGATGTGGCCTGCCCATTGCCACTTCAACTTGCAAACCTTGCGAGCCATGACGGTAACTTTGGTTCTTTAGCAAATATCCTCGTATGGGGAAGAAAAGTTCTTGAGTGGCGACCGCGAACCGGAAGACGCAGCGTAGGAAGGCCTCCCACTAGGTGGACCGACGACATTGTAAAAGTCGCGGGCAACCGGTGGATGCAAATGGCAGATTGTCGTACAGTGTGGCGGTCTAAGGGGGAGGCCTTCGTTCAGCAGTGGACGTCTCCGGGCTGATGATGAAGTAAGTTTGTATAGGCTGAGTGGCCAGCCCTAGGTCAGAGTTAATGTGCCGCCCGAAGGCCTCTGACATGGCTGACGATTGTTGTTATAGAAACTAGAACAAACAACAAGGACCAACAATTTAACATGTCACCCGACCCACGGTAGCGCTCAGAAATAAATGTCACTCACGGTCACCCATCCGAAGACTGACCGGACCGTCCGTTGCTTAACATCGGTGATCGTTTAGAATCACCTAGACAAGCTACGCCACGTGTATATTGTAATGTATTATGATACGTAGAAGTAGATAGCTTAACCACAGGTAACATAATAGTACTACGCTATAGATACGTCAGGTCATGTAAGTATATTGAACCCACTTGTGTACATAGTATAGTAAATAGGTAATAGGTATGTAGGAAGTATAGGTTGTTGGGGTAGGTATAGTAAGATTACAACAGGCTTATGACCAAAAGCAGACCAGAGTGGAAGGTAAGATGATAGGTGTTCTCGGTCTGTCTCCTTTAGGTTCATCATAAATCATAAATCTTTCCAGATAGATACAATACTATGAGGAAGTACCGACAAATTGGGTGTCTTCTACTTGAAGACACCCAATTTGTCGGTACTTAGTAAGTAAGAGACAAGCGTGCTCTGACATACCTAGACTGGATGTTGGGAGGTTTAATAGACTGCTGTCAGAACCCGGCTCTGTCGCAGCTCGTGAGCTGTCCAGTTGTGTAAGTCGCCTTAAGTGACCCGCACCGCCAATTTATAGATGTGTTTGTATTAGTTTTTAGCACTAGGTTAAGAAGATACGATGGGACTGACATGTACATGTACAAAACACACAATGTACATGTAAGTCCCAAAAAAAAACTGACGTACCTATAAGTACCGCATCTACAATGGTGGTGAAACGCAAAAAAAACGATCCCTAAAACGAATTACCTTTGTATCTTTTAATATCTTTATGCATACTCACTATTTTGGATATACTTACATGTACTTACGTATTTAATAACACATGATATTCTAAGCTAACCAACATTTGTAGTTACTTACATTTAATACTTAATCATTTTTGTAATAATTGTTATCTTTTTTGTAATTTTGAATTTAAAATACAACATTTTCAACAAGCGCCATCTACTTAGCGCATATTTGAAAAACCAAGTTAGGAAAGAGGCTTCGTTGCGTCCGCCCTCTTGAAACACCAATGAACCTTTCTGCTTCCAACAATTCATTATACGAGCATGGTGTAAAATGTGTATCCAATAAGCTTTAGGTACAACATATTAATATTCTTGTGGATTATTTTAAATTATTGTTTTCTTAATGTTTCAATGAAAAACTAGGTAAATCTTAAAAAAATGTTATCTAATGGTTACATTGTTAACGGATTGTTTCCGGCCCTTCGCTTACAAGCTTTTCTGAAGCGGTTATTGTAGTTATGTTACTGTAGAAACTTTAGTGAAAATGTTTAGATGGCACCACTTGTTTATAGGAGATACCATCAAATGCATTAGATATTTATAAAAATATTCACTAATCATTGCGCATCCCATGCATGTACAAGTATATTTATCTACGACGATTTATTTCGTATTAATTATTACTAGTATTATCAGTGGATCGGAGACATTCGCAATGTGTGAGTAATCCTTGAAGTAATTGAATAAATCAATTACATATTATTATAATAGCCGAGTAATGGTATCTAATAATGTAATTAGGTACTCATGTACATGGCACTTTCATTTTAATTATGTAAGTGAGCATGTAAATCATTGGCTGACTCAACGACTCGTGTCACCTGCTATTATGTAGTTACTAGATTAACTTGCTAATCATCAATTGCGTACTAAGTACCTACATGTCATTTAAATTAATTATTAAATTAGGATCATTATGATTGCATGATCCTATAAAATTGCATGTAAGAGACCCAGTAGTCGACAGTTTCTGAACCTAGCTGTCTTTACAGCTTCGTTACGCCTGTTTGTTAACTTAGGAAAATGAAATTTCGTGACGTGGTTGCTGATTTATCATTCTTTTCATTTAATTTATTTTTAGAGTGATAGAAAAACAATAGCAGTGTTTTACCTGAAATAAAACACATATTAAATACTTACCTTATTTGAAGCTTATTAGATTGAGAGTGGCCTACCTCGTTTTCCGCTTCCTCTTCCCTCTCTTTCACACTTTCCTACCCTTTTTATCTATCCGTCTCCCTTGCACATCCGTTCTCCCCACCAGGCGCCCCGACCGAGCGCGTGTTCGGGCTTGGTCGTATTCTAGTTCATTGAGTCGAAAATCTTCACCAGGCAGCATTTAAAATGTAAGCTTCAAATAAGGTAAGTGTTTAATATGTGTTTTATTTCAGGTAAAACACTGCTATTAAATAACTTGACCGTTATTTGAAGCTTATTAGATTGAGACGTGTTTGTTATCGCCTGGTGTAAAGACGCCAATGTGAGAGCTGTTAGAACTTATAGGAAATCGAGTTGCTCTAGGTATAGATACTAGATACATAATTAAAACAAAAGATGTGCAAGGAAAAATATTTAGTATTATTCATAATCATAATCTTAAACAGCTTACTACGTTATTTTGTAGATGCAAACAGCAGGTAGCTAAGTTACTGTAATACTAATAGGTACAAGTAGGTACAGATACAGTTTATAGTGCTAGATTCATTATTTATGTTATAAATTAATCGTATGTATGAAGCTTTACAAATCAATACAAAAGTCGCCGAATCTTAATTATTTATGTTGGATTAAACAATCTGGTGACACTACAGCTAGTATTCGTTGACATAACTTCTTTACAATAAAAACGGGCAAAAGTGTTATGTGATCTCCAGTTACCTCTAGACATGATTTCATCTAGGGGGCAACTATCAGACCAGTTTTTGGACGCAACGGCAGAACGTATACTGCCAGCTGAATCTACTACTCCTGCCTCGGATAGCAAGGATTTTACCCATCCAGCGATAACCGTGCGAGACGCGGCCCTTGGCTGTCCTTTGATATTAATAAATAGATTTTGACATCCTGTTTGACGTTTTTCTTCTAGTAAAGATATTGTGTGTTTAACCCAGAATACAGGGTCTAACTTTTTGTTGATAGGGTTAGAAGACAATCTCCAGCCAGACTGTCTATATGTAGCGGTATCTGTTTTGGATCCAAACATGGGCCATAGAATCAAACAACCGTCATTTTCGGACAAGTGCTTTGAATCCACAGCTAACAACGTCAAATCATGCACCCTGCGGCCCGAACAGAGTAGTAAAAGCGTTGCTGTATGTCTGCACGTTGCAAAAATACTATTCTCGTCTACAGAATAACTTCCTAAAAATGAGGCCAGCTTATCTATATTCCATACAGTAGGTTTTCGAGACACGGGCTTTTTTAAAGCGATTGCTTTTAAGATGTGACGGACTAACACATGAGAACTTAATTTATCAGTATTATCAAAATTTGATAGGGTAGAGACAACGGATTTGTGTAGTAAAATAGTATTATATGCCAAACCATCTATGATATGTAAATCTGCTAGAAAGCGAGATAAATCTGAACCTGTTGGTTGCAATGGATTTAATTCATGTTGTGCTGTCCATTTAAGCCACCTATTCCATGCTACTTTGTAGGTCTTTTTAGTAGACAGGCGCCATGAGCCTTTTAAGAGCTGTAGTTGAGATTCAGTCCATTCGGTTAAATTCTTTGACCACCCCCACATTTCCACACTTCCATTGTCATCTCGTGAACTTTGGGGGGTGGGAGGCCTGTCACTGTGTCTATCAGGTGCAAATGTAGATTCTCGATCGTGAACGGAGACGCTAACGCACGGGCTTTTAGGTCTGGTCTCCAGAACACTTTCTCCCACCTCGGGACTATTATGAGAAACACGCCGGACGCTGAGTTGAGGTGCTGTAGCACCTTGGGAATCAGGTAAGGTGGTGGAAATACCCAAGCTAGAGGGTAATTCCAGATTCGGGAAAATGCATCGTGGTAAATCGCGTGAGTATCGTTCTGGTCCAGTGACACATAGTTGCTTACCACCTTTGCTCGTTCTGATGCGAATAAGTCTATCATTGGTACTCCGTAATTTTTGAAAATCTTTAATGTGCATTGAGGGAGCAGATGCCATTCTGGGAGACTCCGATGGCGTGAAAGGTGATCTGCATGGCTGTTGTATTTGCCGGGAATGTACTGGATTTTTAGATTGATCTGGTGGTGGTCTAATAGATGAAAAACTTTTTTGGCTATCTGCATCAAAGGTACGGACCTGGTTCCGCCCTCGTTTCGTAAGAATGCTACAACAGTCTTGTTGTCGCACTGTACTAGGACAGTTGACTTGAACAAGTGTGCACCTTGCTCGTCCAAAGTTTTTAGAATTGCGAGCATTTCTTTTTGGTTGCAATGAAGGTTCTGTTCTTGTTTTGTCCACGGTCCTGACATCGTGTGACTGTCGAGCTGAGCACCCCACGCTATGTCTGAGGCATCTGTAGTCAGAAAATGTGACGGTGGTGGGTAGTGAATCGGGGAGGCCCGATGACAGTTTACAAGCCACCATTTTAGATCCTCCCGTACCCCTACGGGTAAGACATAAGTATTGACACTGCTGACAGGCATTTCTTTTACGATCTTGTTCAGAAATAGCAGCGTGTCTCGAAAGTGAAGTCTGCCCCTGGGTACAGCAAAACTGGCAAAGTTTAATTTGCCCACGAGGCTTTGTAGACTTTTTTTTTTTTTTTGGGGTTGTGCCTTTGTGCAATAAGTACGACACCTTCTGCTTTAGGTCCAATATCTTTTTGTCTGGCAGACATCGCTCGTTTAACCACGGGTTCCAAAGAACACCCAGAAATATAAGGTTTTTGCAAGGGGACGTGATTGACTTTTCGACATTCGTCCGCCACCCTAAGTAGTGAAGACGTTTGAGTACTATATCGATATGGACCTGTAGCATCCGATAATCCTGATGCACGATCAAAAAATCGTCTAAGTAGACAATTATTCGAATACCTTCCTGTCTTAATGTTTGGGCAACCCAGTTTGTCAGTGTTGCGAACACTTTGGGTGCTGTGCTGAGACCAAACGGCAGGCAGGTCATTTGTAGCAATTTCTCCTGATAAATTAGCCGCAAAAACCGTCTGTGAGACTGGCAAATTGGCAAATTGAAATAGGCCTGCGAAAGGTCTACTTTGCAAAGCCAGTCTCTTGGTTGGAGAAAGTCCGGTACACGAAAAACATTTATAAGTCTGAATGGTTCTGCGAGAATCATTTTGTTCAGATTTTTCAGATTGAAAATGGGCCGGTTGGTTCCGTCGCCTTTCGGGACCAGAAACATTGTTGATAAAAAGCTTGGGGAGCGTGGAACAACCTCGAGAACCTTTTGAGCTATCATTTGCAAAATGATAGTCGACATTGGTTCGGATTCCTTGGTTTTGACTTCCTGCATCGGGCAGAACAAGAGGAGGTTGTGTGAGAAAGGGTATGCGATAGCCCTGGATTAAGCGCAGTAGGATATTTGGTGCCCCCAGCTCTTGCCATTGATTGACATAATGTTTTAGCTGGCCCGCTATGAAGTAGTCAGTACCTACCTCTTTTACCACCGGCCTGCTGATCGTGGGCGGCAATTCTCTTTCTGTTAAACTGCTGTTTATTGAATCGTTGTTGGTTAGCTCCACGAGACCGAAAGGACCCACGAGTGTTGTGGTTAGACCCACGCACACCACTTTGGTTATTACCGGTTCCCTGCGAGGGACGGTTCTGTCCAAAACCCTGTGTAGGATGACTATGTCCATAGTTCTGCGAGAACTGGGTAGGGTGTGGCACAGCGCAGCATGTTTGTAGAGTACCCTGCGAGGGTACGACAAAATTAGCAGGCCCCTGCGAGGGGTAGCGAGTAGCTTGCTTACCAATTGCTTGCGAACCTGATTTATAGCTACTGTTTTGATGTGAAGGCAAGAACGCCTTTTTAACACCTCCTGTTTTTTCTAAAGTCGATGTCAGCAGCTCGGAATTAAAAATGTGTTTATTCGAAGGCGGAATTTTGCGTAGTGCAGACTTAACCAGCGGGTCGCGAACAAAATGCAATATACCGTCTCTACGCATCTGTACCGTCTCTGCGCGGTGACCACATATGAGCTGTAGTATATCAGAAGATACCTTTTGGTATTCCCCATTCGATAACAGTTCACCAATTTTTTCATGCAACTGATCCGGACTTACAGTGCTTGTGTCACGAGCCCAAGCGATAAGATCGGTCATGCTGCTTTGCAACGCCTCTTGCTGCTTAAGTACACAAAAAGTCAGTGCACCATATGCTTTATCAGCGTAAGACAAGTGTCGTTGAGAATCATAAGATTTAATTTCTTCGTTAACCTCTAACTCCGTAAAGCCAGGAGAGTAATTGTAAGCTTTTTGTACTTCAGAGTACCTAACCTCACACCACTCACTCTTGTCAAAGTGCTGAATGTCGTTTAACATCTTAAGATAAATCTCCGGGGTCTTGGGAACTGAAGGCTCTTTCAATTTAACCTGTATATCGAATTTGAATTGTTGGGGGTAGTTTGATTTTTCATCTTCTCCTTCATAACCATATAAAGACCTACAGTCTTCACTATCCAATAAAGATATATTGTCGTTATCATTATTTAAATCATGCATTTCTGCTGAACCGCGAGACGCTGCTGCAGATTGCGCATCCGTGTTGAAGGTACCGCCCTCATAAAACCGTTTACGAAGTTCGCCTACTTCATCGGATAATTTGCGAAGTAAATCGTCCTTGCGCTTATGCTTGCCCCCCCTTTTTTTGTGAGAGCGGTGGTGAGGACGCTTCTTTTTACGATTAGACTTAGCTGACGATGAAGTTGAAGAACTAGAGCTACTGCTACCTTCACTAGATGACGATGAGCTGGTTCGTGCACGTGGTTCACGACGCGTCCTCTTAGTTTGCAGGCCCGACGGCCCCGCAACCGACGCAGATACAGAATCACTCGGGTCATCCATCCTAATTAAGACAAAGTATTATATCGATTCTTATAAAATATTGTTTTCCTAGTCAAACAATTCTTTCGAAATTAACGCACTCTATTTCTAGTGACTAGACTACTTCAGCAATAAGTAGGCTATAATAAGCGAAATTTAAAAACAGCTGAGGGTAGAAAATAAATTAAGATTCCACATTAATTTCCAAAATACTAATCCACATTTAAACCAGTAAAATGGTTCGACAAAAAGAGGGTAACTAACTTACTGCTTTCCGATGTGAAATGGCACTTGAATTCACGAATAATGTAATGTAGGACTTTTATAAATTATTATAATTATATTATACTTTAATTTATAAACTTGAAATATATATAGTCTTGACGACGACTGGTCTCGGCGGAAAACTTGACGCCAATGAACTAGAATACGACCAAGCCCGAACACGCGCTCGGTCGGGGCGCCTGGTGGGGAGAACGGATGTGCAAGGGAGACGGATAGATAAAAAGGGTAGGAAAGTGTGAAAGAGAGGGAAGAGGAAGCGGAAAACGAGGTAGGCCACTCTCAATCTAATAAGCTTCAAATAACGGTCAAGTTATTTAATAAAGTATTAAAATAATTGAAAAACCGTACAAGAGGCGATTTGTACAAGTACTCGACAGATTTGTACCAGTACTCGACAGATTTGTCCCAGTACTCGACAATTATTAACACCGATTTGAACTTTAGTACTTCAGCTTTAAGGTTCACATTAATTACATTTTCATATTGTTATTTTGCAATGTGACCCGATAAACTGAAAATACAGAGAATAAATAGAACGAAAATAACCAAAGTAGAAGCTAAATGTCAGTGACAAAAGTAAAACTATAATTGCAAAATCCAGTACTATCAGAATCAATGTCCTGGCTTACTTACTGACCGACTGACAACGCACAGCGTAAGGTACTGGTCAAACAGAATTAAAATTTTAAGGGTAAATTTGCTTGCATGCGTAGAGATGTATTAAGAAAGCCCGGAGACGTCCACTACTGAACGAAGGCCTCCCACTTAGACCGCTACACTATACGACGTCGTGCCATTTGGTTCCATCGGTTGCCCGCGAATTTCACTATATCGTCGGTCCACCTAGCGGGAGGCCTGCCTACGCTGCGTCTTCCGGTTCGTTCCTTTCTTCGCTATCGGTTATCAGTTATTTGAGCAATTGGCCTGCACATTGCCACTCCGACTTGCAAACTCTGAGAGCTATGTCGGTGACTTTGGTTCTTTGGTGAATATCCAAACCCTCGTCATTTGGTCCCTCGTCCCAGATTTTATCGCGCAAAGTAACTCTCTTTCCATTGCACGTTGTGTGACTCTGAGTTTCTGCAAAAGGCCAACAGTCAAATACCAATTTTCAGTCCCTTAAGTCATGACTGGCAATACACTGGTTGAAGTTTCTTGTCTTCAGGCACTGTGGAATTTTGGACGAGAAGATATTACGCAATTTTCCGAACGCTGCGCCCGTCCGAGTTAGATTCGGGCGACGTCTTAGTCGCAGTTGTAGGTCCAACTATCTGAACCATCTGTCCGAGGTAGATAGATAGATAAACCATCGGCACGGGAACAACGTGGACATTGGCCATGATTTTCGCCTTGTCCATGTTCATTTTGAGACCCTCCTATTGGGAAACGTTACTGAGGTCGCTGAGCATTGTATTGAGGCCCTCCAGCGACTCTGCCATGATGACCCTTAACATCGACAAATTGAAGGTGAGTGATGTCTATTAATGTTAGTGCTAAATCCGTTTCAGTCCAACAGCTTGAAAACATCCAACAACGCGTTCGTGAACAGTTTCGGTGAAATAACGTCTCCTCATCTCTCCCCTTTCTGCAATTGGATTGGTTTTGTGGTCTTGTCCTGCAATCGGATTGACATGGTAGCTTTTTTATACATGATAGCAGTTTTATACACTTCAACATTTCGATATACCTATAGTCGATATGACATCGCTGAAGGGACTGTAATACTGCCCAGATCTTGATTCGGGTCTCGATCCACTAACACCCTAGATATGTTAAATACCCTGGGGCCTTACCGTGAACTGCTTATAGCGGGACCGAATACGCTCAGCTGCCGACGCTGCGCGACTGTGAATTTGATCGCCTCGCAATAAGGTTCGCGGTCGCGCAGTGTTGGCAGCTGAACCTATTCGGTCCCGCTATAAGAGGGTCACGGTACGGCCCCTGAACTGGAAAGGAAAAGGCATAATTGTCAACGGCGCGCACTTCTCTCACCTACGGTTCGCCGATGATATCGTGGTCCTGGTCATGGCAGAATCGCTGCAAGACTTGCAAGAAATGCTGACTAGCTTAGCCGATGACTTTTATGTTATTAAGAGAACGGTGACACACTCTTGTGTTCCGCAACATTTGAGACATAACACGTTTTTTAACCACGCTAGCACCCCTGTTTGCGGTTGGAGATTATTTATTCTATATAAAAATATAATTGGAGTATATTCAAATCATCAATCGAGATCATTGAGAGCACGAAACTAGTCCAATCGCAGAAAGGCGTGAGACATGGAGACGTTATTTCTTCGAAACTGTGCACAAACGCATTGGAAGACGGTTTCAAGCTCTTGGACTGGAACGGATTCGGCATCAACATTAATTGCGAATACATCACTCACCTTCGCTTTGCCGATGATATAGTCATTACAGCAGAGTCGCTGAAAGACCTTAATACTAAGATCAGCTATCTCAGTAAATTTTCTCAACAGGTGGGTCTTAAAATGAACACGGATAAGTAAAAGTCATGTCCAATGTCCATGTTGTGCCCGTACCATTAGTCGTTGGGAACAATTCTCTCGAAGTTGTTGTTAGGTAGGTCCAACTTTAATCCGAGGTCGTCCGAAGAATCCAACTGGGATGGGCAGGGTTCGTGAGATTGCGTAATATCTTCTCGTCCAAAATCCCGCTATGCCTGATGACAAGGGTGTTTGTTTTGCCAGTGATTACATATGGAACTGAAACGTGATCTTTAACTGCTGGCCTTTTGGAAAAACACAGAGTCACACAACGGGCAATGAAGAGAGCTATGCTCCGAGTAACTTTGCGCAATAAAATTCGGAACGAGGATACTCGCCAAAGAACCAAAGTCAGCAACATAACTCGCAGGGTTTGCAAGTGGCAATGGACACATCGCTCGAAAAATTAATAACCGATGGGAAAGAAAGGTTCTTGAATAGCGACCACATACCGGAAGACGCATTTAAGGAAGGTCTCCCACTAGGTGGACCGACGATATTGTGAAATTTACGGGCAACCGGTGGATGCAAATGGCAGGTTGTAGTACAGAGTGGCGGTCTATCTACCTGTTAGACCGCCACACTGTACTATCGTTCAGCTGTGGACATCTCCCGGCTGACGATGATGATGATAACCATCAAATCGTCAGTGAACCGCAAAGTTCTAGGCAAGCGTGCTCTTTTTTAAACAACATCGTCGCTTGACATCTGCATGTGTGATGGCGGTCAAATTCTAGCCTATTATTAAATTGAAAACAAAAATTGCATGAATAAACACAAGGAGGTATCTTACACAAAAATATAGCGACTAGTGCAATGAGCGATCGATTTCCTTATCGCCAACCACCGATATCTTCCAGACTTTAAAATACATATGGTACCCTCATTATTTTTTATTCACGTGAAAATCAAGGCACGTGAAAGAAAGCTACCACCTCTGTCACAACCGTAAACCGTATCACGACGCAATAGGGTTTAAAATATACTCTATGTCGACATTACCTGCAATTAGTCAAACATGTCCCAGTACCCGTTAAGTTTAATTTTAATATTGACGAGTATTGGGTCAATTAGGGATATGATGTACCAGTAGATGTCACATGCAAAAAAAGATGCTAGTAATAAAAAGTAAACAATTATATAGGTTTTGATCGTTAGGTAACTAACTTAAGTGTTACACAAAATAATTACATTTACCAAAGCGGCCCACTGAACATCCGAAACTTAGAAACAACTGTGGTGCGCAGTACTACAATTCAGTAACTAAACCTCACAAAAAGCACAAATTTCGGAACCGCTAACTTTGAAAGATCTTTTCTCCAGCGCTATTGTATTTAATGGCTTTATGTTTCTATTCTAATTATCTAGCATATTACCAAAAATGTGTTAGCATAAAAAGTTTTTATTTAGTTTGCGGTAGAAATAAATAGCAGGCCATTTTTTTTAATCTGTCGAGTACTGGGACACTGTCGGAATTAGGGGCTCTTACCTTACTTTACTAATATCGTATCGTAAAATGCGTATTAACGAGCTATAGAATTTTAATAACATTTATTACTCAGATAAAAGAGTTATTTTTCAAGAATACAGTAGCTTCAACTCTCGTGTTTAGTGTAATGAAAAATTCGGTAAACAATTTGAATTATTTTAATTGATATAATGATTAGAAAAGTACTCCATGTTTAATGAGACCCTTATGTTTTACAATACAATGCAATACAATACAATAGTTTTTTCATCACACTTGCTCGTAAAGTGGATCTTATTGCATCGGTTTTAGGCTCATAATCCAAGCTATTACGCGCGCGTGCTTTTTACTTTACATTACGGCACATGGTGCTATAATAGGTATAACCCGGTAAAGTCAAGTTTGTACGTGACTGCAATTAGACGTACGTATACGAAGCACTCTTAATATAGCCGGGTAATACTTACAGTTTTTTTGTAATACCAACAAAGAGTTCTTATGCCGCTGAAGTAAAAGTCAACCTGCGCGCGCATTACTGATTTGGGCGCCATTTTCCGCAAATGTTTGTTGACGTTTTCGCTGTGTGGTTGATTATTATCAAAAAAAATATTGTTTTTTCCTCGCAAGTGTGACGAAAACAGTCGTATGGAACTCTTGTGCTATTAGTCATTACGCTCTCGGCTTCCTTATCGCGCTCGCCTGCGGCTCACGCGCATAATACCGCCTCTAGTGTAATGACCAACATAGCACACTCGTATCATAATGTACTATTAACACCAAAGTTACACGTCAAATTGAATTAAGTATGTCAGAAAAAAGAATCACATAATAAAATGAAATAATGGTAACAATATGATAATAATCTCTTATCTTACAATTAGCTTTAATGTCATGAAATAAGTGTCTTATAACCACGCTCTCAGCCACTGGTTTTGAAGCACGTGGCGAAAGGAGCAACCCGAATGGAAGTTGGTATGCACCCAATCTTTCAATCTGCTACTAAACTGGATGCAAAATATTTTTTTACACCCCTATAACACATTAAAGCGCATTGTGTTGCTTATTTTCAAATTGTGATCTGCAATAATTGCATACAAAATTAGAAGAGCATTACAATGGTCCGCAATTAATTGTAAAACAAAGATACAAAACTACCACTCACACCTTGGAAACGCTTTACGCCTCTTTCTCTAATCAAAGTAGGTAAATGGATGGAATTCTCTTCCTTTGGCAAGTGTAGTATACAAAAGCGTATCAAGAGACAGTTGACGAATGTGGAATACCTACGTTTTAGGAGCAGTGCTTTTCCCGTGGCCTACGCCTGCGTTTGCTTATATTGAATAAACGTGAGTTGAATAGAAGTGTAGGGTTGCCACCCATCAGAAAATTAAAGCAATGTGGTCTATTTTTGTTATTACTTACTAACAATTCTTACATAAAATAATAGATTTAAAATTTTATTCGGTACTTAGGTACTAAAACAGCAATAAAACAGTAATTACAAAATATTATATATTAGTACATGTGCCTAGACACGCTCTAAATAACATAGCTTCCTTTTTTCTAATCAGTCAGTAAGTACTCTGGTACATATTTAATTCTCTGGATTGGAGGAGGAGGAGCTCAAATAAAAATAAAGAAAGAGATAACAGTAAATCTGTCAATCAAACTTTTCTAAAGGGGAGATTATACCTGCTCGTATTGTTAAGGGTGGGTTCAAGTTGAAACTACGATTAAGTAATACCAGTAGTTAGATAATTTGTTGTTTGCTACTGATCTCTAGGTATGTCCTTGGATGTTATCTTTATCAGTATTGACTAAAGATAACGATGTGCTAATTAGGAACTTTGTTTACTATATTTTACAAAATATACCTACGTATTCACAGAACACACACACGGTGACTTTTTGTTGTTTCTTTTTTGCATTATACATTTGGTGATTGCTAGAGGAAGTTGTTGAAATTGAACATAATAGTACATTATGATACGAGTGTGCTATGTTGGTCATTACACTAGAGGCGGTATTATGCGCGCGAGCCGCAGGCGAGCGCGATAAGAAAGCCGAGAGCGTAATGACTAATAGCACAAGAGTTCCATACGACTGTTTTCGTCACACTTGCGAGGAAAAAACAATTTTTTTTTTGATAATAATCAACCACACAGCGAAAACGTCAACAAACATTTGCGGAAAATGGCGCCCAAATCAGTAATGCGCGCGCAGGTTGACATTTACTTCAGCGGCATAAGAACTCTTTGTTGGTATTACAAAAAAACTGTAAGTATTACCCGGCTATATTAAGAGTGCTTCGTACACGTACGTCTAATTGCAGTCACGTACAAACTTGACTTTACCGGGTTATACCTATTATAGTACAAGTGCCGTAATGTAAAGTAAAAAGCACGCGTGTATAATAGCTTGGATTATGAGCCTAAAAGCGATGTCATAAGATCTACTTTACGAGCAAGTGTGATGAAAAATAAATTGTTATAACGTTTTTTTTACTATAGTTACATTTACATTATTAATTAGTATAATTACTTTGGTATAGGTGAGGTGTATGAATGGCATAAAATATTTTGGAGCATTTCATCATCATTAGCCCGGAGACGTCCACTGGTGAACGAAGCCCCCCTAGACCGCCACACTGTACGACAACCTGCCATTTGCATCCACCGATTGCCCGCGACTTTTACGTTGTCGTCGGTCCACCTAGTGGGAGGCCTTCCTACGCTGCGTCTTTCGGTTCGCGGTCGCCACTCAAGAACCTTTCTTCTTCATCGGTTGTCAGTTCTTCGAGCGATGTGGCCTGCCCATTGCCACTTCAACTTGCTGCTGACGCTGTGAAATGCTACAAATGCTGTGATTTGCAGCATTTGGAGCATTTGCTCGCACTATATTCACTGGCAAGCAAAAATAATATCCGAAAATTCATAGATCTGTAGTAAAAGCAGGTAATTTACCGAACAAATAATTTTATTTTAATTTCTTAGTACAGACAATCATTTTTATTTATTTTATTGTTGAGAGGCAGCCCTACGCACCAGCTGCCGCGGAAGATCATCAATCATCGCGCAAGACAATCACAACTGGCGGCGCATCTGCCGTTCGCGCTATCGCGTCACAGAGTCGCAGCTATGCACCCATATTATGCACTGTTGAAAGCTTACTTAGCAGAAAACTAACTTTTATAATTAGGTTCATTGATGTAACTTTTCAAATGCGCACGATATCCTTGTCACTATACCAACTTGTTGTGAAAACATGTCTATATGGTAGTTAAGGTAAGACTTTTATATTATTGATAAGACAATAGAGCCACGGAGAGCTTTTCTTACATGTGTACTTTATTTAAATTTAAGCATTGAACGGTTTTTAACTGCTATTTACGTACTTATATTACATAAATAGTAATTCATTTATTTATTCAGGCAAATTACACCCAGACATTTAAAACATAGAAAAATTAAATAAAATCACAATAAAATTAATAAAATCAAATTCAAAAATCAAATGTCATAAATGGAAAAAGTCAAAATTAAAGTCAGTAAAAATGTAGGCAAATTAATTAAAGTCTTTAAAAAAAAACAGAATTTAATCAATTCAATCAATCAATTTAATGTAAATAAGTACATAAATTAATCAAATGCTTCTTACTTGCAAACTTTTTCATTTATAGTAATTAGCCGCATAGATAATTTACCTCCACTGGAAATTCTTAATTAATTATCCATCGATCCATAATAAAAAGTAATAATGTCATACCTTCTCAGGTCTTGTTAAGTATAATAACTTATCTCTTTTAATAATAATAACTTACATCCCACAATCATAATTGTCGTCGTCTTATTTGTACTTATAAGAGGAACACACAAATTAATAAATCGACAACCACGTTTTCACATTAGCATGATTATCAATGTTTTTACAATTATTAATTATCTTGCGGAGTGCGAAATGCTAGAGTAGTACCACAGAATAAATAATAGATTGGAAGTACCTCTCTATTTATATCGTTAAAGTAGTACCTCTCTATTTTTATCTGGACCTGGGTATGTCCTAAAACTGCAACCAGAACCACCGGAGGACGAGCAGCAGTGTCCTATTGGTTAACGGTGGTAACACTCTGCGATCCCCAAGCCGCCTGCCAAGCGTGGGGATTATGGCAACCCCTCCCTATTAAGGGGGAGGCCTTCGTCCAGTAGTGGGCGTCTTATGGCTGTCAATGAAGTACCTCTCTATTTATCTGGTTAAACAAATAACTGACGTGCTCCTATTGCCAACATTTTTTATTTGGCGTTTAACTTAGAAACATTTTACCTAAATAGGCCATTAGACTCAGTATTTAATAAAACGCCAACCCTCTCGCGTGGATTTTAATCTCATCATACGCACCTTGTTATTTCCTCGTAAAAAATAGCTTTCCATAGTTCACTAGTGGAAATATTGTAATATCGTGGCACGCTCCGGCGGCGTCTTAATAAACATTTTTTTTTCGTCATATGAAAATGACATTCTGGCGTCACATGTGACATTGATGAAAAAATAAAAAATAAATGACGGGATCGGCGTTCTGAGGACCCGCTCCACTGCTTATTCCGGTCCCTTTGGTGCCTTATTCGGGTGTTGGGGCTTTATTTGGGACACGAGTATCTTCAAAAACTTAGAAACAAGGGTATAAAACAGGATATAGAATAGGAATAGAGTTATATGATTATTTACGGGATATTTACAGTGATTATGATTTAAAACGAAGTGTGTGATGTTTAAAACAGTGTTTCTGAGTAGGCACACTTCAGGAAACTAAAATCCCTAGTGAGGCACATACGCATTTGGAAAAATTAAGAACATTCTGTCCATTATTTTTATTTGTAGGCATAATATCCTTATAGACATAATTAAAATAGTTGATCATATTTATCGCATAAATATCGCATTTTTGATCGCATTTAAGAACAGTCTGGATAAATGGATAAAAAGGAGAAGATAGACTTAACAGACAAATACTGAAATTCAACACTGTTTGATATAGGCACATCAGCATAATGCTGCTCGCCTACCATTAAATAAATAAATAAATATTGTATAGATTGATTTATTCAATGTGAGTTTTGTTGGTTAGTGAGGATAGAATAGACAAAAAGTAAAGGATATGCTTCCGAACATTTTCGGCTCAATATGTTTAGTATGTAATCAGTCTACTGACTACGTTCCTTTCCTCTCAAATGAGATGATCGCTGACTAACGAAGACATGCGAATACATTGCAATAAATTAAATTGTTATACGTTCAAGTTACGAGACGAGCAAGACGTTCGCCTGGTGGTAAGTGTCACGCCTGCCACTAACAGTAGTAGCAGTGCCAGAATAGTGAACTTGCGAACACTATCCTGCGCCGCACTGCACTGCGCTCGTCACCCTGAGATATTATAGATGTAAAATCTCATCATACCCAGTAATTTCTCTGGTAACATTACCCTTCAAACTGGAACACAGTAATGCTTGCACACTATTGCTTGGCGGTTAAATAACTGGCAAAGGTGGTACTTCCCCAGGCGGCCTCTGCAGTAAAGTCCTACCACTACAATGTACATCATTATGATAGTATTATAAAGTGTCAATTACCGTCCTTACGATGAAGCCAATGTCTATAGAAAGGTAATTTTGTTAATTTATTAAGTAGCAACAAAAAAAACATTTCTTTGAAGCCGCAACTCTATAAAGAACTTCATAAACATAGTAGTTCTATTTTCCTTTCCTTCTTCAACTTTCCTATCTCCCGATTCTGCTTGACAAATGATCATCGTTATTTGACAGACGCGATCGGAGCCGACATGTTGTTGTCCTTTGTTTTATTAAACCCACCCCTGTAGACATTATGAGGGATCGTCGCTTAACATAATGCGGCCAATGTTGCTTGTTATGAGCTTAGAGGTTTTACTTTGTCGTAAACTGAGGTAATGTTGCCCTTTTTCAAGTGATTTTATAAGGTTTTGTTTTTCAATGATGTTTATTATAAATGAATCAATTTCCTGACTGACTGACTGATTGAATGACGCACTGACTGACAGTCAACGCACAGCCTAAGCCACTGGTCGTACAGACTTGAAATTTGGAGGATGTATTTTTCTTGATGCGTAGGGTTTTTTGGACTAATAAAAGGATTTTTCGAAATTCAACCCCTAAGGGAGTAAAAATGGGTAAAAACTTTTGTATTGATATGGATATGGATTTTATTTGGATAGTTCATTTGAAATATTAAAAACAAACTTTTTTTTTTTTGACAGGGATGACTTAAGAGTGAATGAATGAATTTTATGTATGTACTAGCTTTTGCCCGCGGCTTTGCCCGCGTAGTAATGTTGAATACTGGAATTCGGTTAAATCGGGGCCCAACTCAATTGAATCACTAAAATACGTATATTATTGCATTTTTTCCAAGCCGCTTGCAAGTCTTTAAGTTTGCTTGAGGATGATCAAATTTAATATAAAAAATTATTTAGCAGCTTAGGCTGTACAGTATCTATAATAATTATGTCCGTCAAACAGTCGTCTGCGTGGACCTACAAAAAAATAGCCTATGTCCGTTTCCGAACCTTATGCTATAACTACCTATCCAAAAATGCAGCTCCATCTGTTCAGCCGACCAATAAATACGCCCATCCCCGTCCCCATTCCCAGCCTCATCCCTATAAGCGGCCCCTTCCCCATCCCCATCCCTATACCAAATGTAATTTTAATATGAACACGCCCATCCCCGTCCCCATCCCCGTTCCCTCCCTCATCCCCATCCCGAACCCCATCCTCACCCCATCCCATCCCCACCCCCATCCCGATTTCAACTTTCATCTTAATGTAATTATGTCCGTCAAACAGTCGTCTGCGTGGACCTACAAAAAAATAGCCTATGTCCGTTTCCGAACCTTATGCTATAACTACCTATCCAAAAATGCAGCTCCATCTGTTCAGCCGACCAATAAATACGCCCATCCCCGTCCCCATTCCCAGCCTCATCCCTATAAGCGGCCCCTTCCCCATCCCCATCCCTATACCAAATGTAATTTTAATATGAACACGCCCATCCCCGTCCCCATCCCCGTTCCCTCCCTCATCCCCATCCCGAACCCCATCCTCACCCCATCCCATCCCCACCCCCATCCCGATTTCAACTTTCATCTTAATATGGACACGCCCATCCCCGTTCCCAGCCTCATCCACATCCACATCCCATCCCCACCTGTCCCCACCAAATCCCCACCCCATCCCCACCCCATCCCCATCCCGATACCAATTGTAATCTTAATATGAACATGCCTATCTCAGTCCCGTCTCCGTTCCCAGTATCATCGCCACCCCCACCCCCACCCCCATCCCCACATCTATCCCCATACCTATACCAAATTTCATTTGAATATGTACAGCCGTTCAAAGTTAAGGAGAAACAAACGTACTATCACTAAAACTTCGTTTTTTTTTATACTAACGGGAGCTGATTTTGAAAAAACTGTGACACCCGTATCTTTTTATTTTTATAGTAGAATATGTATACCAAGTTTTGTATCAATCGAACCAGAGAATAAAAAGTTTCATACAAACTTTAACACCCCATTTAACCCCCTTCGGGGTTGATTTTCGAAAAATCCTTTCTTAGTGGGCGTTTACACCTCTCCAAAAACATACCCTCCAAATTTCAAGTCTCTACGTTTAGCGGTTTGGGCTGTACGTTGTCTATATGTCAGTCAGTCAGTCAGTCAGTCAGTCAGGACAAAGCCTTTTATAGTTATAGATTAAAAAATAATTTAGCAGCTTAGGCTGTACAGTATCTATAATAATTATGTCCGTCAAACAGTCGTCTGCGTGGACCTACAAAAAAATAGCCTATGTCCGTTTCCGAACCTTATGCTATAACTACCTATCCAAAAATGCAGCTCCATCTGTTCAGCCGACCAATAAATACGCCCATCCCCGTCCCCATTCCCAGCCTCATCCCTATAAGCGGCCCCTTCCCCATCCCCATCCCGATACCAAATGTAATTTTAATATGAACACGCCCATCCCCGTCACCATCCCCGTCACCATCCCCGTTCCCTCCCTCATGCCCATCCCGAACCCCATCCTCACCACATCCCATCCCCACCCCCATCCCGATTTCAACTTTCATCTTAATATGGACACGCCCATCCCCGTTCCCAGCCTCATCCACATCCACATCCCATCCCCACCAAATCCCCACCCCATCCTTATCCCCACCCCACCCCCACCCCATCCCCATCCCCATCCCCATCCCCATCCCGATACCAATTGTAATCTTAATATTAACGTGCCTATCTCCGTCCCGTCTCCGTTCCCAGTATCATCGCCACCCCCACCCCCACCCCCATCCCCACATCTATCCCCATCCCTATACCAAATTTCATTTGAATATGTACAGCCGTTACAAAGTTAAGGAGAAACAAACGTACTATCACTAAAACTTCGTTTTTTTTTATACTAACGGGAGCTGATTTTGAAAAAACTGTGACACCCGTATCTTCTTATTTTTATAGTAGAATATGTATACCAAGTTTTGTATCAATCGAACCAGAGAATAAAAAGTTTCATACAAACTTTAACACCCCATTTAACCCCCTTCGGGGTTGATTTTCGAAAAATCCTTTCTTAGTGGGCGTTTACACCTCTCCAAATTTCAAGTCTCTACGTTTAGCGGTTTGGGCTGTACGTTGTCTATATGTCAGTCAGTCAGTCAGTCAGTCAGTCAGTCAGGACAAAGCCTTTTATAGTTATAGAAGATTAAAAAATAATTTAGCAGATTAGGCTGTACAGTATCTATAATAATTATGTCCGTCAAACAGTCGTCTGCGTGGACCTACAAAAAAATAGCCTATGTCCGTTTCCGAACCTTATGCTATAACTACCTATCCAAAAATGCAGCTCCATCTGTTCAGCCGACCAATAAATACGCCCATCCCCGTCCCCATTCCCAGCCTCATCCCTATAAGCGGCCCCTTCCCCATCCCCATCCCGATACCAAATGTAATTTTAATATGAACACGCCCATCCCCGTCACCATCCCCGTCACCATCCCCGTTCCCTCCCTCATCCCCATCCCTCACCCCATCCTCACCCCATCCCATCCCCACCCCCATCCCGATTTCAACTTTCATCTTAATATGGACACGCCCATCCCCGTTCCCAGCCTCATCCACATCCACATCCCATCCCCACCAAATCCCCACCCCATCCTTATCCCCACCCCACCCCCACCCCATCCCCATCCCCATCCCCATCCCCATCCCGATACCAATTGTAATCTTAATATTAACGTGCCTATCTCCGTCCCGTCTCCGTTCCCAGTATCATCGCCACCCCCACCCCCACCCCCATCCCCACATCTATCCCCATCCCTATACCAAATTTCATTTGAATATGTACAGCCGTTACAAAGTTAAGGAGAAACAAACGTACTATCACTAAAACTTCGTTTTTTTTTATACTAACGGGAGCTGATTTTGAAAAAACTGTGACACCCGTATCTTCTTATTTTTATAGTAGAATATGTATACCAAGTTTTGTATCAATCGAACCAGAGAATAAAAAGTTTCATACAAACTTTAACACCCCATTTAACCCCCTTCGGGGTTGATTTTCGAAAAATCCTTTCTTAGTGGGCGTTTACACCTCTCCAAAAACATACCCTCCAAATTTCAAGTCTCTACGTTTAGCGGTTTGGGCTGTACGTTGTCTATATGTCAGTCAGTCAGTCAGTCAGTCAGTCAGTCAGGACAAAGCCTTTTATAGTTATAGATTTTTTTTGTTTTTGTAGTTATAGTGACAAATATTGGTATTTAGATAGTTCATTTAAAATAAAATATGGTACATTCAATATTTTTAAGACTGTGATGACGTAAGGCGACGTAAGACGATAATGGGGCATGAAGATTATATGGACTTTATTTGTTTTTGAAGTCATTGTCATAAAAATTGGTATTTAGATAGACTTTTTACGCATTTAAACATTTTTTTAATGGAGGAAAAAATGCACTAGTGTTATTATCTTCAGCGGTATAAAATATAATAGCACTAAAATGGGAGCGGGGCAAATTTTTTCCGTACGCCGACGAAGTCGCGGGCGACCTCTAGTTTATTATAGTTATTGGCCATTTAACAATCCCCATCATTGTTAATGGGCATTTTTATTTCCTACTGGATACTTCTAATATAATAATGTTATTTACTTTTACTCATTATAATTATCTCAGTAACCATATACCTAATTATAAACAAATACTCAATCCAGGTTAGAATTCACTGATTCGCACAGTCTCATTTCATTCTCATTCTCAGTCAGTTGAATCATGTTTAAAAAAAAACTCGAATTTGAATTTACACGCGACGTGAATTCATTACGAAGAACCAAATCATCGACTGTCTATTACCGACCTAAGGGTTGCAACAAAGCCGGTTCCGCTGACAAAAGGAAACGCGAGCCCTGAGCGAAATCCAAAACGGAATCTCTCTCGCTATAAATCATAAAAACGCCGCGGAAACAACCCTGCCACATCTCCAACCAAGGGTTGTATAGTAACTGATAGATAATCTGTAAGCACGGGCTTATTCTAGCTGGCGCAATTGACATTGTATACAGGGGTATGTCTAATCAGTTAGCATCTTTTTAAGGGCAAATTCTGTACATCAAAACAAACAACTTTTACTATGGGGCCAACACTGAAATCGCGAAAAATTTATCAGCTGTTCCATACAAAAAATTAATCGACCTTGGGCAAAATGTATGGAACATCTATTTTTTTTTCGCGATTTCAATGTTGGCCCCATAGTAAAAGTTATTTATTTTGATGTACAGAATATGCCCTGATTAGAACTAACCCTGTATATCACTGTTGCTTCCACGTCGCTATCAACAGAGTGCTAATTGGTGGCAGATACGAGTACGTACTTAAAACGCTTATCAAAAAAAATAACGTCCATACGAATAACGAATCCATGGCCGCATTATTATTTTTAATTATATCGTCTTCGCTTTTGCTACCACCAGGGCCCTGTTTTATAAAGCTACAAGTCTTGTACTTGTAGCTTACGCGATTAAGTCCCCGTGATAATCATAATAACAAGTACAAGCACTTGTATATAGGATAAAGACAAACCATCTAACTGTAACTGGTAACTTGTACTTAGTTACTGGTACAAGACGCTATTACAATTGTATTTGTTGTATTGTTGCTTGTACTTGTAGCTTTATAAAACAGGGTCCAGGTGTATTCCCACTAGTTCTATTGGTTATTGGTTCTTCCATTGATATCAACTACTGGGACTATTTTGTCCAAGTTACTACTTGGACTATTTTGTCCAAGTAAATACTTGGACTATTTTGTCCAAGTAGGTAAGTAGTTCCATTACTATCTTCTTTTTTTTCATCATATCGTCCAATTGCAAGAAATTGAAGATGTGGCTTTTAGAAAAAAAAAACTATTGCTTGGACGAGTTTCTAAACAAGCACAATGTAATGTATCTATGCTAATATTTAGATTTATCTGTGACATTTCCACATGCCAATGAACAGCAGAATAGACAGTTTGGACTACACCTATCAATACGATCATAATAATTTAACTCTCTTTTTGGTGGAATAAGTTCATTTCATATCATTTAATTTCAATTAGTTCTATTGCTAGATATGTTGTACTTAATAAGTTGTATATTCCATTACTAGCATTCTTGAATTCGAAATGATACTACGAGTATGACTTACAAGCACCATGCATTGTTGTTTACCCCCCAAAAAAACTATAACACATTTTTGGACCCTATGTGAAAGTTATAGTTAAAGTTGTTAAAGCGTTCGTGTTTGGTTGGTGA
Source organism: Erannis defoliaria (assembly GCA_905404285.2). NCBI lineage: Eukaryota > Metazoa > Arthropoda > Insecta > Lepidoptera > Geometridae > Erannis > Erannis defoliaria. Next base: position 1,705,559 of record FR990092.1, read on the forward strand.
ATTCACATGCGCCATTGAATTTCTTCTCCGTACCTATGCAGAGCCAGTAGTATGAAATTTCGTACACAAACTCTAAAGAGCTCATTGGTACCTCATTGGCTCATTGGTGCATTGGTCATTGGCCTGGATTTGAACCCGCGAACTCACGGTTTAAAGGCTCCCACGGCTTCAGCAATAATTTAAATAATCATAATTGGATAGAAACAATAAAGATTGGAACATTATTTTCATTGGTGATACCTCATTGGTGCTCATTGGCTCATTGGTCATTGGCCTGGATTTGAACCCACGAACTCACGGTTTAAAGGCTCCCACGGCTTCAGCAATAATTTAAATAAGCATAATTGGATTGAAACAATAAAGATTGGAACATTATTTGAAATACGTCATATTTCATGCAACGTAGGGTACATATTAAGACCTACTCGTTACACTATATATACTATCACTACTATATTGGCTACTTGGCAGGTGACTTGGGGATCGCAGAGTGCTACCACCGTTAACCAAGAGGACGCTACTGCCCATCCTCCGGTGGTACTGGTTGCAGTTTTAGGACATGCCCAGGTCCAAACTCGTTACACTACGTCTAATTAAAGAATTTTATGTATGATAGCTCAATTACACTCCATAAGCACTATGGAACTTAATTACGTACCTTACCTGTGATTCGTGTTAATAACTAAATTATCTATGCAATTTTGCATTCAGTAAGTTTTTAATGCAATAGTTACAAATTGTTGTTGTTAATTAATTCGTTGTCATTAAATAAAGGGTGAAACAATTAATGATTATTTTTATAGGTTTCTATTAAGGTTAGTACGGTGCTTCCCAAATATCTGTATAAGTAGTACAGTACGAGTATAGTCCGGGAGGGCAAATGATTTTGCTCTGGGTTCGAACATCAAATAAAGTAAAGTAAGTTCTTATAGGCTGAGTGGCGAGCCCTAATATCAGAGTTATTGTGCCACCTGAAGGCCCCTGACATGGCATGACAGATGTTGTTATAGAAATATAGAATAAACAATCGGGACAAGCTATTTAACTTTTCATTCGACCCGAAAGCGCTCATATATAAATGTCACTCACGGTCACCCATCCGAAGAATGACCGGATCGTCCGTTCAAATTCAAATTCATTTTATTCTGTAAACATGATTACATGCATTTAGAAACGTCAAATTATACAATCATAATAGTTCACTTTGATATTGAATATGTATTAGATAAAATAACAATTATAATTATTTAGATCAGCAAAAGCATCGTCAAAATTAAAACTACTAAAACAATATTATTTAAGAAAAAAATAATATAATTTTATAAACTAAATATAAATTAAGACTAATTATTTAAATATAGTTCTGTCCGTAATAGCATCTGCTATTCTGTAATAGCTTTTATCAATCAAACATTTTTTAATATAATTCAATATGTCACTATTCGATTTACATTTGATACAATCAGGGATCTTATTATAAAATTCTATTCCCAAGCAATAAAAGCTATTATTAGTTTTCGTCAGCCTTCTTGGTGGCGGTAGAATTCGATTTTTATCTCGACATCCATCTCCATAACAATCAATGGCTCTTTTCATACTATTAATGTTTTCAAGGACATATAATATATTCTGATAGATACATTCACCCGTCATTGTCATAATGCCCAATGGCTAATAACATTCCTACATGAGTCTAATTTTTTTAGTCCAAGTATATACCGCACAGCTCGTTTCTGTAGAATGAATACTCTTTTGGTGTGACATTCAGCAGCTGATCCCCAAAAGAGTATTCCATATGTTAGGAGCGAGTGAAAATATGCAAAATAAATCGTTCTAGCTGCTACAGGCCCAGCTAGGTCTTTAATCTTTTTTATAGCATACGTGGCTGAACTAAGTTTTTTTGTTAACTCGCTAATATGAGTAATCCACGTTAATTTATTGTCAAGCCATACACCCAGGAATTTGACTTCATTTGAAATTGACAAGTTAAAGTCACCTAGAGATTTTTCTACGTGTTGAATTGAGGAAGGCTTGCTCTTCGTGCCTAGATCAAAGTTAACTACATGAGATTTCTCAACATTTAACAGCATATTGTTTGCTGAGAACCAACGTTTGATATTTTCTATCGAGTGTATTATTTGTGAAATGGCACCCGTTGAAGATTCGTCCTTAACTACTAAACTAGTGTCGTCTGCAAACAAAGGGGTCCCAGGATTCATCCCTGAGGAACACCAAAGTTGATAGTACTCCTATTAGATCTACACCCATTTACCTCTGTTACCTGACTCCTATCATGCAAATACGACTTAAACAAATTTAACTCAGTGCAGCGAATACCATAATGATTTAGTTTTGAAATAAGAATATCATGAGAAACACAATCAAACGCCTTTGAAAGATCACAGAAAACGCCAAAAGTTTTCTGTCGTCTTTCAAGGCCAGACAGAATGTCTGTAATGAGTCGAGTTATAGCATGTTTACAAGATTTAGACCTTTGAAAGCCAAACTGACGAGTATTGAGAAGCTTTTCATCTATCATATATGACATGAGTTCTTCGGTGATATATTTTTCAAAGATCTTACTTACACTAGGAAGAACAGATACAGGGCGGTAGTTGTTACAGTTCGTAACGTCACCTTTTTTAAATATCGGAACAACTTTAGCAACCTTCATGTCCTCAGGGAAAACCCCTTCGTAAATACAGTTGTTAATTATAGTCGTAATTGGGAGTACAATTACATCCTCTAGTTTTTTCAAAAGATACGGTGTAATGTGCCAGAAATCATTGGATTTTTTGGGTTTCATTTGCCTAATTATTTTTATTACACGATTTACAGAAATAGGTCTCAAGATAAAATTTGAAGTATGGCTAGGTATAAAATTATTTAAGAATGTCAGAGAGTCCTCAGTAGAACAGTTCAAATTATTTGTGAGATCATTAGCTATATTAACAAAATAATTATTGAATACATTACAAATTTCATTTCTATCATACATTAGATCACCATTACAATTTAAAATTTTATCACAGTTTTTATCACAGTTACCACCCTTTCCAGTTTCGTCTTTGATAATTTGCCAAGCGCATTTAATCTTATTAGTAGCATTATCAACCTTTTGTTTAAAGTACATCTTTCTGGCAGCTAGGCACACTTTTTTAAATATCTTGCTATACTTATTTAAAAACATTCTAGATACATTACTACCTTCATTATACAAAGAATACAAATCGAACATTTTTAGTCTGGATATTAAGATCCCTTTCGTGGCCCATTCACAAAACTTTGCTCCTTTATTCGAAATTTTAGTAACAGGGATAATTCTATCTAGATTCTTCAGAAAAACCTTGAAGAATGTAGAGTAATCATTGTAAGCGTTGGGATTTTGCCATGCTTGATATAAACTATACTTAAGACAATCAATTTTAGCACCCGTAGTTTTACGACACATTTTGTTACTATTTGTTACATAATCCATTTCAAGTTCAAAGTTAGCTACTTGTGCAGTATGGTCTGATTTGACCCCTGGTAAAACTTTCGTGCTAATAGTGCAATCAGAGTCAGTAAATATATTATCGATACAAGTCTTTGATTTATCTACGATTCTGGTGTACTCGCAGATAAGCTTTTTCAAGCAAAAGCTGTTGAGAACTTCCAACAATATACTGCTAATCCCCATGTTATCTAATGCGAAATTGACATTAAAGTCGCCACACAAAATTATAGTTTTGTTATTATGATCAGTAACCTTATCAAGGCATTGTTCCATTTTGTCACAGTAGATATTTAGATCCCCAGATGGCGATCTGTATACTACCAAAATAATACAATTTTTTATTTCAATACGGTCAGCTAACGGGGAGCTAGCGGGGTTTCGAATTGATAACCTCCTGTTTTTGAATTGGTTAAAATGGGTATTTATCCCCGTGCGAGGCCGGGGCGGGTCAGCTAGTTTAGTTACAAATAGATAAGCAAAACGTACGCATAAGTAAAAATGCAAAAATGTTATATTACGTTGTCATGGTAAAAGGAGCTTATTATTGTGAACAACTATTACAAAGGAACCGACCTTATAATTGCGAAAAAACCGAATGTTTCAATAAAAATATAATCCGCCCTTGACAAAATGTATATTAACAGCTACTTACCTACTCGTAATTCACATCGCATAGTGAGGAAGGAATGACGATATAAACTTTCTGTAGAAGTTTGAGTTATCCGAAAAATATACCTAACATCAACATGGAATAAAACTTTGTAAACAGGTTCCGTGCGTGCTCCGCCATAAACCACGTCATCAGGCATGCGTTCAAATGGTATGTGTATGTTTTGCATGGTGGTAGGATCTTTCTCGTTACAAAAAACCTAATAACTACCTCATCATCTGACATGTGCTGAAATTAGTTCTCTGCTGGATCTAGATCTAGGTATCTGCCAAGGTACGTTATTCATGAAACTTTTAAACTTTCGCGATTTGAACACATAATTATGTTTATCATCGGGACTTAATCGCGCACAAATAAATTTATTTTTATTTACCTCGACGTTTCGACCATGTTCCAATGGCCGTGGTCACTAAATAATCGTACTCGTACTCTTATTAGTACGTAAGTATATTATTCTATTGATATTCTCTTGACCTGTAACAATTTGTTATTAATAAATGATGATTATGATTAAACATAATTGTACGTTATTCAGTCCGACTTTTGCTTTTCATGGCATTCTTTCACCGATCAGTTCACGGGTTTTACGTTGTCACTTTATGGAGCATCATCGTTCTTATCTACCAATCTTGTAAATTAGATTACGAATTAATGAGCATGATTTCTATCGCAAATAAAATAACCGTTTCTTACATTAAAACTTTGGTTCTGAACTTAAATAATGAACAATGTATTAGGAGACAATAGACTTCCTTCGAATGTCTCTTAGCACTTGAGAATTAACAGCGCCGCTTTAAAAAACTGAAAATCTTTTTCTTAAGTCTAATTTTCTCAGTGCCTGCTCCCTTATAATTAGTACTTACAGTGATGCAATACAAAATAATATTATTGCCCTTTAGTATTATTATTACCCGACTGCGTAAGAATATGTTATTATATTTTTATGTGTTTATTTTGTAGTACAAGCAGATGTGTCACTAATAACCAATAGTCTAAGAAATTGTGATAAAATTATAAATAGTTAACTTTAATTAAATACATTTGTTCAGTTAGGTAGGTCCAACTTCGACAAAGAGGTCGCCCGAAGAATCCAACTCGGATGGGCAGCCTTCAGAAAATTGTGTAATATCTTCTCGTCCAAAATCCCGCAGTGTCTGAAGACAAGGGTATACGACCAGTGTGTGTTGCCAGTGATGACATATGGAACTGAAACGTGGTCTTTAACTGCTGGCCTTTTGGAGAAACTTAGAGTCACGCAACGGGCAATGGAGAGCGCGATGCTCGGAGTTACTTTGCGCGATAGAATGCGGAACGAGGATATTCGCCAAAGAACCAAAGTTACCGACATAGCTCGCAAGGCTTGCAAGTTGAAGTGCCAATGGGCAGGCCACATCGCTCGAAGAACTGACAACCGATGGGGAAGAAAGGTTCTTGAGTGGCGACCGCGAACCGGAAGACGCAGCGTAGAAAGGCCTCCCACTAGGTGGACCGACAACATTGTAAAAGTCGCGGGCAACCGGTGGATGCAAATGGCAGGTTGTCGTACAGTGTGGCGGTCTAAGGGGGAGGCCTTTGTTCAGCAGTGGACGTCTCCGGGCTGATGATGATGATGAATTAAATACATAATATCATAATGATCAAATAATTATAATACACCCAAGCTTACTAACCTAGATATAGCCATACCTTTACCTTTATATATACATATAGATATACACCTTTGTTGTTTTTTCTTAGAAAAAAGAGGCGCTAAATACCTACTCCAAGTTTGTTTTTATACCTTACTAGCATATACACATGATAAAAGTAGATATTATTATATAATAATATCTACTTTTATCATGTTTCTGTTTTTTTGTTCTGTATACTACTGTAACCCAGATTCTTAGGATAGGTAATATTTAGGCTAACCTGACAGCAGAATCCTGACCTTTTGTTGATGCTTTTTATCAACTTTACAATAGAGATAAATTGTTTTTTTACCCAATTCATACAAATTCCTACGTAGAAAAAAAAAGAAGTATGTTATATGTTTGTTTATTTACATAATTTCGTTTTAATATTTATTATACTTAAGAATTTTTACTTAATTCTATAGCTTTTTACAATAATCATAATTTAAAACGTTATTTAAAATCATTCTTCTTCAGTTTGCATATTTTTAATCCAGGAAAAGTCCCAATTTCCGGCCGCAACTTCAGTTGTAGCACTCGTTCGTACGGAGAATGAGCTTTCGGATTGTGGGGCTGATTCTGGCCATAACTCAACATCACTGTATGGCAATAGATCCTGCTGCATTTGGAGATGAACTTGCTGATACGGCGGCGGACACATTTCGGAGATGGTGTACCCAGGATAGCTTTCTACAGACATCGGGGCTTCAGCCATCGAAGTTATTGTAGAAGTAGACGACACTGGATATTCCTCCATGTACACGCCCATCCTGTTATAAGCCTCATTGTTGGCTTGGTATTGTTCCTGATACATTGGTACACCAATTTCTGGAGTAGACTGTGTCGTAGTCACGTCGTCAACTTCTTCGATACTTTCAGCCCGATCTTTCTTTTCCTTCATTCTACGATTTTGAAACCAGATCTTTATCGTCCTCTCGTTCAGACGCAGTATTTCAGCCAGCTCGATCCGGCGAGTGCGGTCTAAGTACCTGGTTCTGGCATATTCTTGTTCAAGTTCCATCATCTGGTGACTTGTGAAGGCGGTTCTGATGCGTTTCTGCTTTTTGACTCCACCATTTGTCTTGTTCCAAGTAGTATGTATGAGCTCGATATTTTGTTGAGTTGCCAGAGTGTTGGTGTGCGGTGGAGGTCTGTGAGGCGGGTGGACCAAAACTGGAACAGCTGATAAGTTCTGTGTGCTTGGGATGCTCATCATGGGGTAGCCATTGTGGATATGGGTGTATCTCTGGTAAGGTGGTGGATTGAAAACGTTGATGTAGTTTGGTTCTGGGTTGTATGGAAGTGCTGCATAACTATTAGCTTCATGAAGGTTGAGTCCTGGATTGCTGATGTTGGGGGGCACTGGAACAATGTTGTGGTTTGGTAACGCGTTCCATACTAAGTTCTGAAAAGACAAAAATATTATAAAATTTTAGTATAAATGCAAACATCCCATATACTACCAAGTGTCTGTTTTTCAAGAACTACCTACGAACACCATGTATATTATTTAAACCAAGAAACCACGTTTAGAGATAGAGACTCCAGATTACTTCTACTTAATTACTACTTGTCTCGATTAAACAGAAAACAAAAACAGAAACACCAGAAAACAGAACAAACAACAGAACAACAGCCTTTTCTAAATCAATAATGTACTTTAAAAACTATCAATAACCGTTTCACTCTGGATAATATTTGATTGGTTATTCTCTGGACTCCATTGTTCAGAAGTGCCAAGCACTTTTTGCGGTGACTGACTTGTCGTTGAAGACAGCATTTCACTTGATATTTCTAAAAGTCGTAAACGAAAACAATAAAGTTAAAGAAAATAAAGTAACGTACTCAACGAAAGTTGAGCTACTAATAATACTTTCCCCAATTAGGTTCCGATTTTATATATTATGGTGTCCCAGTGGTATGTGTCATAAAGTGATTAGCAAACCAGTAAAGCTCTATTCAACACTTAATTAGAGTGCGTTGATGTTTTACTTGACGTGTAAGTTTGGTGATATCTAAAAACTTCAATTAAAGTTTTATGACATTTATGAATTAAATCGATTCGTCCTTTTTTCCACGTGTTAAATTTGATATTTTGGATTTAACAAACAGTATTGAAAATAACGGATAATTAAAAAATCTGGAGCAACTGGTCAAATAGTCGCCGTTATAGACTGAAGAACTTCTTGACATGCAATTGTAACTTAATTAAAAATTTAGTATTAAGTATTGATAGTATAGAACATTACGTAAGATCTAAAATTTCATTTCAATGCTATGTTATAGGTAATTTGATATTATGAGTATTTCTAATTTAAAGGTACAGCTTACGAAAGGAACAAGATAATGCTGGGTACGTTCCTATTGCCTCGTCATCAGCCCGGAAACGTCCACTGCTGAAGCAAGTACTCCACCTTAGACACACACCACACCACACTGTACACTGCCACACTGTACGACAACCTGCCATTGCATTTTGCATTGCATTTTTGTATTGCCTATTGCCTATCACTTAGATATTTTTAAGATTACAGTCTATAAGTGTTTTAGAAGTTTTCGTTATTCATCTTTCACAACATCGTCATCGTCACAAACCGACAGTCTAGTTAGTGATCAAGCACGCACATAAAAAGAGACATTTGACTTTACTTACTTACCGGCCAGAAGACGAACTGCTGGACTAAGGCCTCCCCCTTAATAGCGGGGCGTTGCCATAATTCCCAAGCTTGGCAGGCGGCTTGGGGATCGCAGAATCCTCACCGCCACCATTAACTGAGTTTAAAAATCATTTGTCTTCACAAACTTTTAATTTCAATTTGATTCTGTTGACACTTGTTATAGAGCTGGGTAATAGGCGTGGAATACACCAAAAAATATCTAAAATTTAATATAAGGCATACGTATACTGATTACATTTCAGTCTACTAATAACTACAATATTCTAAGGAATACTAAATCCATGATTCCATAATACGAAGTTTTGTACATAGACTAATGTAGGTAACGCAATAAACTAATGAAATCCAATCAATTTACACGAAAACAAAATAGGTTTTGATTTACATTTTATAATGGGTCACAAGCATTACCAAAATCAATAAGAAGAGAGTTCATTTAGTGTAACTTTTTATGAATGACGAGATAGAAGTGTTGTTATTCCTAAAATGTTCTCCTATCTCTAGCGAAAACAAGTCATTAGAACAGCTTATCGAAAGATTTTGTTGATCACATCTTTTTATTTTGGTGTATTGTAGGGTTTTATTATCCAGCACAGTATTTACAAATTATTATCGTATTTACTTTTGAGTAGGTATTTGTGTTAATGTATATTAAGTAAGTTTGGTTGTCAGTTCTTCGAGCGATGTGGCCTGGACGAGATAGAAGTGTTGTTATTCCTAAAATGTTCTCCTATCTCTAGCGAAAACAAGTCATTAGAACAGCTTATCGAAAGATTTTGTTGATCACATCTTTTTGTTTTCGTGTATTGTAGGGTTTTATTATCCAGCACAGTATTTACAAATTATTATCGTATTTACTTTTGAGTAGGTATTTGTGTTAATGTATATTAAGTAAGTTTGGTTATCAGTTCTTCGAGCGATGTGGCCTGCCCATTGCCACTTCAACTTGCAAACCTTGCGAGCCATGTCGGTAACTTTGGTTCTTTAGCAAATATCCTCGTATGGGGAAGAAAAGTTCTTGAGTGGCGACCGCGAACCGGAAGACGCAGCGTAGGAAGGCCTCCCACTAGGTGGACCGACGACATTGTAAAAGTCGCGGGCAACCGGTGGATGCAAATGGCAGATTGTCGTACAGTGTGGCGGTCTAAGGGGGAGGCCTTCGTTCACCAGTGGACGTCTCCGGGCTGATGATGAAGTAAGTTTGTATAGGCTGAGTGGCCAGCCCTAGGTCAGAGTTAATGTGCCGCCCGAAGGCCTCTGACATGGCTGACGATTGTTGTTATAGAAACTAGAACAAACAACAAGGACCAACAATTTAACGTGTCACCCGACCCACGGTAGCGCTCAGAAATAAATGTCACTCACGGTCACCCATCCGAAGACTGACCGGACCGTCCGTTGCTTAACATCGGTGATCGTTTAGAATCACCTAGACAAGCTACGCCACGTGTATATTGTAATGTATTATGATACGTAGAAGTAGATAGCTTAACCACAGGTAACATAATAGTACTACGCTATAGATACGTCAGGTCATGTAAGTATATTGAACCCACTTGTGTACATAGTATAGTAAATAGGTAATAGGTATGTAGGAAGTATAGGTTGTTGGGGTAGGTATAGTAAGATTACAACAGGCTTATGACCAAAAGCAGACCAGAGTGGAAGGTAAGATGATAGGTGTTCTCGGTCTGTCTCCTTTAGATTCATCATAAATCATAAATCTTTCCAGATAGATACAATACTATGAGGAAGTACCGACAAATTGGGTGTCTTCTACTTGAAGACACCCAATTTGTCGGTACTTAGTAAGTAAGAGACAAGCGTGCTCTGACATACCTAGACTGGATGTTGGGAGGTTTAATAGACTGCTGTCAGAACCCGGCTCTGTCGCAGCTCGTGAGCTGTTCAGTTGTGTAAGTCGCCTTAAGTGACCCGCACCGCCAATTTATAGATGTGTTTGTATTAGTTTTTAGCACTAGGTTAAGAAGATACGATGGGACTGACATGTACATGTACAAAACACACAATGTACATGTAAGTCCCAAAAAAAAACTGACGTACCTATAAGTACCGCATCTACAATGGTGGTGAAACGCAAAAAAAACGATCCCTAAAACGAATTACCTTTGTATCCTTCTAAAACACAGTATGTCAGAATCTCAGTACTCTGGAGGTAATAATTATCTTTGGATAAAACTGCAAAAATATGCACTCGATGTGGGAGTTATATATAACCCAGGACATACAAACTTTAATGATTTCCTTGAAGTCTACGAATCACAATTGGAACACAAACACAGAGCAGTTGTTTTTGGAGATTTTAACATTGATCTTTTAACTAAAGACAAAAAAACCAAACAGTACCAACAACTTTTAAAGGAATCTGGTCACAAAATTGTTTATAAAATCACCAAAAAATACTGCACGAGAGCAGGAACTACCAGAAAATCTATACTAGACCATGACTACCACCACCAATCCACTAATCCACTCCACTAATCCACTAATCTAAAGAATGACAGCTTCCATATGATAAATGTAAATTCATCATTATCCGACCATAAACAGATATATCTAGAAATTAAAAAAATGAAGCCGCCTCCAAGAATGTATTCACAATACGAAGCCATAGACTACACAAATCTATATAATTTAGTAGAAAAAATTGTATCGCAAGAATCTAATCATGACTATGCAGCTTTAGAAGAACATATCAAACTTTGCACAAAAAACAGCAAAGTAACCAAAACTAAAATTCTCAATCAACCACAAAAAGACTGGATAAACAAGGATGTGATTGCAGAAATTAATGAGAGAAACATTTTGTGGGCAGAATTTAAAAAAAGACCAGAAGAAGATTCGTTAAAAGAAAAATTTCTTAAAAAAAGGAACGAAGTATCCAAACTTATTCAAAATACCAAAGACTCATACCACTACAAAGAATTTACGAAACACAGTAACAAACCTAAAACAATGTGGAATCTGGTAAATACTTTGGCGAACAATAAAATTAAACAAAGTTGTGCTCCTTCAAAACTTTTAGTTGATTCTGATGAAGTAACCGATCCAAATCGTATTTGCCAATTATTTAACGAGTATTTCTCAAGTATAGGACCACTATTAGCTGATAAAATACCAAAACAATTTCATGACAATTATACGCATGCCATACCACAATCCACCTCGCTAAATTCTACTATCTCGATATTTGAACCATGTACTGAAAAAGAAATTTTGCATATTATTAATAATCTTAATTCTAACTGCAGTGTTGGCTTGGATGGAATTAGTACTAAAGCAATTAAATGTATAAAAAATTTGATATCTGGTAAGTTAACAGAATGCATTAACATGCTACTACACGATGGCATATTTCCGGATACGCTAAAAGTAGCGAAAGTTACTCCAATTCACAAATCGGGATCACGAACAGATCCCGGTAATTACCGGCCAATCTCTGTATTACCAGTGCTCTCCAAAATTCTAGAAAAAGTACTATATATTAGATTAGAAAAGTATCTAGACTCCATTAATTTTATTTCTCAACAACAATACGGTTTCAGGCCTAAAAGTAATACACTAACAGCCACTGTAGATCTCGTTACTAAAATAAAGCACAACATTGATAAGAAAAATATAGTTTTGGGTGTTTTCATTGATTTAAAAAAAGCATTTGATACCGTAAGTCACAAACTACTTTTGAATAAACTAGAATCCATCGGTATTACTGGAAAAGCGTTACAAATATTCGAATCTTATCTGACAAACAGAACACAAGTAGTTAAAATTGATGAAAACACCCAAAGTAATGCACTACCCATAGGATGTGGAGTCCCCCAAGGCTCGATTTTGGGCCCGTTATTGTTTGTCACCTATATAAATAACATACACGACCTGGGTCTAAATGGCCATATTACTCTTTACGCGGACGACACTTGTTTGTTTTACTATGGGGCATCTATACACGATCTAGTCGCTCAAGCTCAAGACGACTTGAATGCCCTATATGAATGGTTCCAGTATAACCTATTGACTATTAATATTTCCAAAACTTGCTATATCGTATTTAAAGCCAAAAATAAGCCTACACCCTCGTACGCCTCTTTAACGATAAATAATGTACCCCTCCAACAGAAAACACATGAAAAATACCTTGGTTTATACTTGGACTCTCAATTAACTTGGAATGCCCATGTAGAACATATAAAGAGTAAATTAGTAGCGCTCCGCAGCGCACTCCGTAACATTGTTCGATGTATCCCGAATAAACTACGACACACAATTTATAACGCGTTAGTAAAACCACATTTATTATATTTAATAGAAGTATGGGGAAATGCCGCAAAAATAAGATTAGATAAACTTCAAAGATTGCAAAATAAAATTATCAAAGTACTATTCAACTATCACTTTTTAACACCAACTAAACAAATTTACCATGAAACAAAAATAATGAATCTTACACAACTTCATAGATACAACATATGTATTTTTATTCGTAAAACTTTAAATAGGAATATCCACACTAACATAACGTTCACTAAGCGTAAAAATGTTGTCGATCGCCGAACACGGCGAGCTAGCTACCTTGTCATACCCAAGCATCGAACAAATTACGGCAAGACAATGCTAACTGTTGAAGGAGCGCGACTATACAACCAACTACCTTCAAATATAAAAAATGTAAACTCACTGCACGCATTTAAAAAACAATAGGCATGATGACTACAAATTTTTTATTACCTCATAAAAAAGCTGATCATCAATAGAGCCTATGAACGAAAACAAAATTTAAAATAATTCAAAAATAAAGAAGTTCTAAGTATTTTAATTTAAAGCTAGACAGAGAGCGCGCTATACTGAGCTATGACGTCAAGCCTCAGGCGCGACATACAAATGCTATGCTAACACGTGCTTTGCGAGAAAGGGATAGAGCATCCCCTCTCTATCCCTACCTAAAACTTTAAACGCTCATATCTCAGAGATTTATCAGTCAATACAATTTATTTTTTCAGTATGTGTAATGTATTTAGTTATATTCATCACTAAGCCTGTTATTTGTCATAAATTAAACATTAGGCCACACGCCTATTGGCTCAACATATCCTAGCAGTTAAATCAAATGCGTGAAGTGGGTCCATTGAATATGTTTGTTTTTAATTTTGTTAATTTCTGTTAAACCAGAACGGAATATAATTTTTTGTTGTTGTGTTATATGTGGCGACGAACGCCTCAAAATTTTGATGTAACAATGTTATCACGTAAGTGACAATTCGTCTTTGTTGATAATAAAAATCTTTAAACCTAAACCTATCCTTTAATATCTTTATGCATACTCACTATTATCTACAGCGACACAGAAAATTTATTAAATTTCCCGATTTAAAGTAAATAGTTATCCTTTCCGTTTGTCCCTTATAATTCTGTAATTATCATCTATTATTTTGTTATTATATAAATGGCAAAACAATTCTGCGAATCTCGATTTTTCCTCATAGACGATAATGATTAACCACGTATAAACAAACAACCTTACATCCCAATATATAGATTTTTTTATTTTTTTTCCCACACACTCTTTCATTTACAACTCACCCTCAACTCTCACACATAAACACTACCACACATACATACAATCACTCTCACACTACACGCACCACCATTAAGTTTATTGCACTCCCTGCTTGTAACAATATACAAGTAGGTACCATCTTTAATAACTTAAATAAAAAATAAATAAAATTATGTAATTTGTATTTTAGTTCTGCATAGATTAAATTTTGAAATTTATAGTTTTAAATTTATTGTTAGCTTGTCCTTGTAACGTACACAAGTAATACCATAGTACCATGGTCAAAAAAAAAAAAAAAACGGAGGGCTCTGACGCTCGTAATACAGTTTCATTACTAGTGCGAGCGCCAGCCAGTCCCATAGACATTATAAGATACCTACTTAGATAAGATTCTTGAATGTACATATTTTTAAGTTAAATTGTGTCTTTTACCAAACGTAGTCAATAAATTTTATTATTATTATTATTATTCACGTATTTATTTAAATTCTTAATTTTTTAGTTTTTTACAATATAAATACAAAAATTATAAATATTATAAAAAACTTAAAAACTAGGGTGCCGCCAGCAGCGGGGCAGGGCTCAAGCTGCCGGTGGTTAGGGCTGCAGAGTGAGGAACCTCCTGACAATACGTGCCGTGTCAAGGACCACTGCCTTTTGTATCTGACCCTTGACCCAACCGCCCAGCGAGAGCCTCTTGAGGTATTGGTCGAGGCTCTTCGCTATAAGACCGTTTGCCGAAACGACTATCGGGACAATGATCGTCGAGTCAACATCCCACATGGCGGTTATCTCGAAGGCCAAGTCAAGGTACTTGCTAAGCTTGTCCTTCTCGGCCTTCACGAGATTCTCGTCATGTGGGATGGTGACGTCGACGAGCACTGCCTGGCGCTGGGACCGATCCACCATCACGATATCAGGCTTATTGGCGACAATAGTCCTGTCCGTGATGATGGAGCGGTCCCAGTAGAGCAAAACACGACCATTCTCGAGAACTGGAGCTGGTGCGTACTTATAGTACGGCAC